>PVIW01002883.1:0-193881 GCA_004026585.1 Noctilio leporinus | reverse complement strand
GGACGACTGTGGCTTCCCAGAGAGGCCGAGTCTTGTAATGGGCTCAGATGCTACTTGGCCCACTCAGGGAACACAGACTCAATTAGTCAGATCTGATTTTGCAGAAGAATCCAAACCTCAGAACTTTTCTGTGAAATCTTCTAATGTTTAAATGTTGCAGCTGATCCCAAATATTCTTCACACCACCCAGTTTAACAAGCTGGTCTGCAGGATACCACGTGGTAATCTTCATAACACAGCCCCTTGTTAGGTATTGCCAACCCTGCCTGTCACCCACTGCAACCTCCCCTCAACCCATTGCAAATGCGCTTCTCTGTTGCTTTCCACTCTCTGGGCCCTTCACGTTTCCCCACACCCTCCCCAGTGGCTTTTCTTGGATCTAGAGGTCTCCTCTCAACCATTTCCTGTTTCACCCCCTTTCATTCCCCAACCTTGACACCTCACCAGCCTGCCTCTGTTTCCTTTCAGAGAATATGGTCCAAAGGCTTTAACCATGTCCTCCTATGAATCCTTCCTGCATTTCATCGTCCCAGCCTTTTCTGTTACTGTTTTCTCACTAAGATGAGGGGAGTAAAAAAACTAATTTTCAGAGCTGGTTAGGGAGAAACCAAACCAGCCATGTAATCCACAGATTAGTCCTTCACAAGAGGAGGTTTATGGCTCTTTGTATGGGTTTCTCTCTCCCCACCAGAAACTGTATTGCCCGTGGAGCCAGGTGTATTCTTCTCACAAAAATTTATAGACATTTGGAGCTTTTTGACTATCTTCTTCTGTAAGTCTGGTTGATTATTCCTCTGAAGTTAGGAGGCCCTGAACCAGACTTCTTTCTAGGTCTGGGATACATACAAGCTGAATCGTAAGCAATAATAAAATACATATAATAAATTATATATGCATGTGTGTGCATGTGTTGTGTGTATATACTTACATGTGTATATGTACACACAGAAAGAGAATCTTATAAGCGTTACTTCTAAAAAGATTTGTTGAAAAAAATAACTTTCCTAGGTCTGTTATCAAAATCTCAAAAGATGTTTTCATTTTTTAGGAAAACTTTAAGCCTTTGTTGCAAAGATATAAAACATGATAAAAACAATTGCAGGTGACTAGCCAGTCTTTTGTTATAACTCTAAACATAAGACAAACAATAATGTGAAGGTTTTTTTCTTTCAAGAAAAAAAGGAGAACTCAATATTAGTCCCAGGAAGCCTCAACATATGGGAATAGGTGCAGAATGGGGAGTGGGGCAGGGAAGGCCCACACTTAAGTTTGTTGAGCCTTTAAAACTGAAAAAATATGTATCCCTGCTTTCTGTATATGCACATAATGTAAAATTTCATCAACCACAATATTTTAAAAGACAGAAATCATGAGATATATCACATCTAAATGGAAATATCATCTAAGGAAGGCACCATTTATCAACATCACTTTGAAATGCAGTGGGGGATGTGATGGCATTATGTAGATCTCAAATATCTATGGGTGAATGAAATTGGGTAACCTTAGCAACCCCAGGTACATCCATGCAGCTATAAATCAAATGTCAGCACTCTGAGCTATGCACAAAATAAAGAAATAATTCTTTGAAATATTCATAACGCTATGCAGTGTATTATTTTGTAAGTCTGTCCCCATTATGCATTTTTGAATCTCACTTTTAAAAAACGGAAAAAGAGATAACATTTACATAACACACCACCCCCGCCCACCCTCCTACCCACCCATCAACCAACATCCACAGGAGTGTCTAGAAACAGACAGACCTACACTATATACTAATGTCCACAGCAGAACTCTGACTCTTATGAGTGAGAAGGAAAGGGAATTTTCTATACAGACAGCTAGTCTGACAGCAACCCAAATGGTTTCATATTGATTATTCCATTAAAAAAATAACTAAATAAGAGATGAGAATTTTGGTAAAACTGTCATGATACAGGTACAGTTTTATATGTGTGAAAGTAATATATTCAGTCTTTCACCCTCTGAAACTGAGATTTGCTTTAAATATACATTCTTACTGGCACAAAAATATACTAGTCTTCTAATGGGGTGGGGGAGTACTTGTCAATAAAGAATTATAACAAGCAGTCTCAAACAAAGTATTTTATTTCATTTACACTCAAGATTTTTCTTTGATCATTTAATTTGTTTGGTGGGGCATGTTTTCTATATAAATACATTTGTTAGCACCTCATTTCTAAACCTATGTCTCTGCCTAGGTATATACCTGTGCTGATTCCAAGGGCCACCAAACAGTAATAGCTGTGACAGGGGCTCAGTACAATTCTAAATCACACACATGTAAATGTGCTAATACTACAGAAACAAGACTTAAATACTCAGACTAATTGTTTTGTGGTAGAAGTTTTATAAGCATATTCAGCTTAAAATATCCAAACACAGCTCACCAGTTGAGTCATCTTGACACATTTAAACAGCTGCTACGGGAAATAAAGAAGCTTTACATATACAATCAGATTGTCATTTTACAAATAAGTTCTCTTCATTTTGAAAGTAGTGCCAAATAGACAAGGGGTTTAAACCAAGAATTTACCAACCATTCTTAGGGAAATCATCTCATTTCCCCTCAATCTATCTTTCTCTCCAAGTTACTATTCTCTTCAAGCTGTATTAATTGTTCTGGACCTATAGCACATGCTTCAATGAAAATAAATTACTTTATTTCTATTACACCACTAATGGCTGGTGACTTAATTTCATTACCTCGAACCTGTTGAGAGTATTCTGATTTCCATAGCAGGACGCACTTAAAATGAAAAGATTCTTCCGATTCTCAATTAACAGAATCGTTCTCTTTCAACTGAAATGAATGTTATTGAAACCAATTAGCATAGACTGGAAAATCTCTCACTAATGAGGGGAGTGTGGGTGAGTAAACAGCAATGAAAAGATGAAATTAGAGGAGAGCCTCTTCTCGTTGGCCTGAATAATTACATGCTTAGCTGCCTAATTGTCTGGTGAAAAGCGCTGTGGTGATAGTAACAGATTGCCATGTTCATTAGGCAGCAAAAGGCCACCTGCTGCTAAGCTTCATTTTCCTGCAGTCGATATACACGTGTTTATCCCTGGGGATTGATATTTGGACACAACACTAGCTGGGAAAAGCAAATGAGCTTGCCAATATGCTGCAATATTGTGTCCTTTATGCCAAGATACAGAAGCTTAATATGTCAAATAGAATGAATGAAACCAACAGTGATAACGAAGTTTATGAGGAAACTGACCTTAGAATGGGTCCAGTGTAGGACTCTAAACTGCGTCGAGTTCAGCCTTTCAATACAGATGTTCCTTTTTGGCCTGAACGGCTCCAAATTATATAGAACAAAAGATAAATTAGAACGGTTAGGGCCGCGGCAGTATTTTAGACAATGGTGTAATGAAAGCGTGCAGTGTAACTATTAAAATTGAAAACAAAAGTTCAGTCTTAAAGGCAAAAGAAGTGTATGAGGGGAACATCCCTGTTCCTATTGCTTTTCTAGAAACAGAAGATCAAAGAGAAGTCCTTTCATTCACCATCCACTCTTCTTTCTAATTCCCTTCGTGTTTTTCAGATTGTCCATCTCAAGTTGTTTCACGTGTTCTCTATTCAGCCAGTGTCTTATCTTGCACACAGTCAGCTTGCCCTTTGCTGACATACCACCTCCCTTTGTCTACAATTCTGAGGATCAATGAAAGCATCAATTTTTAAATGTCAAGCTTCTTTTGTGGGCTTTACCATTTTCATCCTTGATGCTGGAAGGAGTTTCGATAAACTAATACTCTTGAGGGAATGGATATTTTCTTAAAAGGGAGTGCAGGGAAACTGTATGGAGCCTCTCCATACCCACCTAACAGTGCGCTCTGTCACATGGAGCAGAATGATTAAGCCATGGAGCAGCATGGTAGCCAGGAGTCCCGAAATGCAAACTGCCAGCGCTGGAGTTAGATGGGGCCTATAGACATGTTTACATTCCACTGTTCTTAAATTATGTTTACATTATTTGCCAACGTTCAATGATCAGGAGACTTAACATAAACAGCTACATATCTGATTCCTCTTAAAAACTTGAGGACTGGCAAACTGGTCCCCACTCCTACATGACAGCAACCAACAGGGCAACATAGGTTGTGAGCTTTCAGTTTAACACAGTCCTCATCACTCCCTATGTGTCCCCAGCACCAAGCCATTTATTTCTGTTGCCATTTATTATCATTCTTGCATTATCGTTACTCTTACAAATATATTACAGTGCCTAGTACCCATATCTTTCTCAAATGTGGGAAAAATAGGCCAAGAAGGCCCCATATCTTTAGAGAAGTTTTCTTACAACTAGACCACTTCCCTCATGGTTACCCACCTTTCTTTAGCAGTGCTTTGGAATTCAGTGTGTGGTTCTACATGCAATCCTACCCCTCATTTTCCACAGAGAGAGACTGAGGCTCTGAAAGGGAAGTTGAGTTTCCAATGTTCACTTGATAACAGGGCCTCCAACAGTGATCTTCACCCTGTACAGGACTATCTCTGTCATACAAGACCAAAAAGGCATGAATCCTACCCTCAAGGAACATGGCAAGATACAGACATTGAAAAATAACAAGAAACATAAGGCAACACTGGTACATATACACCATCAGTTGATAGATTGCTATAATAATTTACACACAGGAATCACGAGAGGTGTGAAGTGGGCACAGGATGATGAGAAAGGGGGGCAGCTCAGTGTGAAATGAGGGCTCCCCCTTCTCCCCCTCCTCCCCATCCCCCATTGGGGTTTGAGAGTGGAAGGAAAATTGAAACATTGGTGTTGGTTGAAGTGCCAATCATCTCACCAGAACTAAGAGCCCCTCGGTGGCCACTTGCAGGGGGCAACCACTTCCCAACTCAAGGAAAGATGGCATCAGGGAGCCAGGCTTAGGAAACATTCCTGTGGTGAAACCCCTGTGCCCAGGTTGGATGAATCCCAGCTCCCTCATGGAAGGACACAGAAACCCGGGCTGAGAGAAAAACACATGCTCCGTATTCCCCAGGAGCTCAAATTTAAAAATCCCTTTGGACCCATCAATCAAGACTTGCTTTGCATTCGAAATGTTGATGCATGCGAGCCTGTATTGGTGAAAGCAAGCCAAGGTCATGGGCTAGAAACAAAAGCCACATTTGGTCAGCAAGAGGGATGCCCAACCTCAGTGCTGCATTACTCTATCTTGTCCCAAATTATGTCAAGGGCATTAAAAACCTTCATAACAACTTTTGCTTTCCAAAAACTAGTTAAACATACATTATTTTGTATTGGTTCCAGATTTCTTATTTATACTGAGGATTTGGGGGAAGAGTGGATTCAATAAATGTAAATCACACTATTTAAGACTATAAAGGAGCTTTACTCTATAATGTTGTTATTTATGCCACAAGTTATCCATGTATATTTTTGAAAATTAATATATGCAAATAACAAAAGAAAACTTCAAAATCATTTATTCTTGCCATCCAGAAATAAACCTTTTTAAAATTTTGATGTGTAATGCTGTAGACATTTTGCATGTGTGGGAATGTATATTCATATATAGATTTTATTTGCTTCCATTCCAATTTTTTCTGAGCATAAGAATAATACAACTATTTTTGAGTGTAGAAATTTTGGGAAATATAGAATTTTTAATGCACTTATAATCTTACTACCTTATTCTAAATACTTTTGATATTTGTTTTTATTTTTTCTTTGGAGTGTTACTTCTAACTTACTAAGTCTTACAATTATAATTTTATTTTTTGAAATTTTATTTTAATATCTGAAAATACAAAAAGTAAAAATTTATCTCCAATCTAATCCCACCCCAAGGAATAACCTCTGTTAATGATTAGATGATTATCTTTCACAATTTATCCTTGATCTTATACAAAAAAAATATTTTAAATGGGATCATACTTTACTTACTATGTTGTCATTTGCTTTGGCAGGAGCGAAGCTCAACAACAGATAGAGACTGTCTATTCAATAAATATATATACAGTCACATTAGCATCCTAAATGTCTACAGAGTATTCCATTGTAGAACTGCACCAATCCCCTATTACCAAGCATTTAAGCTGTTTCCAGTTTTTCACTATCATTTTAAAAATCCAATGTAAACATTTTCATATATATTGCACACATAGCCAATCATTTCCTTTTGGATACACTTCTAAAAATAGATTTTCCAAATCAAAAATATGTCCTGCAATAATCTGGGTCTGACAGTGCCATACCCTGGCTATACTGAATATTGTCAATCCTGCAGCTTCATGAACATGGTTTGTTTTACTTGGGATTTGTCTTTCTTTGCTTACAAGTAACACCGAGCCTTTTAACATTGTTTATTGGCCATTTGTATTGTTTTATTAAATTGCTTCCTTAAGTCCCTAGCACATTTTTTATTAGAGAAACAATTAGTCTATTATTTCTTGAAAGCACTTCTTACCTTTACTTTCTGTCTTAAGTAGCAACACTTTTCCCAGTTTATTGTTTGTGTTTTACCTTGGTTTGTACTCTGCTTTGCCATTCTGTAGTTTTAAAGGTACAGATACCTACCTTCCCTTCATGATTTCTGTCTTCAGTCATGCTTTTCTAAGTCCTTCTCTGCCCTGACATTTTATTGTTTTTATCCACAATTTCTTCTAAGTGTTTTTATCACTTTACCCTTTATGGTTAAATCTTTCATTCACTAGGAATTTAATTTTGTATACAATACAAGATAGGAATATATTTTTCTAAAAAGTTTTTCCAACATCATTTATTTAATAACATATGCTTCTACTTACTATTGTGCTAATCCATCCAGTGTCAATTTCTTGAGCCATTATAATTCATGATGATTCATGATTAAGCATCTTGTTTAAGGATTCTTTTCCAAAAAAAAAAAAACTTTTGGTGATTTTGGGTTGTTTGCTTTTCCAGATGAACTTTAGAGCAAGTTTCCAATATCCTATCTTTAAAAAAAAGAAAGAAAAGGCTCATTCTGGTTGTGACATAAATTACATTAAATATACAGATTAATTTGGGAATAAAATTTATTTTAACATAAAAATACATCACAGCAAAACTTCCAGAAGAAATTGGGACATTAAAGGAAAAGCAAAGAATTGAACATTGCTTTCAGTAGTTGGAAGTTTTATAATTAGTTTATTCAAGTATGTGCACTTTATAAATGAAGATCCATAAGGCACAAAGGTATTGTTATGATCCTCTGATCATGATGAGGAAACTGACTCCCCCAAAGACATCCACAACACCAACTGTTAACAGTTGATAAACACCATGTGCCGGTCACTGTGTGTTTCACAAACACCATCTCATTTTTCTTTTTTATTTGAATCAATGAAGATGTGATTCTCTTTACCTTTGAAATGGCTGGAAGCGATTTTACAGGACAATAGATAGGTACCTACTTTACTGAAAGGTCTTGCCAGAGACCAATAGCAGTTTAAGCCCATTCAGAATTTCAAAACAAACTTACTTTTTTTTTCTTTTTTTTTCACCAGAGATGCATTCTCTACCTCTGCTGGCTTAAAGTTATGTAAACAGAATTTATGTGCCCAGTGGCCCCACTTCATTGATTTGCCAGGAGTAATTCCTGTGGAAAAATGAACTATTCTCTAATGTATTGAGTATATGTTTCCATAGCAGCATATTTTCTCCATTCCTTGAATTAAATGGACAATGGATTGAAATGCAAAGTAATTATCTGTGATAGATGATACATTTTTAACTCCTTAGTATCCTTTGTTTTTAGGGGGGAAAAAATAGTAATTGTCCAAAAACAAGCTAATAATATCTATCCTAAAACTCCCCTAAAAATGTGCTTGGGTGAGGTTGGTGGAGGAGGAGGTGACCTGCAGAAAGAGGCCCAGCCAGCCCCTTCCCACAGCATTCATCTCAATGCTTTGGGAGGAATGTGGCAGTCACAGAAAACACCCCATCTTGAGTACTCACTAAGCAGAGGAATCCTCCTCCACCAGGGAAGGTCATTCCTGTCTTCTAGGCTGTCAACTGAAAGCCTGACCACTGAGGTAAGGGAGGAAGAAGACACAAGCCACCACACTAGTCTAATGAGGCCTGGCAATCAATGGTGCAGCAGGGTCACAGCCAGGTCACCCCCACATTCAACTCCCTGGGCAAGCCCTCCTTGGCTAAAAAGTTGGCCCTGTGCATATATGACTGATGACAGGCCATAGAGGGCAGAGGTGTGCATGGGGGCTTGGGAGTCAGCCAGGCCAGTTTCCAGGGCCACCAGTCAGGATTGGTGGCCCCAACTTGACTTCTCCAAGCTTCCAATTACTCCTCAGCGCAAGGAAGACAGTAACCTACCTTGTGGGGCTATTGTAAGGCTCGGTGAAAAACACGTGTGCGAAGTGCCTAATAAGTCCTCAATAAATGGTCGCTATTATTGGGTTTCTCTGTAGGAAAGTGAGGCTTGTTTTTAACAATTTTCACATAAAATGTACATTGTTATCACTTTTAAGTCTATTTCTCAAGAAATTATAGGCTCAGAAATGTGTTTTTAAACTTAAAAACTTTTTAGTCTTGCTTTTGTACTGTGCTTTCAAAACTTTAAGGTAGAGGTACCTTTTTTGTAGATATCGGACAGGCAGCCCTGATAGAGGGAGACCAGGAGAACCCTCCCTGTTTACTGTGCAGTATTCACTCACAGCTACTTTGGCTGATATTGGGTGCAAAAACCTAATATCAACTCTGACATTTTTAACAGACTTGTCAGTCTCAATGCTAATTAACTCTTTGTGGATTTCTTTATCTTCATATTACTGCCTTCAGCATATAAACCCTGCCATGTATAACACTGTAAAGAAGGAAGCCACTTTCAGAAGCTACAAGCCAATGTCAATATAATTAAAACAGTTTGCACAGCCGATCCTGTAAGGATGGGCCTCGTTACATCTGCATGTGCCACAGTGGCTTCAGGAAAAGAAAAAGGAAGAGAGGCGACCCCACGCCATGCCCATCCAGTGTTTTAACCAGTTATGGAAATGTCCATGTGAATGGAGACACCAAGGATGGCCACGAGGCTCTGTAACTTGCAGGGCATCATGAAAAATGAAAATGCAAGGCCCTTGTTCAATTATTAAGAATTTCAAGATGACACAAGAGCATTAGGCTGAGAATAGAATCCTTGACACCAGTCCTGGATGCACCTCACCTGTCTGCACACTCACACAGCTCTAAGAGTCAGAATGGACCTGCTGCGTCAGAGATCTCTACAGGCCAGTAAGAAGATTATTGTGATTAGAACACACCTTTCTACTTGTCAACTGCTAAAGCTCCAATCATAAACTAGAAGCATTGGTTTTGGCCAAATTGAAACTGGCCTTTAGTTCAGAATTGAATCAAGCTAAGATTAACTCCAGTTGATTAAGACTCATCCTAATTTCTACCTAGAAGCTAACTGATGCTTCCAGACTCAGAATAAAATCATATACAGGTAAGGTAAATGCCATTTAACCTATCTAAGGCAACAGTGTAACTGACATACACAAAAATGTCATTAACCTCTGAAGGAATATTGCTTTAGCCAAATTAAATATCCAAAGTACCTTATAAGTCTTAAACTCAGATCCAAGTGGTTTAAGGCCCAATTAGTAAATTGACTACATTAATTTCAAGTTCAGTCTTATTACTATTGGTGAGTAGGTGATTAGATAGTTTACTACTTTTCTAATGGTCCATCTGATTTATGGAAGATGTGACTATTAGTGTTTGCTTTGGGGAGACATATGCTAAATATAGTTCCGTAAAATACTCCAGTTCACATTCTGAAAGACGTTGAAATATTCAATACAAGTGAGCTGAATTTAAAACTTAATTATAGATATTTTGAGTAATGAAAACAAGTGATATGTGCATATAAGAAAGATGCATTATATCAAGTCTAAACGTATTCAAGGGCAATTATTTTTACTTGATTTTGTTTGGAGAAGTTCCATTTTAGATATGACTTCTAAAAATGGAGAAGTTCTACTAATTTCAGGAGAAGTAAATTACATGACTCAGTCTAAAAATAATTAAAGAAATACAAAAATAGTACTTTCAATATATGTCCTATACTACAAACCATGAATAATGACTTATCACGTGCTTAACTCCTAAGACCTTCACACTAGGAAATGCTGGTATCCTTTGCCAAGGCTACCCCATGCAATCCTTGTATTAGACCATTTAGTAACAACCTGAAAAAATTTCCTCTCTCCTGGGCAATTTCTTAAAGTTCAGACTTCAAGTGATAGAATTTACCACCTGTTTTACCTTAAGACCAAAGCACCTGGTCTCTCTTTTCTGACAACTCTAAGATGCAACTGAGTCCTTGCATTTAGAGAGGGAATTTTAAACTATACTTGTTTTTGGCAAGTCATGGGAACTTTCAAGATTGAGTATAAATCTAAAGATGCCCTCAGTTGGACAGATATTATGGGCTCCAAAGAGGCTTTAGTCTCATGCTTTTTAATGCCTCATCCAGAGCAAACTGGGGCTTGACTATCTAACCACCGTGCTGAGCAGAACCGTGAGGCTGGTGTTTCTGCCCGTCTTGTTCAGCTGCGAGAGGGCTGATGGGTGAGAGAATTAACAAAGACAAAACACATGTTGAGTCCCTACTCTAGATCCTATCTGTGCTATGCACTTTTCTGACACCATCTCACATTTAATGCTAATTACCTTCCTGTGAGGTAGATTAGAGATATCTCAAGTGACTGAGGGTTAGCAGGGCTGAGCAGTTTATCCAAGGACACAATACATGATCAAGCTGGGACTGAAGCCAAAGCCTTCTGTCCCCAAGACCATGCTTACTTGATGATGCCACAGAAGAATTTTCTGAAGTGGTTTTGTCTTTAGATATATTAGAGCATCCCATCCCACTTCTGAGTTTTTAAAGTACAGATTTTCCTAGAGTATATGTCTACTATAAAAAGTTCATACTCAATCATGAAATCTGTGTAAGAAAAATGTAAACCCAATATTTTCCTAACACATTGACCAAGTAATAGTCAAAGTTCAAGGTGGAAGAAAAATGAGGCTGAGGTTTATTGACAGCTTCTGCATGGGAGTTAGCCATTGAAGGACCAGGAGGAATTATAATAAAGCAAACTGAATAAAAATTTTCCTAACCAAAAAAAGTTTAAAAATTAAAAACTTGAAGTTTAAAAGTCCAATTCTATACTTTCTTTTATTTATTATTTTTTAAAGATTTTATTGATTATTTTCAGAGAGGAGGCCAGGGAGGGAGGAAGAAAGGAAGAGAAACATCAATGTATGGTTCCTTTCACCTGCCTCCAGCTGCAGACCTGGCTGGAGACCTGGCTTGCAACCTGGTTATGTGCCCTGACTGGGAATCGAACCAGTGACCTTTGGGTTCGCAGGCCAGCGCCTATCTACTGAGCCATGAGACAGAGCCTCTATTCTATCAACTTTCAACAACAAACTATAAAATACATACGTGATATTTGTCAAAAGCTAACTGTTTAAGACTACTATGTGAAAAGAAGCTACATTCTGATTTTCCAGAAAAGACTTGCTGTCCCTTTAAAAAGGTATCAAATCATTTAGCCAAGACAGTCCTAAAGTCAATGTCAAGGCAACTGCCCACCTCCGCCTACATTCTCACACAAATACACTCAGCCAATGAGATTGGGAGAGAAAATAATTACTATGGTAACTAATTACAGCCTATCCTCACATTCTTTTTGCAGCTTAAACTACATTTTCCTCAAAGAACTCTAGCTCTAAGAAAAACAGCTATTTGAGCAAGCTGCATTTTCTTCTCTCTGCCCCATTGTGTGTGTGTGTGTGTGTGTGTGTGTGTATACGTATGTACAATACTATATATGCATATATACATATATGCATATTCCAAATAATCTCAAAATAAGTTGTATACATAATTTCCCTTTACTCATTAAAACTTCACTTTGTCTATCTCCCATGAACAAAAATTTTATCATAAATAACCACAAATCAAAATCAGGAAGTTGAACATTAATACAATACTTTATGCCATATTCCAATTTCACCAATTGTCTCAAGAATGTCTTCCACACCAATTATCCCATTTGGTTCAAGATCCAGTCCAGAATTATACTTTGCATTTAATTCTCAAGTATCCTCAGTCTCACTTAATCCAAATCAGTTATTCAGTCTTCCTTTGGGTTTCCTGGTCTTGACACTTTTTTTATTTTTTAAGAGAACAGATCAATTGTTTTCTGGCATGCTCCTGGCCTTGCACGTGTCTGGTATTTTCTCATGATTAGATTAGATTTGGGTTGTGCATTTTTGGCAGAAGTAGCACAAAAGTGATTCTGTATCCTTCCCAAGGGAGCATATCAGGAGGCTCATACTGTTGGTTGGTCCCATAATGGTGATGTTTACTTTGATCACTTGGTAGAGGTGGCATCTGCCAATTTCTCCACTCTAATGTTAACATTTTCTTTATCTAATTAATGAATTAATTAGGGAGATACTTCAAAACTATCCTTTGAAACTCTGAAACCTGTCCCTCACAAAAACTTTAGCCACTACTTTCAGGATCTATTAACAATTCTTGCCTTGTTTACAAATCTGTGATTTTTAACTTCACTAGTTTTCATTCCACCTGCATTCATTAGTTTCATTTCTATTGAAAGGAAGGGCTTTCTCTTCTCCCCTGTTTGTTAGCTTATTATTATTATGGACTGACAAACTCTTGTTTTATTCATGCATTATAATCCATTAATATCTTACTTAATTTGATGCTGAAATCCACAAATACTTAAATATGATATTTAAAAACAAGGACCATTTTTCAAATGTCAAGAAACCAAGACAGACTTGAATGTAAAAGAAATTGCCAAGAAGGCAAACAAATTTGGTTTTGATTTCCTGTCTTCCGAAAGGAGCCAAATGTCAAGAGAGAAAACATAGTAGAAATGTTAAGAATAAGAAAATGAAAACTCATCATACAATTGGGTTGCGATGAGAAAGGGGCAAGCCTTGAAATTATATTCAAAGGCACATCATTAGTTGTACCTTTACAAAAGCCTCCATTTCTTTTGCATTTTACATTTCTGCTCTCTGTTTCAAGGTGGCATAAGGTGCTCACGCCCTTACTAGGACCAGTTGCTTTCCCACAGACCCATTGTCATGTTCATTTCCTGAGTTGTTACTGAAGATGACAGAATTTCAATCACTGCTGTTTTCTTTAATTTTATTTAATGTAAAAAGGCATTTTGCCCAAAGTCATTAGTCTGGGAAAACATAGAAGACACTGTCATTGTGCAGCTTCACTCTAGTAGGTCTAAAACCCTGCTTACAAGAGAAATCATCTCGCTTGGATCAGGGCTTCAGGCCAGTCTAAAGAACTACCATGTCCACAGAGATTGCTAGGTATCTGCTCAGAGTTCTACCAGTATCTCAATTGGCACACAAATACAATTTGCTTAAATTAATCCTTTAACCCTGAGAAATATGAATATCGAAGAGTAAATGACATGTATCAAATACAGTGCCTAATTCTATAATGCATTAAGTTGCATGAAACTCTGAAGTAGTTGGGGGTAGAAAGGAACAGAGGAAGGCTTATATGCCAACCCAGGCAAGACAACTAAATGTAATAGCTCCTTTTTAAAATTATTTTTCTCTTTATTAACACAGCATAAGCTTAGGTTTTTACTTTCTACTTCTACACCAAATTTATTTTATGAATTTGCAGCCCTGTGATTTCAGTTCCAAGCTATTGCACGTTGAGTCTTTAAACTTAACATGGGGGTATTACTATTCTTAGTTCTCAATAAGATGGTCTCCAAAATGCTCACCACTCAAATAGCCTGTATTTATTGAGCACTTACTGTTTCTGAGTGACTCTGTTAACTGTTTGCAGTCATTATTTCACTTGGTTCCTAAAACCACACAAGGAAGTGAATTCACATGAGGACATTGAGTCTGGGAGGGGTTGAGGAAATGACCATGTCCCACAGCTTAGTGTATATATTGGGCAAATAATGATGATTGAATGAAGCACCTGCCAACCAAAGTCTGTACCAATGTGCTATGTCCCCTTATGAGGAGTGTAGAAGAAGGGGCTCTTCCTCTCCTATCAAAACCAGAAGGTTTTGATTCCAGCCCATTGTGTGATGAATTCAGGTATACTTCTAAGCCATAGGGAAAAAAAAAAAATCCTTCCCATGGATGGAAATGGAATCAAGACCTCTTGAACTGCACAGTCTTCAAACTTCAGGTTTCTCTGGGATTCCCCTTTCTTCCTCCTCACCATATTCAGTTAGCCACCAAATCCCACCAATTTTGCTTCCAAACTGTCCCTTAGAGAGATACAGGGTATGCGCAATAAATTGGCAAAATTTTAGTAAAATAAACAACATACCATGAAAGTGTTATATTTTTAAATAAATGTATTCTTATATGTAAATAAACATAGTCATTCTTTTTTTAATTGTTCAGAAAATTTTAATTTGCTGCAATAATAGATTTGATTTGACCTCAGAATCTTGAGCATGCTTTAATTAACTTTTCTTTATCCATGGACCTCATAATGTTTTCAGTCTTAGCTTTAACAGCCTCTTTATTGGAATGAGGTTACTTATTAACTTCTCTCTCAAAAATGTTGCATATATAATAAAGGATTTGCATCTGGTCAACTAGGCAGCCAGATTTCCTTTGACCAGAATTCAGGAACATTGACACAGAAATTCTTATACCATTTTGGCGTTATATGCTGGTGCACCATCTTATCGGAAGGTAAAATGACATCTACTTGTGACTTGCTTCACCCACAGTACAACTACTTCTCTTAAAACATCAAGGTAAACATCAGCAGTCACTTTCAAACCTTGTGGGAAAAAAATGTGGGGTCATGAGATCTCCTTCATTGCTGACAACACCTAACACCATCACTGCAGCAAGAAATTTCATTTTCATGACAACTGGGACTTTATTAAGATTCTCACAGAGCCACCTGTTGTTTCTTCTGTTGACTATTTGGTCCTGCTGAAAATTCTTTTCCTCGGAAAAGAAAATCAGAGGGTTTTTTTCTTTGGGATTTTCCAATTTTGTTAGCAGTTTCCTTGATTTTTCAAAGCACCTTTCCTTTGTCTGCTGTGTCATAAACTGGCCTCTTCTAAGGACATACCATCTGTATCTGATATCTTCAGCAATAATATTTCAACCTGTTGCATCCAACATGTACAGTTCTCTTGCTATGAAGCACATTACTTTCCTGGATCTTCATTGATGATCTCCTGGATTCTGTGTACAGTATCTGGACTTGTGCAATCCTTGCATACCTTATGTGTTTTCCTTGCTGGTGTGGCGACCTCAGGATCAGCATCATATACCTTCTTCACATTGTAAACTGTACGCAAAGAGATGTTATTGAAGTCGGCGATTTCCTTAGCAGTTCACCCTGCATGCAGTTACAGTCCAGACATTATGGTTGCTCTAACATCATATTCCTTCAACATGATGGTTGATCTCAGAATTTAATACTTTATATCTGAAACAAGGATGTTAAATTATAACCTTAGAAACATAGTTTTTCTAAATTAATAAGAAGCATGTGAAATAAGGAGATGCAGAGTTATTGCCAATGTATCCCACGTACCCTGTATTGTCTCCTTTCTACTGACATTCCTCTAGTTACACCACTTACTATTCAGCTGGTTACGACCCAGCTGGTTCCCTACTTCCACTGTCCTGCTCCCCATTCACACTTCACATTAGCGGTGAGAAGATTGTCTCATTCAGCTCTGATCATGGCACTCACCTGCTCAGGAACCCTCAAAGGCTCCCCTTTTGCTTACAACATATAACCCTGGCTTATCAGCCTGGCTCAGAGATGGTCACTTGACTAATCCCCACTCCAGGCTCTCTGCCCTCACTCCATACGCACTGATACATTTCCAGTTTCCTAAGCCTTCCCTTTACATTTCAGCTCCTGCTTTTATTCAAGCTGTCCCTCCACCTGGGACAGCTTTCCCTTAAGGAATGAATCTTTCGCCTTCCTCTTCTCCCTTTTTCCCACCCTATAACCCTCACTACTGTCATTGCCCCAGCTTCTTCTTGTCAGCATTCTTGTCAAAGATCTACCTGTTCAGAGAGGAAAATAAATTATGTAATATTTATACAGTGGAGTATTTTTCCTCATCAAAAATAATATCTCCAAAAGCTATTTTTAAATGTGGGAAATGATCAAAGGTAACAAAACTATACATTATGATCTTTTTCTTTTTTAATTATCTGGTGGAAATTACAGGTGATTTTTTTTTTTTTTTAATTGTACACATCTACCTTTCCAAATTCCTACATGGACATAATAGTTTATACTTTTCAAAACTCAAAATGAAAAATTTTAAATGTATGCTGGTTGTATTCCCAGTAGGAACTGAGACTCAAAGACCAAACAAGTCCGTTGTTTATTTCCTCAGAGAGAGAAAATGACTGACTTCTAGAAAACACCAAAATGCTGCTGTAAGCTCCCATTTCAAAGAAATGATGTGGTGTCTGTAATGGGTAAATTTAAAGAGACAGCCAGTATTAGTCTCATCTGTAATATATCCATTTCCGTCTCTGATATACTCTTTTAAGAAAAAAATATCTACCTTCACTTCTTTTTAACTCCCTCCAACTATATGGATATGACTTGGTAATACGAATCCCCAAAACTGCGTGTCTCATTATTTCACAACAATTAATCATAAATAATAGTCTCATACTTCTAAGAGAATAAATTAGTCATGTGAAAGTAATGGCAAATTACTGAAAGCCATTGGTTGAATCTGTGACCTTGTTTGACCACCACTGGTGAATGACAGCCTGAGAGGCATAGCTGAAGCCTATATGGACTAGTCCAAGACCGGCTCTTTCCCCACTCACCAGGCTGCTTTAACAAATCACTTCCCCATTTATTAAACAGTTTCTGTTTCTCTAAAATCACTGAGCTACCTGGATTTTCTTTGAAGCATAAAATAGCTTCTGGTCTCATTACAAAATGAAGAAGATTTATTTACAGTGTGCATCATATTCACTTGTCCCAATTTTTGTAGTGAATGACATTTTATTAAACAGTACAAATATCTGAGAAAAACAAAAACAGATAATCAACTTGACTACCGTTAGATCGTTTTCAATTAGCACTGGTTGATCTAGTTCTGAGTTCGTAGGCACATCCTCTTTGAGCCATTGCCTTTCCTTTGGAAAGCTACAGCTTTGCTCAGCTTGTAGCAAAAGATGCTAATTTGATCACACCGATTCCTTTTAATACAAAGAGTGAATTGTTTTTAGACTACTGGTGATTAATGTGGGTATTGATTAGCTGATCAATAAGGCCACAGTGTCTAATTATTGATAATCCCTCTCCAGATGAAAGATCGAGTGTAAGGAGTCCTAGTTACAGAGTTCAAAATATAAAGTGATTCAATGTGATGCCTGGTAATTGAAAGTCAAACTAATCCCATAAATTAAATCACAACAATCCATAACATTTACCTGATAAATCCTTTGCAAGCTGTATTTAACTTTCACTATTCTCGACTTTTTCCCCCTCTGAACAGCACACAAATAGTTGAGAAAGGTAAAAATCATTCTAAAGTGATTTATCTTTATGAAGTAAGGGATCTAGTCAGGGCCCCAGTGATGGTTACATATTTTAAATTATGGCTTCATCTCTGTATCACATCATAGAATAAGGAATAAAGAAAACATAACCATGAATGCTCAAGAGAATGAAGGTTGTCCCGGTTACTTAGGCTCACAGACCTAGAAGGAAACTCAGGAACCACGTAAATCACCTTCTTTCTCACTCTGCTAAAGATGGTTTAAGGGACCTGATGATGGTCACACAGCCAGCCAGAGGTAGGACAGGATTGAGGATCTAGGTTTACTACGAATTCTGCTCTTTCCTAGTGTGTAGAGGGAATATATACACTAGCTTGTATCAGAGTCAAAAATTTACTCATGTAGTCAACAGCAATAGTGCATGATAAAAATAAAGGCTTGATTTTTTTTAAACATTCTGTGGCAGATGTTAGTTTGCTCCAAGAGTGCATGCTTTTCCACTGGTGACATGAAGACAAGGTGGGGAGATCTTGCTCATGAAAGGTGACTAATGCTGTCTCGTTTGAGTAAATGCTTGATTTGGAAATTTTCTTCCTTTCCCCTTGCTCCATCTCAAGATGACATCAGAGTCCATGAGGGGATTCTGTAGCCCAGGACAGTTGGGGAGGGGGATCTCAGACCTGCATGGGTTTTTTACTGTCCCCTAGAATTGACTGAAACCTGCTGGAGGTATCTGGTTTGACCCCTAGGAGGAGTTCTGTACTGGTTATTAATACACAGCTACCTAGAATCCTCTCTTCTTCTTTTCGTTTTTTACTTTGACACATTTTATCCAGGCAAAATAATCTACATAATAAAGAGGTAAGTTAGAGAGCATGTAATAAACATTCATGAATCCACCATCCAACTTCATAAATGAAATACAAGGGGGAACCCCCCTACACACAAAATGTAATTATCTTCTGGAGGGTGGGTCTCTTATAGTTCAAGCTTCCCCTACTAGGTGAATTTTCTAAGAACCCATCTTTATCAGTATACTAGCTGGTGTTGTTGTGAGAGGCTGCATTCCACTTCAGTGAATTTTTTTTGAAGACTCTTTCAATGCGTTTGCCCATTTTATGAATGATTTATGAACACCCCTGCCCACAGGGTACTAAGTGTTCAGCAGTTTTGACCAAAACATGATCCTCATGCCTCATCCTCCCTTTTCACCCTATCTCACCCAGAGTGACCTTTTTTGTTTCCCTGGATGAAAAACACCCTCAAAAAGAAATGTTTGCTGATATGGAAGAAGTGAAACAAAAACAGCAGAAGCACTAACAGACATCAAAATTGGTAAGTTCAAAAACCATTTTGAGCAGTGGAAAAATGTCTCAATGGGTGTATAGCATCAAATGAAGGGTACTTTGAAAGTGACTGAAGTTTAAACATGTAAAAATAAATACACAATTTTTTAAAAATAAATTCTGGGATTTGGGGGTCCCTCTCATTTACTCAATACAGCCAAAGTCCCTGAATGGTCCCTTCCCGATCTCCTCCATCTGGTTCTACCAAATAGTAACCACTCTCTTGAACTTTCTCTTCATCATTCCTTTGTTTATAAGTATAAATTTATGACATAAGTAAATGTGCCTTAAAAATACACCTTTTCATTTTGCTTGTCTCTGAATATCATACAGTGGCTCATAACTAATGGCTTACTTTATAACTTTGTGGCTTACTTTTTTTCATTCAACATTCTAAGATTCATCTATTCTTATCTTCATGAATCCTTAAGCCAAAGCCAAGCAGAGTCCCTGAGGCATCCAGACTACTTTGCTTCTGAGAAAAAATGTCCCCTCCTCTCATGGTGGAGAGCTTTCTGTGTCCTCCTCCCATCTGGTGAGAACATCTCCATCATATTCTGTTTCCTGCACCATGGTTTATAATAAAACTCTATTATTCATAGATTGATCAAACCTGGCTGTATAAAGAACTTCATTAAGTTTAGGGATCTTTTTCTTTGGCAAGAAAAATCTAACTTTTTGAACTTGTTTCCAGTCAAGACAGAAAAGCTAACACCAATCCAACCCTTACACCAAATGCAATTATTCCAACTGCATAAAGTTTCTTAATGTGGCTTTTTGAAGCCATCAAAGAGCAACAGGCATCCTGAAATTGAGAGGGCCAAGATCTCAGAAAAAAAGAGAAAAGCAGTGATCTTGACCTTCTTGCCTCCTTGTAAGGTATTCACCAGTTTGTAAGCGGTTTAGGTGACAGCCGGAAACTAAAGTGGCAGCTCAGAGCTTTCAGCAAACAGTCTCACAGAAATGGAATACAAACAGTTGGAGTTCAGGCCTGCCAAAGAAGCCGGGCCTGGAAGGCTCAAGAAAGAAACAAAGCTCAGAGATGTGACGCTGAGGGAGTGAGCAGCTTTTATTCCTCAAAGTACGTGCCTACTTGTCAATGGAGCAGGTTGAGAGGTTGAGAATCCAAGCAGGAAGAGCTGCGAAGAGACTGAGAAGCTAAACAGTGATATCTATAGACCTTAATGTTAAGGAGCTAAAGATTGAAATTAAGGCCACCGAATTAAGATCATAAAGACACAAGCCTTTCGGCTTGGGGCCCTGAGAAACTAACTATGGAAGTATGAGAACACTGGCCTTCAAAAGCACAAAATCCAGCTTTGAGACTTCTCAACCTGAAACTTTAAATCCCGGTGCTTGACCCTAATCTAACCACCAAGAGAGGGGCCAGAATAATAAGACTGTCAGCATTTTTATGAGACCAGAAGGACAAAAACTGAAGGTCAGGCTTATTAAGGCCACCAGGACTTGAGGAGCTAAGATTCAGGAAAAATTAACCCTTAGGTAAGTGAGCCCAACATTCAGCACCACTTTCTTCTTGAGGCCTTTTCCAGGGTCTTAGCTCTGCGAGGCAAGAGGCCAAGATACTGAGCAGAAATGGCAGCTGAGAGGCTAAAAAAAGCTATGTCCCATCTAACAAGGAGAGACTTTAGATGCCAAGATTTCTACTGAGAATCCTGAGGACCAAGTCCTAGTAGTGAGAGCAAACTGGAAATCATAGATGTTCTTGCACTGACACCCACCTTCACATTATCTCAATTCCTGAGTACATCAAAGAAAACTGCCCACCAGCAGAAAATTAAATTTTCCTTAGAAAATAATATTACCCAAAGCCTCCACATTTATAATATCTGGCATATTTTTCAGATATAATGAATTTTTTCATTTATAATATCTGACATCCAAGCAAAAACTTTTCATTTATAATATCTGACATCTAATCAAAAGTTACCAGCTATACCAGGATCCAAGACAATATCCAAAGTCCAAGATTAAAAAAAAAAAAGATAATACAAACAGGCCCACCTGTGATTCAGATATTAGGGTTATTATAAATATTAAACACCTGTAGTTTAAAATGTTCAAGAAAATAGGTGACCAAATAAATAGTACCGCCAGATAGCTAAATCCTTAAAAAAGTTAAATGGAGAGCCATGGCTGGTGGCACAGTAGATAAGGTATTGGCCTGTTAATCCAAAGGTCGCTGGTTCAATTCCCAGCCAGGGCACATAACCAGGTTGCAAGCCAGGTCTCCAGCCAGGTCTGTAGCTGGAGGCAGGTGACAGGCAACCATACATTGATGTCTCTCTCCATCTCTGCCTCTCTCCTTTCCCCTCCCTCTGAAAATAATAAATAAAAATCTTTGTAAAAAATTAAATGGAAATTCTAAAAGTAAAAAGTACACTGATAGCAATAAATGGGCTTGATAGATTAGACATAGATTAGATGTAGCAGATGTGAACAGGAAGATAGGCCAGTAGAAAATGCTAACTGGAGTATGGTGAGAAAAGCTGAAGGAAAATAGAGAAAAGAGCATAAAAAGCATATGAAAGAGATGATCCAAAAATCATGTAGAGCTGAAGCTCCAAAAGGAGTAAGAGAGAGAATGTGATATACAGCATTGTTTGAAAAGATAATAGTTGAGAATTTCCAAAAACACTGTCACAGATTAGTATTTAATGAATAACCCTCAAAAGAAATACAGAATGCAAGAAAATATAAAGAACATTCTTAGAAAAAGTACATTTATGGAAAGATAAGAATGATTACATAGAATAATAATAAAAATGTCTTATGGATTTAATATATGAATAAAATAAAATACATGATAAGTGAAAATAATACAGAATAGGTGAGGTGAATATATGAGGTTAAAGTTTTCTAAGGTCCAGGAAATAATTTAAAATATTAATTTATATGACACTAATAAGTCAAAGATAGATATTGTAATATCTAGGGTAGGTACTAATGGAGTAAAAAATGATAAAAGGGAAAGGTTAAAAAGTAATTAATATTAACAAAAATAAGAAAGAATAACCCACCTTAAAATAGTTTTTTAAAAGTAAGGAAACTAAACAGGAGAAAGTAAAAGAAAAGAAAATTGGATATTGATGAAATAAAAATATATAATATGAGGTCTGCCAAGGAAAAAGTCCAACCATTGTTAATATAACGAGAATGGTTTGCACAACATTCATGTAAACTGGCAGCCAAGGAGAGTGGACTGGAATGCACATGCATGAACAATGATATCTTCACTGTACTAGTCAGTGGGGGTGGTGAGTGCCACTGAGTGAGCATGTGTCCTGTGTGGCTACCACACTTAAAATGACTGAGAGAGTAGAGCAATGAATCTGCAACAAATTTTGCATTAAGTTGAACATTCCTCCATAGAAACTATTCAGATGATTCAAAAAGCTGTAGCTATGGGCAACCAGTGACTGGCAGCTTTATCATGACAATGCACCACTCATGCATCACATCTTGTGCAGAGGTTTTTGGTGAAATATCTAGTCACGCAGGTGTTTCATCTACAAGCCCAGATTTGGTGCCCTGCAACTTCTGGCTTTTCCCAAAACTAAAATCACATTTGAAAGGGAAGAGATTTCAGAGTGTCAATAAGATTCAGGAAAATACAATAGGGCAGCTGATGGTGACTGGGAGAACTGTGTGAGGTCCCCAGGTACCTACTTTGAAAGCAACTGAGGCATCAATGTCCTATGAACAACGTTTCTTGTTTCATATTATATGACTGGATACTTTCTGAACAGACCTTGTAGACAAAATCAACTAAGTCAAAACTTCTTTGAAAAGATTAATAAATGGATAAGCTATTAAAGACTAATCTTTAAAGGAAAAATGCATAAATGCATAAATTATAAATATCAGGAATAAAAATGGACATCACTATAAAATTATAGACATTCAAAATGTAGTCATAAGCTTTTGAACATCTTTTTCAAATAATTTCAGAATTTAGATCAAATAGATCACTTTATTGAAAATACACATAAGAAGAAAGATAAATAATCCTATGCCTATTAACTAAATTTTATGTTCAATTAAAATCTTCCCCAAAAGAGAACCCCACACCAAATGGCTTCATTGATGTATTATTTCAAACATTTAAAAAAGGATTAGCCCTGGCTGGTGACACAATTGATAAGGCACCAGCCTGTGAACCCAAAGGTTGCTGGTTCCCAGCCAGGGCAACATAACCAGGTTGCAAACCAGGTCTCCAGCCAGGTCCATGGCTGAAGGCAGGTGAAACACAACCACACATTGATGTCTCTCTCCCTCTCTGCCTATCTCACTTCTCCTCTCTCTAAAAATAATAAATTAAAAATCTTTAAAAAAAGAAATAACAGAATATTATACTAATTTTTCCACAAAATAGAACAGAGGAAACATTTCTCATTTCATTTTATAAGGGCCCACAGAACCTGACAAAGAACATTATAATATAATAAGTCAATATAATTATCTTATGAACACAGATACAAAAATCTAAACATAGTACAGCAAACCAAATCCAGCAATAAAAAGGACCATAAATTAGAACCAAGTTTAGTTAAAATGCAAGATTAATTTAATGTTTAAAAATCAATCCATTTATAACAATATAATCATTACAGTAACAAAAAAGATTGCATGATCATCTTAGTAAATGTAGAAAAGCCACTAGATGAAAATCAACACTCGTTGCCAATCAAAAAATAAAAACACTTAACAAAGGAGAAATAGATAAACTTTCTTTAATCTGATTTAAAAATACCTTTCAAATGGTAAAATACTGGGAACTTTTCCCCAAAGGTCAAGAATGAAAAGGAATCTCACCATTATCACTTGCTTTCAGCAATTTACTGGAAATCCTATTCAATGTAATTAGAACAGAAAGAAATAAAATGACTTTAATCATAAAGGAAGAAATAAAACTATTATTATTTGCAAAAGCTTGTGAAGCAAAAAATTTAAATGAATCATTAGATTAAGCATTAGAATTAATATGTGAACTTACCCAACTGCTGGACACAAGGTCATTTTGCAAACAATTAGATTTTCTCTACAGTAGCAATATATATTTAAAGATGAAAATTCAAATTTTCTAATTTAAAAGGGCAAAATTATTTTTCAAAAACACCAACTATCTAAGAATAAACCTAACACAAGGCATAAAATACTTCTCCACAGAAAACTATGAAATATTTTTGTGAGAAATTAATATAAACCTACTCAAATAGACAGATGACTACCTTTATGGCTTGGAATAATCAATAGTTTAAAGATGTCAATTCTCCCCCAAATTTATCTATAGATTCAATGTAATCATCACCAAAATTCCAATGGATATTTTGTGTGGAAGCTAACAAGCTGGTTTTAAAATTCATATAGAACTGTAAAAGATCAAGACAATCTGCAAGAAAAATAACAAAGCTGGAAGACTCACACTATCATATTTCAGGACTTATTAGACAGTTACATTAATTAAGAAGACAGTTTGGTATTGGTACAGTATAGACAAATAGACAAATGGAACAGAAGAGAAAGTTCAGAAACAGACCTCATATGTGCAATCACTTTACTCTTAACAAAGATAGCACTGCAATAGGGGAAAGAATCATTATTTCAATAAATACTAATGGATCAATTAAGTATCCATATAAGGAAATATTTAATCTTGACACTCTTTTTGCACCATAAACAAAAAAACAATAGGTGTTAGATATAAATGGGAAAAGTAAAACAACAAAGCTTCTAAGAAATGACAGAGTAATGACTTCACAACCTTGAACTGAACAAGGATTTCTTATTCAAAATACAAAAGCATAATTCATAAATGAAAGGATTGATATTTGGGACCACTTTAAAATTAAAAACTTTTCATGAAAAGACACTATTAAGGAAGTAAAAAGGCATGCCAATAGTGGAAGAGATGAGTACAAGCTATATGTCTGATAAATGAGTTATATAAAGAAATACAGATCAACAAGAAAAAAATCTGAAAAAATAATTTTAATATACTCAAGAAACAAACCAAAAAAAAAAAAGCTTGAATAAGCATTTTACAATGGAAGATATATAAATGACTAATAAATATATGATAAGGTGGTTGAAGCCATTAACCACTGGAGAAATACAAATAAAACCCCCCATGGGATACCGTTATGCATGCAACAAAATAACTAAAATGAATAGGAGGTCACAATAGTTAAGCATTGGCACCTGGCATTTTTATTGATTATATTGAAAAATGAGTTGTGGTATATTCATAAAATGAAATACTGCACAGCAATGAAATTGAATAAACTAATACCACACAGTAACATAGGTACATCTAACAATCTAATTTTGTGAGGGGGAAAAAAAAGCCAGACATAAATTACCACATACTGGATGAGTCATTTTATATTTCAAATCTAGGAAAAACAAATCTAGAGTGATAGGGTGCAGACTAGTGGTTTCCTTTAATGGGGAGAAATGACCAGAAGGGGCAGGGAAACCTTCAGGATGCTGATCTGGATAGTGGTTACATAGTACATTCTTTTTGTAAAAATTCATCAAGCTGGACATAGGATAGTGCATTTGTTGTCAGTATGTTATGTTCAATTCAAAATTTCCTTTCAAAAAATTTTCTCTCTTAATGCAGATCAGAAGAAATTCTACTTTGGAACTCAAAAGCTAAACCTTGGTTTTTTCCTCTCTCTTTTTATCCTGTTGTAACGGTTCTAAGCTTCCTAAATTAAGCACTGGATGCCTCTGGTGGGATAGAAGAAGAATCATGTAATGGGAAGCATAAAAAGGAAAAGAATAATATATTTTTAAAATATAGTATTTATGTTACACTTTTCAAAAGCTAAGAATCAGGATAATGGCCAAAACACTTTCTAGAGGATATCTTTTGTGGTAGAGAGGATGCTTAGAAATAGACATTTCATCTGAATTTGACCTAGCAATGCCCTTCCCAGAACTATGACATGAATAAAAGTATCTTTGCAAGGAATTCTCTACCAAGCTTTTCTTTGCAATTTTGTTTAAATGTGTGAAGAATGTGGAAAAATCTAACTGTCCAATGGTAGAGGAATCACAATATATTTACATATAAAATTGTACAACTATATGTGCTAAAAAGGAATAATATTCATACTTTTTTAAAGGTGGTTGAAAACAAGCCATTAACTATAAGTAGATACCATAGGATCCCATTTTGTGAAGATGCTTTGAGGAAAAGTCTGGGAGACCAGGAGGAATTGCCTGTGGATGGTGAAGTCATTCATTCATTGACTAATCAAGCACTTACTCTATATGACCCAATCTTAGGGATCAGATATACAAAAATAGATACATCCTCTGCCATTAAAGAGAATAAAACTTGGAAAGAACCACCAACCTTTCTAGAGGCCTCCTGAGCTGAGACCCTAAATCATCCCAGGCAGAAATGAAGATGTTCACAGGGAGAGAATAAAGTCTTTTCCTCCTGAAATTTTCCAGCTACAAATTCAAGGACATTTGCCAGGGCTGTTTGTTAGCTCAGCAAAAGTGAGCCAGACCTGGTCACCTCCCAGAATGAAAATCAAAGTGAAAAATACTAAAGAGTTTCTAAGAGCCAAGAGGATCATAATGTCATTTTGGTTTGAGTTTCAATTTGTTTTACATGCTAAGGCAAATCTCAAAACGTAAAAGAAGGATGCAAAGGCATAATTAAAGTGAGAAACCACGTAAAGTACACATGTTGCTCATTTATTTCATCTAATTTGATCTGGACATCCATGGGGTAATATTTCTCTACTTTTAGATATGCCAGAAGTAGAACCTAGTGTTTGAAAGTGGAGACATCGGAGTCAGGCTTCCTGGGTTCAAGTACTAGCTCTGTCACTTTTAAGCTCTGTGACTTAAGGCAAATTAGTCATCCTTGAGCTTTGGTTTCCTCATCCACAAAATGGAAGCAATAATAGTAAATATGCTGTTGTGAGAATTAAATGTAGTAATGTGAAGTTCTTATGACAGGACCTAATATAAAGTAAGTTATCAAAAATTGTTTATCATTCTTGCAGTCTAAAATATAAAATCACTCCCTTCTTTAACAGAAACATAGAGGATTTATGAAAATACTTAAGGCCAAACAGATCCAAATTAAGGATTCACATGGAGGAAAAATGTTACCTCACAGCACCATCTGCCAGATTACATCTGAACTTTGAAACTAGAACAATTAATTATTTGGTTAACTTGTCCAATTCAGATAGCCTTATGAATTATTAAAGTATTTTTTCTTACAATATATCTGTAGTCTCCTTCAAAACTATGTCCTTCATTCTCCAGTTCATAGTTACCACTGGATCATTGATTTCCTGCACCTCATGCGGCTCAGCACCCACCTAGAAGCCTGTCACTCCTGTCTTATTGTGGTATCAGAGGAGCGGGATGGTGCTAAGACTGCTTGAAAGCGATGTAGACACCAAAGAGGTCATGTTTGACAATTATTTCTGCCCTACCAGTCTCTGAGCTCATGGATTATTTACTAGGGTTTTACAATTGCTAGATCAGGTCATATAATTCTCTCTCCAATTTTCACGGTTGGTTAGATAACTCTGGTATAACTTCATTCCTTTAAGTCACAATCATTCTACATGCACAATGTACACGGGACAGAGCAATCCTTAAATCTTCCAAGCACCACACTGGCCCATGTAAGTAAGGCCTTGCAGCACCAGATTTATTCCTTTCTTCTGGATAATGTGCTGTTATATCTCCCACCTTGGAAAGAAAGGAGGAAAGCAGGAGTAATAGAAAGAAGAAAAGGAGGGAGGAAGAGGAAGTGGTAAAGAGGCAAGAAATGAAGCATGGAGAGAGAAAGGAAGGAATGTTGGGATTCCATATCCTCCTCTAGCTTCTTTCCATTTCTGTTTTACTTTATAATGGAGCTCCGCCATGTAAGTGACTCAAAGGCCTTACTTCCATTTCCCTTTGAACTCCAATCAGAGCTCCATCCCTACTATGCTACCAAAACTACTCCTTCCATATTGTTAAAAGCAGTGATTGATTCTCATCTAATCTATCAGCCACATTTGGTATAATTGATCAATTCCTCAATCTTTTTAAAATATCATATTGTTTTATTCCAAAGGTTAAACATATTTAACCCATGAGAGAGAAATCTTGCAGACAGCAAGCAGAGTATATGGTTTGCTTCTCAGCTTGCAGTGCAATATCTTGCTTCTACCTCTTGTTCCACAGATATCGCCTCCTCACCTAATTTACTCCACATGAGCCCCTCTTTTATTCTCTCCAATACGCCAACCCCCTTTTGCCTCAGGGTCTTTTTCCTCTTCCTTAGATATTCTTTTCTGTTATCTGCAGGGCTGACTTCTTTCTATTCAGGTCCCAGGCCCCAAATCACCCCTCACTGCCCATGCCTACCCCTATCATTCTCCATCACAATACCCTGTTTTATCTGTTTATTCTCACCACTGTCTAGTACATATGTTTACCTTGTTTCTTGCCTAATCTCCCACTAATATATTAAGTTCTTTGTGAGTCCAGACTTTACCTGTTTTATTTGCTACTCTATCCTCTAGTCTACAGCAATGGCTGCAATATCAATCTATTGAGTAGATCAATAATAAATATTTAGCTTGATGGACCATGGAATTTCCAGTTGGATGGCTGAAAATTCATTCAAGAGGTGTTTTTTTATTTTATTTTTTGGTTTTTGGTTTATTTGTTTGTTTTTGCCCTATGGGAAAAGTGAACAAAGAGAAAGATGTGAAAAATTGTAGAGTATGTGTCCACTTCCTACTTCCCTGAGCTCTGACTATGTCAATAAGGAAAGCATCTCCTTGGAGGGTCTGTTAGGGAATGTGATAATTTGCCTGGGGACATAGCTCATGGCCTGTGGATCTGTGCTGGCTACAGCAGTGTCCCAGGTGCTTTTACACAGGCACCATCATTTTTTCTCATCCTTCCTCACAATTTTCTTCCCCCTCCCTCTTTTCCCAGCATTACTAGCTCAATATTGGCTTTTTGTTCACCTGGAACAGTAAATCTGAGGGTCTTTGCAGCTGAGTGGACCTTCTGTTCATGAACTCGAGGGAACCATGTGAGTCTGGAACCTTGAAAAAAAGAATCATCCTATACACATAAATCCATCTTTCAACAGTGAGAGGCAAATCATCATCTCTCACAAATGTTAAAAGCCTACTTTGGAAGCAGCCAAGCAGAAAGAAACTCCTGAGGAATCAGCCCTGGGAAATTTCACTTTCTATTGGCTCAATCACTGGTTATTGGCAACTCTAGGTGATCTTTAGTAAATAAAGGTGAGGTTCTGAATGATTAGCATTCATTAAGAGTGATGGGAGACAGGAGTTGGTTGTTCACATAGTTCTTCATCTTTTTCCTCTTTCATCAATGATTATGGAATGAATGTATCAGGAAGGAAAACTAGATTGGAAAAGGAGGGAAATTATTTATTGGAGTTCTTCTGAGTGTGTTTTATCTTCTCTTCCTTTAGCATTCCAAATTACACAAGTAAAACTGATCAATTTCCAGATGATAGTAGTATATAACATCTTTTTTAAAAATACCAAATTTTCCTCAAAATTCCTCCATTTGTGATCATGTATATTAATGATTTCATATTAATTTGTATATGTTCAGTTGCACCCAATAGATGTTTAATAAAAGTTCAAACAGTTGAATACAAAAATAAACCATTCATGAAATTTAAGAGAAACTCTTTTGTCAAAGTAGAATGACAAAGTCAGATTATAGAGAGTTATTGTTGTAAAGTAAAAAAAATTAATAGATAAGCTCACTGAACCAATTAAAAGTCATCAGGGATTGATCAGTATCTCATTTCATCAATTCATTCCAACAACATTTTATTGCATTCTACTGTTCACTAAACTAATTACTCACATTTTAAGCACTCAGAATTAGATACTGTTATAGACAGAAAATGAGAGACAAGAAGATGTGGCTTCCAATAAAGCCCAATAGTTGGGGCACCCCAGGGCTTGTCTAAGGCAGCCAGGATCAATCTAAGTCATTGTGCATGAACTTAAACTCCAAAATTAAATCTTTGTTATCCTCTTTCAACTCATCCTATTTCAGAACAATAGCTATCAAAATCTTTTTTCTGGTTGTTACTCACTGACAACTTCTTGGAGATAACTGATGTCAGAAGTTTCAAGGCAAATAAAAGGGCTGCTTTATACCACTGTTTAGAAACTCACAGATCTTGTCAACCTGCAGAAAATATCATGTGAAAATTTTAGGTTTCAGTTGGGGTTTTGATGTAATCATGAATGACAGGGGAAATGCCTAAACTTTTGAAGCTAATGTTATGGAAAGCAACTAGTTTCCTAATTCTTGGTGTCAAAATGTCCTAAACAAAGTTTGGATCCAGGAAAATACATTTCATTAATTATAGTTTATGAAAAATCACTTTATCAGGATTCAAAATCACCTCTTTTAATGGATCGGAGTCTATTTGCAACTGCTAAATAATATCATCTTCCTTCATTCCACACATTTATTAAATTCCTCTTCTATGTCATACAGCATGCTCAGCTTTGCATAATGTTTTATCGTGCATACAAATGCATTATTTCATTTGATCCTCCTAACAACCCTTTGGGGCTACTGCTATTGTTATTTCTACTTTACAGTCAAACAAACAGAGGCTTGGTGAACTTAAATGCTCAAGATCCGTAAATTAAAAATGGGGCTTGTTCTTAACCCACAATTTTCCCATGGAATTGGATATCTTACTTAAAACTATGTAAGTACTAAATCCTATAATAAAATCTTCACCAGAATTTAAGTCTCCATAATACAGATTTTTCAAGTTCCTTTCTACCAATCAAACCCCAAGACATTCCATAACAAAACCACAATCCTTCATAGCACGGTTTTTTTATTTGCCCCTCTCTAAGTGAGACATGTTATTTCGAGCAGTCTCATGTGATGAAAGAGATAATGGGCTTTTTGGGCGGTAATAAAAACAAAATCACCGCTCTGACAGTAAGTAAAATAGAAATTGAAACTTTAAAAAAATAGGGTTTTCTGATTTCACAAATGAGCTGTCAAGAAACTTTGGGTTTAACTTCTCAGTGTTATTTTCTCTGTCACTTAAAATAATAACATGCCAATTTATGAAGTCCTTTGGGCTCATTTTAACATGTAAATGAACAACTCAAATTCTATTTGAAAACTTAGACTTTCATATGCAGGATCAAAAATAGGAAACTATGGGAAGGGGGTGTTCTGATGTGGGGAGGTCCTCTAACTCAAGGCAGCAGGCCAGGAGAGGCTGAAGGGAGGCCCAGCCATCAGAGACCTCAGGAGCCTGAAGGGGAGTTGGGTTCTTTAAGGTTATAGTCCATCAGGAAAGCCTGGGTGTTTGTGGTAGAGCCTCCTTAGGGAAATTCTTTTTAGTTGTATGGGGTGTTATTGTTGCTGGTGAAGATTAAAATGACATATGGCCACTCAGCAGACACTAAAAGAGAAGACCTGAGGGAGATGAGGCCGCATCCAATGGGTCAGCCAGAAAAGCCTGTTCTGGCAGATTTGACAAATGACTCAGTAGAACAAGATGGCCAGCAGAGAGAAAGAACTGCTGGCAATTCCTGAGCAGAAGGCTATCAAGAACATTAAAAAAATAGAATATTTTTACCCTACTTTCAAGGTGGGATGATAGCCTGCCGCAGATTCATGGATGCTAGCAGAAGACACAAGGCTTCTGGGTGAGAGACTAAAGGCTTTATGCTCAGAGCACAACATCATGACTATCAGCATCTTTGCATCAATTCCCCTTGATGTCAAGTGCCCCAGGGCAATGTGGACAGACCCCCAAAGATGCCTGTCCATGCAGTGGGTTACATTTAAGGGAAAGGAACCCTGATTTTAGGAATCATGAATCCTTTACATGGAGGAGTAAGCATGCTGGCCCTTTGTATGGAGGAAGACACTATCTTCCAAAGTTTTTCACTAGACAAATATTTTGAAAAGAAAGTCTGGAACAAAGGGCAATCAGTGCTGCTGCAAGACACATAAAAAGGCAAGAGACTCAGGAGAATCATCTCTCCCAGAAAAGCTGCTTCCTGAGTGGGTCTCCATCCAGTTACCCAGCTGTGGTCATTTAAAAAAAGCAACTCTGACCCAATCATAATGTATTTTATGAAAAGTTGGACAAGGAAGGAAGAGAAGAATCCGTGTTGTGTTGGGCTCTCCAAAAGCAGAATTTGAGATGAAGATTCATCCCAGGACAATCCGGCAAAGAAATGAGGGAAGCAATGGAGAAGGGGAGATTTCAGGTGAAGTTCTCAGACAGGAAACTTGATCCTGAAGGAAAATGCTGGCGTGTAGACTATGCTTCAGAGTCTGACCTGGGGAAAAGGATTTGTCTGGGCTCTTTTATTTCTGTCCTTTGCAGTCATTGACTAAGGCTACTGCAAGGGGGTGTGAACTCCCAGGCACTTCCAGCTCTCTATACTTGCAAGTCAAGAAGCTCAAATACCCTGCAAGCAGGTTCCTGGGGGAAAGGCCTAGACAAGGGCTATGGGAGACAAAAGCATGCTGAAGCTAGGGTAGAGGCACACGGAAATGGTAAAGGGATCTGAAATGATCTAATTTCCTACATCCAGGCACATCTCACATTATGTTCACCTCACACTGTTATACTTTCTTTAAAATGATGGGTGGTCAAAATTTCTGGGAAACATTTACAAGAGGAGGGAGGGTGGGAGGGATGAGTAAAAGCCCATTGCTGCAATTAATCTTAAGTTCATAACTGGTATTCATTATCTCATTCTTCTACCACCCACTCTAGAGTTCACTTATCATCACCTAGCCCCGCTGCTAGTCTAGGCAGCTTGCCTGGTGTAATGAACAAGACCTTCATCCCTGAGGGATCTGAGTCCAGTCACAGCTCTCACATCAGGCTGTGGCTGCTGCCATTGCTCATTCACAGTTAGCAATAACCAAAGGAGCACCAGGACAAAGCCCAGTGGAACCCTAGATCTCTAGCCATTGTGTAGTAGCAACGCTACATCTTCATGATGCTCAGGATCAATTATCCCTGCCAGTATAGCAGCTCCTTTCTTTCCAGCTATCACAAGGAAACTTAAAAGACCAGGTTGAAGTCAAACCTTTATTGTAAACAGAATTCTACTGTGACTCATGAAGGAAGATTCCCCCTTTGAGAACCAAGACCTCTAAACACACACAACCAAATATTGCATGGTCATGAGCACATGAACCCACATGCTGGGTTCCCTGCGGCTAAGCTTTAAACTTACAGACACTAAGTAGCCCAAGTGTAGACTTTCAAAGAAAAGCCACAGGTTCAGGTCATTGGATGATGTAAGGGGAGAAGTGCAGAAAAATAGTAAAAGAAGGCCAAGAGGGTGTGGGGAGGGAACCAACAATGTTTGCTATGGAATCAAACAAGGTTTCAGGCAAACTGCAATTTCAAGAAGCTTGTGATTTTCTGTTCACTCAACAATGAGTACTTCCTCTGTGCACAGCACAGCACCAGGTGCTAGTGGCATATAGATAAGTACCATGCAGTCCTTTCACCCACAGAGTTCATAGTTCAGTGTAGGAGACAAGCACCATTTGATATTTTGGTGGTTAGCAGCACAAGAGCAAAGCGAGGAGTGGCTGAGTCAAAAAGACTTCACAGGGCTTCATTTTCTGAAAATGGCTTCATTTTCTGTTTCCATTCATTCATTTATTTAGAAAAGGAATAAAGTGCAAATATTCTTGCGGGGAGGGAGGAGGGTAGACTGTCAGTAAACGCTGGTAGGGTAGTGAGAAAGTTAACCTGGGAGGGAAAGTGGCCTAAAAAGGATGCCTTATCAATTAGATTATCACTGGGCATTGATAGAGCTTAATTCTACTGAGGACTGCAGCAGCCAGTGTTGAACATAACACCTCGATGTCATCCCACTGAGGGGTGAGGGAGCAGGGATATTCATACACCAAATCCTCTCAGGCATTATTTGAAGGCTTCTCCCAGGAGCACATTAATTCCCCAGTGTTTCTGACCTGTCTCACATAGGTGTAGACCCAGCTCTGGTCCCCCCAAAAATACTCTCGGGAAAAGAGTCATAATGCTGGAAGGTGGGGATTGAGAACACCTTTTACTTTAAAAGGTTAAAGAGATAATGGGTGGCTACATTAAATAAGGTGATTTCTTCACTAGATCTGAAAGATTAATAAAGTTTACCAGCCTGAACATGTCTTAGTTCTGGATGTTATAATAAAATACAATAGAATGAGTAGCCCATAAAAAAATGGAAACTTATTTCTCAGTTTTGGAGGCAGGAGGGTGCCAACCTGGATAGGTTGGGCTGAGAACCCTCTTCCAGGTTGTAGACTGATAACTTCTCATTCTGTCCTCCCATGATTGAGTGGGGAGAGATACAGGGAGAGACCAAGAAAGACAGAGAGCTTTTTTATGACTCTTATAAGGGCATTATCTCATTCAGGGGGGCTCTACACTTGTGACCGCATCTAAACCTAATCATGTTCCAAGTCCCAACCTCCTAATACTATTACCTTAAAGGTTGGCTTTAACACATGGATTTGGGGGAAGGGGACAAACATTCAGCCCATAACTCATGGAGAGTATCTATCCAAATCCAAAAAACACACATATGGCCTCTTTTAGAAGTATGGCAGGACAGGGGGCAATATCACAGTTTATGCTGTGGTATACTCTCAACTTCTAATGAGAGTTTGGTTCTTCCTGTGCTCATCCCCAATTCAGTCACACAGAAGGAAAAGCATGAGTTAAGGTCAAGGGTACTTTGGGACCCTGATACTAGAGGATAAGGCATTCAGTGGAACTGGTGAAAAGATTAAATGCTGTTACTGCATTTAATTTTTTTAATGGTTATAATATCTGTCATTTGTCTTTTTTTTTTTTAAGATTTTATTTATTATTTTTAGAGAGAAGGGAAGGGAGAGATACAGAGAGGGAGAGAGCCATCAATGTATGGTTGCCTTTCACCTGCCTCCAGCTACAGACCTGACTGAAGACCTGGCTTGCAACCTGGTTATGTGCCCTGGCTGGGGAATCAAACCAGCGACCTTTGGGTTCTCAGGCTGGCTCCTTATCCACTGTGCCACCAGCCAGGGCCATTTGTCTTTTAAATAATAGCCATTCTAACAGATATAAGGTAATATCTCCTTATGGTTTTGATTTGCATTTTCCTGGTGATTAATGATGTTTCTATTATGTGTTGGCCATCTGTGTATTTTCTTCAGAAAAAAATGCCTATTCAGATCTGCTTCTTTTTTATTTGAATTTGTTTTTCACTATTGAGTTGTATGAGTTCTTTATATATTTTGGATATTAGCCCCTTATCAGACATATGATTTGCAATTATTTTCTCCTGTTCAGTTGGTTGTCTTTTCATCTTGCTGGTGGTTTCATTTGCTGTGCAAAATTTTACTTGTTTATTTTTACTTCTATTGCCTTTTCTGCTAGTGTCAGATTCAAAATCATTGCCAAGACCTATACCATGGAGCTTACTGCCTATGTTTTGATCCACCAATTTTATGGTTTCAGGTATTACAGTCAAGTCTTTATTCCAGTTTGAGTTAACTTGGGAGCAGTAAGACAGTAGTCCAGTTTCATTCTTTGGCATGTGGCTGGCCAGTTTTCCCAACACCATTTACTGAAGAGACTATCCTTTTACCTATTTTATATTCTTTGTTCCTTTGCTGTAAATTAATTGGTCGTATATGTTTGGGTTTATTCCTGGGCTCCCTATTCTGTTCCATTTGTTCATCTTTTATGCCAAAAACATATTCTTTTAATTACTATAGCTTTATAATATAGTCTGAAATCAGGAGAGTGATGTTTTGTTCTTCTGTCTCAAGGTAACTTAACTATTCAGGGTCTTTTATCATTCTATACATATATTAAAATTGTTCTATTTCTGTGAAAAATTCCATTGGCGTTTATATAGGGGTTGAATTGAATACTATTTGTAACCATCTACCTCTTGGTGTTTCCACTTCTAGGGTTCTCCTACTATTGTTTTTGTCTCCCTCCTGCCTTGAGCTCTGATAGTAAGATAGGGATCTCCAGCTTAAAGCCAAGTACATATCAAGGGAACCACAGCAAAGGGAACCCCAAAACTCCCTACAGCCCCTCAAAGAAGGGAGCTAAGCTGGACCATCTGGAAAGTGCAAACTCTTTGTCCTGCTCTGGCCCAAGGTCTAAAGTAAAATCAGTATGCTTTGAGCTCTTTATTAAACTTTATTGAATCCACACTAATATTGCTCCGCATGTTCACATCAAATGTCAGCCAGGGTTCCTGCCAAAACAGATGACTCATAGAGACAGTACATATTGGGAGCAAACAAGGCCATGGTGCCTCTACTATAGGCAATACTAATTCTAAGCACTAAGACTTTCTCTCAACCAATATAAAAGTCACAAAGAAAAATGCCAGAACCAAAGACCACACACTATATAAACCCCATCAACCTCACCACATGGCACAATTTCAGGGGTACAGACAAAATACCTTCTCTGACCACAAATTGTAGCCTGGACTTTCACGTTTCCTTTGTCCACAGAGGCACCACTCTGTAAACTTTACCTGAAATGTGTGCCTCAACAAAAATGGGCTTATTGAGTTTGGATGAAAATGCTACAGTTGACAATCTCAACAAATTTTATTGATTATCTGCTAATGTGTCAGATATGCACTCTGTGCTAATTATTAAATGGTCAACAAAATAGTATGTTAATTTCTCTAATGATCTTTAGAGACAAATAATTAACAAACAAATAAATAAAGACATGCTAACAAATCATAAAGATTATACAGAATAAATATAGAATGTTATGAGCAATATTAGCAGTAGGTAAAATGAGGTAATAATCTACTCCATGTTGGGTGATCAGTCAGGTAAGGCCTCCCTAACCAAGACCTGAAGGGTTAGTAGAGGCTCACCAAACCTCAAGCTGGGAAGAAAAGCATTCACTGCAGCAGAAATAGTTTATGCAACATGGAAGCAAGAGAGAGCTTAGGGGGTTTGAGGAACTCAACAAAGACCAATGTGGTGGGGAAACAATGAGCAAAAGGAAACAGGCTAGGTAGGACTGGCTATAGTAGAGTCAGGATTTGTTCCAAATGCATTGGAAAGTTTCAAGAGATTCAATTTGGGTGGGTTTTTTTGTTTCTTTGTTCGTTTAAATATCTTTGGCTGCTGGTTAGAGGATGGATTTAAAAGGTGCAATACATAAGCATGAAAGGGCGTAAGGAGAAGGCAACTCTCCGCTGTGACCTAGTCTGGGGCCATCAAAGACGAATTGTCCCTGCTTCACCCTTTTGCCTGAAGATGGTCGCACCAAGAGAGAATTTGAGCGGGGCTAGAGGCTGCCTCTTTGCTTGTGTCATTTCCATTGTGGACTTGGAATCACACTGGGAGTCAAATACATGAATGCAATGCCAAGGTCACCCATTTAGAAATGAATGAATGATATTTGACCAAATACACATAACTTTATTACCCACAAATCAATCTCTGAACATATTCGTATTGGATAATAGGGGGTAGGGGTGCTATTATTGCAACCAGACTTAGGAAAAGGTTTTGACTTTAGCAATCGCCCACACTTGGCACAACATAAATTATTGATAAAGTGGTTTTCCACTGGGAGATTGTGTTTTACATATACAAAACTCATAATTTGTGTTTATTGAAAAGATTTAGACACTGGAATGTTATTTATGCTTTTAATTTGTCTGCACCAGTAAATAACATTCCACTTAGCAAGCAGTTCCTGGGCAGAGATTTACTTCTGAAATACAGTATCCACGACCTGTTCTGGCCACTTCTACGCTCAGTGCTGCTGATCCATAAAACCATAATCAATGTGTTCAATAAATATTTATAGACTAGATGAATGAATGAGTGAATCGTTATATCTTTTCTACTTACCAGAAGAATCAACCCAATACAGAACTTGCTTCACAGTCTGTTATGCAATTTAATTAACATTGGTACCTCTTTGTGTTTCATGACTTTTATTTCACAGCAACTATTTTGCCCATTTGTCATCTTTAATATCATTGTATATTCAGTATGCATATTTCAAATTACAGGTTTTTTAAATTTATAAGACATTTTTATTATGTATCAGCATTCACTGAGGAGCCCCCTGAGAAAACTGATGCGTACTCATTTCCTTTGAAAACCTTTATTTGTAAAAAAGGCACAAGATGTGTAAAATGCACTTACAGGACCTGAGAGCCGCTATAAGGATGAACAAGGTAAAGCCCTATTTCAAAGGCCTTTAAAATAGGACACAATTCAGTTGGTAACTAAAGCCCATTGATTTTTTCCATCAGTATTTCTCCTAACCATCCTTATAGCCACAGTTCACCATCATTTGCCTGGACTATTGCAATAGTCTTCTGTCACTTTAAAAAGAAAGCTGTCTTTTCGTTCTTCTTCCCTTCACTTAAGACTAAAATATATTTTGAGAAAAGGCAATATCATCAATCTAAAACATAGAGATTTTAATAAGTGGGCTTTTGACATGTTACATCATAAATGAACCTTCCAAGCGTATAAGTGGTCCTTTGACAGGATGCATCACGTCAATCTATAGCACAGAACCTTTCCTGATTTAATCCATAATTCATATAGTAATGGATCCTGAAACTTCCATCGCTGTCTTTCTTCTAGCAAGAGTGGCTCTGCTAGTACAATTTGAGGCTGATCAGTTGGTGCACTGTGGCTAAAACTGTGCAGTGTCCTCTGAATGAGCCAATCAGTGGACCCTTACCCAGTGTTTCTCAAACTTAGATCATTATTGCACCACCTTACTACTTTGGCAGTACCCGCTTACCTTTTGTACTATTAGCTGTTTAATATTTTTATCAAATAATTTATTAATTTACTTATACAGGTAACTTCATATTACCAGCACAAACAGAAAACCAGTATCAATTTTTATTAAAGGAAGCTTGCACAATTCCATAAATGGCCCAGCTCATTCACATCGCAACAACGGAAAGAGAACCACAATTTGGGAAAGATTAAACGAGCCAACTCAATCACCTCCACTGATCAGGAAGGGAGCTGGGGAATAATAATAGAATACTATAGTCAATTCAAGACTGGCTTGACTTAGCATAAATAATCTAAAATTAAATTGGGCGTGTGACCTGTATACCACGAGGGTCTCCTGTGAGTCTCATGGTATCCGTGTTGGCCAGACCTCCCAGGCTAGCCTGAGCTTGGAAGCATTTGTTTCATTGTCTGCTTTTTAATAGAATCAGATGGCTTTCGTGAAAAATTGAAACCCTGGGAGGATCAGGGGAAGAATAAGGGGAGAAAATAAATGATTTTTGGCAAATAGTATTTAAGATAGGGGAAAAGTAGGAAAACACAAAGATACAGCAAGGGGTCATAAAAGCAGAGCATGCGCAGCCAGGAGACGACTTGATGATAGCAATTACACTCTGCTCTCCCAGAGCAGTTTTGGCCTATTACACAGACATAAACCTGGCAATACTATTCCCATCGAGTAAAGAATATAAAAATCTTCTAAAGTGCTAGCTGTTCTTAACTACGCAAACTAAATCAGGAAAATGCATTTTTGAAGAGAGAAGTATTCTTTTGTTTGAAAGGTTCTGAGCAGATTCGAATGAATTTCATATCATTTCTTTACTTTGATGCTTTGGAATAATGTCAAATAAAGATAATGTTGATAATGGCAAAGATAATAATGACAATTATGGTATTATACCATTTTATATAATGCCAACTGCTTTTATTGGCATATATTAGACCATTTACCAGAAACTTCCATTTAACCATATCTCCTCAACTAGCCAAATTTCATTCTTTTTGTTTTGCTGGTATTTCTTTCATTCATTCTTCTGCATGGCATATGTTTGTTCTTTCAACTACATTTGCTGTTGGAAGAATAGCAGACAAATGCACTCACACACTTTACCTTATATATTTCATGCCAGAAGATCTGTAGTACTCCAAACTTGAAGCTATAGTCTTCCTCTAGGCACTCATACTTTCTCTGAACCAATCTACCTACAAGGGAAAAAATTGAGGACTTAGAAAGTATAGCACTCTGATGGGTGCTATAAGAACGGGATGGGACGGACCCTGGCCAACTTGGGACTGTGCACCCAGTTATAGCCCTAATATTATTTTTGTCATTTCTGGGCTATGTGGCTCACAAATTAGTTCTAGGCCATTTGATTTTTTGCTTGGCATTCTGATGGAATTCAATGAGGAGGACCCCAGTATAACTATTGACATCTCCTAGGCCACTGAACACCACTGAATCCTGCTTAGTGGAAATTTTTCAAAATGACTCAGATGAATCTTCTAGAATAAAGTGTCCTGTGAATAATACCAAGTTCATTTAAAATAAGGGCACTCAAAGGGTCAGATGACCTGTCGCTTAGCCTCCTGCAGTTCTCCATCCATGTACCCTGGTTAGCTCACATCACTGGTTATCGACCCAAACACATCTTGCACGTTTGCTCATGCTGCTTTCTAGGCCTAGGAAGTCTTTTCCCATTGGTCTACCCAAAAAACTTTCATTCATCTTCCAAAACTCAATTCAGATGTTCCCCTCTCTTCCTTGCTGCTTGAACCCGACCTCCTAGCACACTATCTGCATGCCCTGACATGCACACACACACAGGTGTGAACCTGTGGCCTCCTCAGGGCCTAGCACATTAGTTTACATATCTCTCTAGTGTAACACTAACCATTCTGTATTACCCAGTTAGCTGGTCACAACCTTCTTCCTTCACTTAACTGTGTGTGAGCTCCTTACAGATTAAAACAATTTAGCCTTGATCCTGAATTAACACTAACAAGCCACATAATACATGCTCAATTAATATAGGAAGAGAGATACAGAAAAAAAAGAAGAGAAAGAAGAGGAAGAAAATGGCAATGGGGGAAGAATAACTTTTCTACTGACACAAAAATCTTAATGAAACCTAACTTAAAGAACATATTGTCATTAAAAAGAAGGGACAATTGTACGAACACTCTTTTTTAGAGTGCAAGAAATGTGTTGCTGATGATTAGTCATAGATCAGGGATTCTCCACCTAGAAATGAGTCTACATAAGTGACTTTTCTCTAGAGAGAATGTGGAAGAAAAGAGGAAAGTTTCCCTCTCACATGAATCAGGGGACCACATGAATTTCTCAGCACACAAAAACACTGGTTAGTCTCTGGAGCAAATGCCAGTAAAATTTATATTTGTTCTATAAATAAATTATAATAAATGCTTAATATTCATGTACTTTAGATTTATATTAAATCACAAAATACCTGTTCTTTTGAGCAACACTGCTTTTAACCTTTTTCTTCTTATTTGTTTATTTGCTAGCTATGGTCTGTTATAAAGACAAGGGCTCAAAAGAAAACAGGAAACATGTAGTGTAAAATGTATAAAAATTTACTTTTTTCTACCAATTAAATGTGGGTTGTGTTATGAAAGATAACACAGAGTGCACTTCATAAATATAACTAAAAACATAATAATTTAATTTTTCATGCTGAACAATCAGAAGATGTTAATGATGAGGTAAAAAAAGAAGTCACCTAGTGAGGGTGGAGTTCAGGAGGTCTTATTAGTGGTTCCATATTACAATCTAGAAACATCTTTATGTAGACTAATCATGTTGCAGGTCCAAAGGAGATTTACAATCTGATTTGCCACAGAGAACTCCATGTAATCTTCGTTGAGGACTGACACCATTTTATCTTTGCACGATTCCCTTTTTCTCACACAAGTAATTCGGTCCTTTCTACATTGTCAGCTCTGACAGGCTGATTTAATCTGCAGGATTCTGAATGCCTCTGACCACTGCAGCCAGTCATTAACCTTGACTCGCATAATTGAATTCAAGGTTGATTGCCTGTGACCCTCTGCGCTGAGGTCTTCTAAATGTACATATTCATTACAGGCAGCCTCACTAAACGGATTGCACAGGGAAAGCTGTAGTAGTCGGCCTGTTTGGTATGCAGGGGGCGAAGAGGGCACTAATTGCATGTTAGAGCTGAGGATTAGATTATGAAACGAGTGAGAAAATGAAGATAGATCCTCTGGCACTGTCAGATTAGGGGCAGGAACGTGCAGGAATATGACATTGAAATTTACAGTGACATGGACAGAAAGAAAATCAGAAACAAATAGACATTGGACATTTTTTTAAATCTTAATATTTTCTATCATAACATAATAAATATGATATGGGGAGCTAAAGCCTGTATTTTTGCTCATTTGAATAATCACAGCGGAACAATGAAATTTTTTTTTAGGAAGCTTTTTTAAAGAATGGGAAATTACATTAGGTGGCACTTTAACATTACGTGTTGTACAATATATCTAGAATGTGTTTAAATAATTGGCTTTACACACCATATACCACTTTGAGTTGTCAAGAAAAGACATTCACACAACTTCAGTAAACCAGGAGAATATGCAAGTATTTAAATGTGCAAAATTATTGGGAACAATTCTGTCAGCCAATATGATACGGTTCTATTTTGGTAAAAAGCCAGTTTATAAAATTATCACTTGTTCTACCTTTTTATTGATTTTGTGTCACTTCCTAGTGAAAACATGTGCATGCCTGTTCAAATCAAACAAGTCTTCCTGCATGCAGGCAGATGCTAAAGTTAGCAGCAAACAGTTCTGCAAATCACTTCCATTTTCCAGAAGCAACCGTCCACCTTCTTACGAACAAAACAACAAACAATTTGGCCAGAGGTGAAGCTGTGTGTACCTTTCAGAGACCTTTTTCTTTTCCATTTAGGTGTGAGGTGCTACTTGAGTAACCTTTCTTCATACTTTTGCCAGGTATTCTATGATTTATTTTAAGACAAAATGACAGCCTGTCTTTCCTGACAACAAAAAACATACAAAACGTAATGGCATAGGATATTTGGAAACAAAAAACAAAGCCCTTGGTGTTTGTTCAATCACAACTAGAAATGAGAGTTAAGTTGAATACAAGTTAAAGATTCCATCTCTGAAGAAGCCAAATTCAGTTTTGGTTTGTCTTGCTTTTGCTTTGGTTTTAAAATAAGCCCACAGAATCATCCCCACGGTACTTCCAGAAAACACTCCAAGAATGTTCTATAGCATTTCAAAATAGTTAACTTGCTGTGCACTGATAATTCCAAATGAAATTTGTTTCTGCTACTTCGAGGAACTCTAAATAGGAGAAGTTACTTCCTAATAATTATGACTTATTGGAAAGTCCCATACAGTGTAAGTAATGAAGCCATGAGCCAAGCTGTATGTTAGAAAGGAAATGTGTGGATGACTTCAGTGTGCTCATGTTTAGAGGTTGTGCAGATCATCTCCAAGCACCTTCCTGAGTACTTAAATGACACATATTGATATTAAGACATGCTATCCAAATCTATTAAAGACATAATAATCAACTTCAAATGAATCTTTATTTTTTTCATTTAATCAAAGAGTATTAGAGTTCAAACTCCAGTATTCAACATTTAATATCAAGACCTAGGTTCTAATACCAGCACTGTTCTTTTCCATCATTGTGGTATTGGGCCACTCATTTTCTATCTCAGATCAGTGTACCCCAAGGTTTTTATGAAAATAGCTAGAAAGTGTTACATAATTTTTAAAAAATGTTTTATTTATTATTTTCAGAGAGAGGGGCAGGGAGAGAGACAGAGAGGGAGAGAGACATCAATGTATGATTGCCTTTCACCTGCCTCCAGCTACGGACCCAGCTGGAGACCTGGCTTGTAACCTGGTTATGTGCCCTGACTGGGAATCAAACCAGCGACCTTTGGGTTCTCAGGCCAGGGCCTTATCTACTGTGCCACCAGCCAGGGTTAATTTAAAGTATTATTAAGATTACCAAAACTTTTATCTTGTTGCATAACAAATTACCCCAAAACATAATGGCTTAATGCTGAAATGATGTTATTACCTCTCATGACTCTGTATGTTGCCAATTTTGGAAGCTCTTCTGCTGATCCTACCTGAGATCATTCATGAGCCTGCCATCAGCTATTGGTAGTTTGACTGAGGTTAGAGGGTCCAAGATGGTTGAATTCACATGCCTTGCAGTTGGTGCTAGCTTTGTGGGAACCTCAGTCTATTCCAATCTTTCCTCAGTCTATGGCCTCTCATCCTCAAATAGGGTAAAATGGACTTTTGTCATAGCATGGTGGCCTCCGAGTTCTAAGAGAAAGAGAATAGATGCCACAAGGCCCCTTAAGGCCTCAGCTCTGGAACCCACAGCATCACCTCCACCAGACTCTATTGGTCAAAGAAAATACCAAGGCCAACCCAGATTCACAGAGTAGAGAAATGGATTGCCCTTCTTGATGGGAGAAGTAGCAAAGGTACATAAACAAAGGAGTATAGACACAAGGAAGCTTGATTCATTGAGAGTCATCATCATAATAATCTATGCATTAAAACATATATGTAATAATGCTATTGATACATTAATATAAAATAAAACATACTAATTCATGATATTTAACTTGTGCTTTCTGGTTCTGCCAAGATTTAATTTCTTACCATCCCCCCTTCCTTCCCATGTCTCATGTAGTGTGTGGATGGTTGACCTGTGGTCACTGAACCATGAGCTTTGATCCTAGTTCTGATTCTGACAGGTTTTCTGTAGGAGGTCATAGAGATTTCTCTTCCACCAGCTTTGCCATCAGCATTTGACACCACACCATGGCACAATGATTAAGCATGCAGAGTTTTATTAAAATTGGGAAGCACCTCCATCAATTACTATGTAAGTAGGCCTGGGCAAATTATCTAATCTCTTTAAGATTCAGTATCCCCATTTGTAAAGGGGACCAATGTTAGTAACTAGCTCTTTTGACTATGATTAAGATTAAATTAGCAATATGCTCATGAAGCACCTTGCACAGTGCCCAACACACACTATGTGCTCAACATGATAGCTGGATTTTTGTTCTTGTTTTTTTCTAGCATTGTTGAGGTATAATTGGCATATAACATTGTGTAAATTTAAGGTGTACATTGCGATGATTTGATATGTATATGTTATGAAATGATTACCATATAACAAGGCTAGTTAACACATCGATCACCTCACCCTCACACAGTTGTGTGTGTATGTGTGTGTGTGTGTGGTGAGAACTTTCAAGATCCACACTCTTAAACACACCTTGAAGTTGTTGTGAGTTTGGTTCCAGACCACAGCAATACAGCAACTATCACAAAAAAGTGAGTCACACAACTTTCTGGCTTCCCAGTGCATATAAAAGTTATGTTTACACTACTCTATAGTCTATTAAGTGTACAATAGAATGATGTCTGCAAAAACAATGTAACTACCTTAATTTAAAAATACTTCATTGCTAAAAAATGCTAACCATCATCTGAACCTTCAGTAAGTCATCATCTTTTGGCTGGTGGAGGATCTTGCCTCAATGCTATGAAAAACTGCCTTCAAAGTTCAATAAAACAAAGTAGAATAAAATGAAAACTTCTTGTATACATATAGCTTTGTTAACTCAAGTCACCCTATTGTACATTAGATCCCTGGAACTTATTCATTTTATAACCGAAAAATTGTACCCTTTGACCACCTTCCCTCATTTCCACCATTCACCCCCCTACCCTTGGTAACCATCAATCTACAATCTGTCCCCATGAGTTCAGTTAATTTTAGATTCTACATATAAGTAAGATGAAATATTTTTCTTTTCTGTCTAATTAATTCACTTAACATAACGCCCTCAAGTTTCATTCATGTTGTTGCAATGGAAGGAATTCCATTAAGTGTGTATAAATGTGTACATATTTACATATTTTAATATTTCTATCTACATATATATATACAGAGTGGGGCAAAATAGGCTTACAGCTGTGAGTACACAAAACAGTTTCTTCTTGTATTATCAGTTATTAATTATTATATTATTTTTCCATATGAACTGTAAACCTACTTTTGCCTAACCCTGTGTGTGGGATATATATATTACATTTTTTTTCTTCACACATGAGAGTGTTGTGTGTTATTAATGGTGTTTGCCTCCACTTATACCCAGTATGGAACATCATTCTGTAGAACCAGGGTCCACAGTTCATCATCCAAAGATCTGAGATACAATCTGAGTTACTTTTTCCATAATTAAAAATTTACTTTTACCAACCTTTTAATACTTATAAAGCAGTTCATTACAGTATCATTTTAAAAACAGAGCTCCCTCACCTCTGAGCCTGCCCATAAAGCCAAAAGTGTTGAAATGCAACTTGCCCATGATCCTATCAGACACAGGTGGGTGGCTTTTGCAATTAGGAAATGTACATGTGTCCTAACTGAAAAATGACAGTAGCTCTACTCTTTTCCACTAACTGCTTAGATCATCCACATTTGCTCTGGCCCTGCTCAGAGTGTCGCATCTTCATCATATTGATCACCCATCATGATTGTTTGCTATTCGACTTCCTGTCAAGACAGAATAAAAAATGTGAAAGTGTTTTGAAGACTATAAAGCACTGCACACACACAAGGTATATTGTTGTTATTATCTATTATTTAAGGCAGCCTCATCTTCTCCTTAAATTGAACAGGGCAAAGCCCTGGTTTCCACTTTACTGGCACTTCCACAGTCTCCACCACTCTATAGTTTGAAAGTGAGTCACCCTGAATCCAAAGTTGACAAATCACATGAAAACAAAGAAACCAGCAAAATACTGATGGAAAGAAATTGTTGGGAACTTTAAGTTTCAAAATTAATTGACATGACAACATATGCATCATGTGTTACTATTCCCTTAATAGACATAGAACAACTACTGAGGTTCAATAAATGTTAATGGCACTGAAGACAGCAAACAAAGAAGGCCTGGTGCCCATCTGGATTAAATAATGCTATCTTGGGTTTATCCAGCACCTACTCAAAACTTAAAGAGACTCAGGGCACCTTATAAAATGCATGTTCAGGACCTGGGCCTCTGCCACTAGCCCTTCACCACTAGCCTGGAATGTATTGAAGAAGAAAACAGTTCTGCCCACTCACACTCCAATCACATCTTCATTCCCATGTCAATCTGTGATGTCTCAAGAAAAATCAGCTCTGGGCAGGTCCTTCTACACCCATTCACAGCATTCTGCTTGCCATAATGAATCACTAGATCTTCTAGTGTATGGGAGGATTTTTTCTCTCATTGTCATTATTACTGTTTGGTTTTTAAATTTATGTTATTTTGGGGGTGAAAAGGAAGATTAAGTAGATAAAAGCCAAGTATACAGGTGACTAAATCCAACAAAAACAAAAAACTAGTTTTCATTCCTTAACAAACAAACAAACAAAAAGACTTAAGACTTTACCTCTTTACTTCTCTCCCAAGCAAGTGAGCACATGAATGAATTAAGGCAAAACAGGTTTTCTCAAAATCACTGAATTATCATGTCACCCAGTTAGTACTTAGTGATAGGTTACAAGCCAGAGAACAGGGCCCCCATTCTTTAATAAGTTACACACTTGTGGGGAAAGAGGATAGAACAAATAGCAACTTGCAACTGGGGTAACATGTGTTGAGGGCCAGTGTGTGTGGCAGCAGAAAAGGCTACAGGAAATCTGTGAAAGGGAAGTAGCACTAACTAGTGAGTGTGGGAGAGCTTCCAGGAAAGGTGTGTCTCGTACTAGGCTTTGAAAAAAGGGTAGGATGTAGGCAAATAGAGAGAAGACGAAAGGACTCCTCACACAAGAAGAGAACTGCCTTGGGCTTATATTTGCATAACTGTGATGATAGTTGCCTTAAAGCAGAAAGTTTTCAGAGGAGAATGATGGGATATATTGTCATTTTTTCGAAGCAACCCACAAGAGTGTTTAGATCTTATTATCTCATTCAAAAGTCACAACCTTTCAAGGCAGATAGATGATACACTAAAAGATGAGATGATGTGTGCAAAGTCACCAGCCAGAAAATGGCAGAAACAGGAGTGGAATCCAGGCTGTCAGATTCCCTTTGTCTTTGGGTTGCTGTGAGGTTTCAGTGTGGTAACCTTTGTTAAGTGCTGAGAACAGTGCCTGGCGTGTAGTAAGCCCTCAGTGAATGCTAGCACTTTTTACTCTTTCTATCATTTTTATTGCGGATCTGACTGCATGGTGAGGAGTCTAGACTCTGCCCTGCAAGCCCGTGTTTCCTAAACTTCAGATAATTGCGTCCTTCCTTCCTCACTTTGCCACATCTGTCCTATTAGGGTGTTTTCAGCTGCAAGTAGCAGAAAACAAGACAATGAAAAGATATATTAGCTCAAGTAGTTGAACATTCCAAAGCTGTCTCCCATCCTCTGCAGTTCTCCAGGCTCAGCCCTCCTTGGTGGGCCTCCTTCATTCTGAGGGCAGCTACAGTATGGAAAGGGGAAAACCAGCTGTTCGCCTCCCTCTGAAGGCCTCCCAGTCATGCAACAGACCATCCAGAAGGAATCAAAGGGTGGCTTCCTTCAACCATTGAGTAAAATTCCTGTGTTTCACTCTAATTGAACCACCTTAGGTCATGTATCCGTACCTGGACAAATCACAGTGGCAAGGGGTGGGGACATCACCAGCAAGCTCAGGCCATTTGGGATTCTTTCCCTGCCCAGCAATCAGTCTGGCTACTCCAGGATCTGGAAGGAGGAAGAGGGCTGGGGACACGTCTCTAAGTCCTATAGTCCTAAAGTCTTATCATATCTTTTTATTTTAAGGATATTTTATTTAAAATAACCCTTTTTAAAAAAAAAAAAAATATTGTCTCATCCTAAGCTTTAATATCAGTATAATCACAGGAATCTGTAAAAACTGGTTATTTAAAATAAATACATAACTAAATTATTGACCCAACTGTAAATACTATCTCACTTATATCACTGCTAAAGGCCTATATTCTGAGTTCAGTCTTCAGATTTTCATCCAGAACTCTCTAATAATCTCAACTACATTAATATTCATAGCTAGTTTTTCCATGCTTTTCAAGCAACATTTTCTATGTTCTGTCTGGTTGAGATGGAAAAAAACACCAAAGCACCCATCACACTGCAGAGCCAGAACAACTTGCTTTCAGCTTTGCAAACAAAGGAGAATAAAAACAAAACATCCATTGCATTGTGGAGCCAGCGTCACTGTTGTCTGGTTGACACTCATCCAGGGAGGCCCATCCATGGCTTAATGGGCTGGAGTCACTGGCGGAATCTCAAGCAACAATCCACAAACACCCTGGCCTGTGGAAAGACAGGCTCAGCCAGCCTTGGGTTTATGGTTTCACTCTTCTAATAAAAGAATTCCATAGGAAATGGCTGCTGGTGAAGATGATGGCAGGAAAGACAGTGAGAAAAGTTGGGAGAGCTGGACCTGGAGGAAATTCTAAAACCATTACACTCAATAAGGCAGAACTTCATAAACAGGCAGGAGCCCAGGACAAGGATAAGGAGCCCGGGAATTAAATTTACAGCATTCATCTTGGTTGTGGAGTTACTAGTAAACCCCTTTCTCTCTGTCACTCTCAGTCATAAGTAACTATAGAGTCTCCCAGGTCAGGGCAAACTGTTGTACCCCCACCAAGAGATTGCTTTCTTTGGACTGCTAAGGAATTCTTTCTCTCTAGGGATACAAGCTGTGAAATCTATGCCAAAAGGATAAGATAGCCCAACCCTGCCCTCACACCACCAGGAGGAGCAGACATGCCAGCTTTCTCTGGAGGAAACATGCTTTGTGAACTAAATCCCAACCTTAGAATCGAGAGATAGCATCCTGGCATCACCTAAACATCAGTAGCACATCATCTTGCCTGCTGGCTGCTTGCAGGTTTGGTCTATAAAAGAGGATTTAGCATAATCTGAATTAATACATTATAAATTAAGGTATCAATGAGGAATCTTAAATCTACAATGAGATAAATTCATTTTATCATTGAAGACTACAGCCAAAATTAGACTTTGAATGTGTGAAGAGACACTTCCCTTTAACAAAACATTGCAAAACCTGGCAATAATGTATTAAACCAAATTGACATCTTTCTATCACTTGCATACATGCATGCACATACACACTTCTACACACACACACACACACACACACACACACACACACACACACATACCTGTCACCAAGTCCTCTCTCATAACACCCTACATATTCTGCTCCAGGACTGACTTCACTGGGTTCTCCCCAGTATGGCCGGCTGTAAGAGCATCTTCCCTGCCTCTCTGCCTCTGCTTCAACTCCACTCCAAGCTGTCTCTGTACAGCTTCCAATGGAATCTCAGTAAAGTGTAAATACGACCCTGTCCTTCCTGTGCTCGAAACCCTAAATAGTTCCAAGAGCTTCCAGAGATAGTCAAAACTCTTTAGCCCACCACCACAGCTCTTTGTGATATCACCTGTGGTTCATCGCTCATCTCCCACAGCTCACCCTCCACCCCACGCATTTTTCCCTTTAACCATTTAAACTGCATAAAATCACATCATAATTTTAAGCCTGCATCTTTTACACATGCTGCCCTCTAACAAGAATATTAATCCCTACTTGTTGTTCAAATTTCAAGAATCTCTCTCTCTCTCTCTCTCTCTCTCTCTCTCTCTCTCTCTCTTTCTCTCTCTCTCTCCCCCCCTCTCTCATGCGTGTGTGTGCACACAAACACACACACACACACACACACACACACACACACACACACGTGCATCTGGTTTGGACCTCTCTTCTTCATGAGTTCCCACAGTACTTTCTACTTGCTTGTTCATGGCACTGACCAGTGTCCTGTAAGTGCTGACTTATTCTCTTTCTCTTTAACCTACAAACTCTTTGAAGGCAGGGATTTTACTCCATTTAACTCAGAAATTTACTGTTTGGCCTAGCTCAATATCTTGTACATATTCAATAGATGTGGCTCTCGGACTTACTCAGTATTTTATAGAGTACCACAATAAGAAATTTTGTGTCTGATTTTAAATATATTATTTAGTGTGAGTTTGCTGCAACTTCCTCAACATGAGTTATTATTTTTATCAGTCATCCTTCACTAAAAAAATGGAAAGCATTTATTCCCTATTGAAAGGCGAAATCTGGGGGTAACATTTGCATAGTGGGGTCTTACTCTACATAGAAGCAAAAGTAAAAATGTCTAAGAAGGGGGTAAATATCTCCATGAAGACTCACAAAGTTATAGCTAGCATCATATGGATTAGAAAAAGACACTTAAATGACTTCCCAGGGCTCACAATTAGGACAAGTGCCAGATAATAAAACATAACTCACAGCCCTTGAAACTTTCAGCTCTCAGGTTAGTCTCCTCAGACTCAAGTCCTGCTCAAAGAAAGCTGAAGCAAAGCACTTTGAGCTCTTAGGATGAAAAGAACTTCAGAATGCAAGTCATTACTTGGATTTTCCTGTAGCCATGTTATGGCGGGGCCGCCATATGATCCCACTTTGAACTGGTATCTGTTCCATCTTCCCTGGATCCAGCATGGCTCCATTTCTAGCCTCCAGTCCTTGTAGAGACTCTGGGATCTCCCCGGTGGGCCTCCTTCTGAAGTCACCTGATGTGCCAAACCAGGATAGTTCCAATATCAGCCTTGACAAATGCCCCTAAATCTTTCAGATATCTGTAAACAGCCCTCTGAGCTTTTCATTTTCATTTTATTTTGTCTACAGGAAAGGGTAAACACAGTGAATGTTGTGGTTTTATTTGAAGTCTTTTCTATGGTAGCAAATAGTGTTCATGGTTTCATTCCTTCATGATTTTCCAAAATCTAAGCCATTAAGTCTCCTTCAAAAAACAACTGGCCTTAATACCTGCTGGATTTTCTTTAGTGGGAGTTAAGGTCAAAATCTGAATTCTAAATACAGAAAATCACCAGGTCAGTGAATTCTCAATGATATGTGGCATTTTCCACCTCTCTGTTTCATCTGGTTCCATTCATGCAACTTATTCACATATTCATTCACTCAACGATTTATTGGGCAGCACTGTTCAGGAATTGTGTGCTGTGGTTTGTAGATACTCAGGGGGAATAGTGGCCTTCCCCTGACCTTCATCATCTTATGGCTTATTGTAGCTATAGACATGCAAACAATTACAACATAACATCCTGCCTGACTACAGAGCAGGTACTGGGTATCATGGGAACAGAAACAGAGGCCTGGACTTTTGGGGGAGGCAACAGTGGGGAGAAGAAAGGGGTCAGTTTAGCATTTCAGGAAAAGAACGATGCTTGAAGGACAAAGTAATTCTGGGCATGAGAGGAAGGGTGGAAGGAACCAGAGGGGAGAAAAATGGGAACATGTGCAAAGGCCCAAGAGTGGAGGGCTCCAGGTAGTTCTGTATGGCTTGAGCAGAATGGCAGTGGTGAAGCTAGGCATGTAGTAGTGGGTCAGGTGTTTGATAGGTATAAAGAGCTTTGCTTCTCTCTGGCAAGTCACAGGAGCCACTGGAGAATTTTGAGCTTGAAAAGGACCCAATGGGACCCTTGTGATAGAAATATCACTCTGATGACTGAATGCAGGGTGAATAGGAGGTAGAGGAGGTTTAAGGCCTAAAGTCAAGGGAGCTGCAGTCCGCAAAAGAGAAGACAGGGGCTGGAAGCAAGGCAGCAATAGCAGGACTGGAGAAGGGAGGCAGGAATGGAGAGAGACTTAGGAAGTAAAATGGGCAGGGTCTCATGGTAAAGTAAATGTAGGGACACAGAAGAGGACCCATAAGAAGATTACAAAGTGGAAATGTCTGGACAGAAAGCAGCCATTTGAGGGCACTGGTGAACATCACCTGGACCAGCAAACTTTTGGGAGAGGAAATTTAGGAGGGAGAGGGGTCTCAGCCCACCTCTTCCTCACAAGTCAGAATTTCTTAAATCCCTTCCTGGCTTCACAAATACCAGGATTCAACTCCTATACTTACCAAAACTCAGATCAACACATGTATCCATTTATCTATTATACTGTATTTTCTTCTTCTTCTTTTTTTGTCAGTATTTTCATGCTCTGCAAATCAGCTCAGTTTAATTGCAGTTCTCTTCCTCCCTGTTCTCCTCTTTATTATAGGACACTGTTGAGAAGTGAGTCCCTATTGAGATGTTTTTGTTGAACTAAGGATGGCCATCTTGTCATTGTTTTTAAAAATACACATCATTCTTTGTCCTCATTAACCAGCATGATTTGGCTTCATTTTACGGCAACCCATACACACAGACAGGCAAATTTTATACAGTTTGTGTGATCTTAAATCCTTGAAATAGTTGAGAAAATTTGATTTACTCCAGAACAAGGATTTTTAAATTTTAATAGCACTGTTGGGAAATAGGAACATTGCCTGCCCTTTTACACTCTTTTATAATACTTTTTTTTTTTTAATAAAGAAATCAAATTATGTGATCTCTGAATTGCTGTTTCCTTCATCTTCCTAAAAGGGACAATTGTGCTAAAAATATAGGACTTTTTTTTTCTTTTTAGTGTAATTAATTTTTTTGTTTAGAAGTAATGGTAAACCATAGACACTAAATAAAGCAGGTAGCACATTAAGTTTAAACCCACAAAGTAGAAACGAGGTACAAATCTTGAAGTAATCTGTTCATAGACAAGCCCAGAATCATGTCAGTACATTATGAGTTAGATATATAAGCACCAGATTTCAAGGTGTACCTATTCGGCTAGCACCCACCAAAATTCTTTGTTATTCTCTGGAAAAGTGATTGCAAGGAACACGCATAGATTTATAGCGATGTCTAATTGTAATCCAGATCAAAGACATTTTAAAATTGAATTTGGGCCTGAAAGGAAAATTTAAAGCTTACCTTTACTTTAAGCCAACTAAAACACATGCTAACTTTAATTGGCATTTTTATATGACTAGTTTTGGGGACAGAAATAGCATAATTTTGCATTAGCAAATTCTTCCTGTATTCTTCTTTGATAATTTATTCTCTTGAAGGTATTTTTTAACTCTTACAATTTAAAATTTATTTTAAAAAGTAATTCTACCTTCCATACAAAAGACAGGATTTCCATTTATAAACCCATTACCTAGAGGCACAATTAAAATGAAAACATTAAATCGAAATAAAACATAATTCTTAAGCTCTTTTCATCCGCCAGCTGGTTCATTTCATAGATTCCCTCTTCAGTGAGTTTCAAATACATTAGTAGTTAGTTGATTACCTATTTGCATATCCTTCAAATTATAAAATTTAATTGTCCAAGTTCCAATTTAGATAATCCTAAATGCTTTCATTGTATAAACAAAGTCTTTTTGTGACTGTGAACTGGGACTTTAGATCAATGTTTTCTCCAGATAGATCTTCACATTTCCCAACCTTAAAGAATTTTTCACCAAATCCTCCTCTGGTCTCCCTGGCAGTAAGCCCATCTCAAAAATTCACCAGACACTGAAAGTTTTTCTTTAGCATCTCAGGGAAGCCTTTGAATTGTTAGGAACAAATTCAAAATTAAATGTCCATTTTTTAGTGTCAGGAAGAGTAATACTGATTACTTTTACTTATTTTTATTATTAGGCACCTCAAGGTGCCTCTGATGAGGCTGCACTGCATTGATTTAAATATGTGATGTTGTGATAGCTGGTTATGATTTTCTGATGTTTTTCTGCAACTCTAACCATATGTAATTTTGAATTAAATGAAAGTTAAGTACTAAAACATTTTGCCCAAAGGGAATTCGGATTCTCAATGTGCTTTTAATAACTGTTTGTAAAACATTTAGGAAAATCTATGGCAACACATTTGCGGGGGAAAAAATGAAATTACTATTGCCTTAAGATGTTATTCTAGTGTCTAAACTTTATAAAACATCCTGTGTGGCCCAATTGTTGAACTAATCCAGTCAGTAATACTTTAATACCTATTATATATATATATAGGAACTAAATTCAATATGCATAATATTTTTAAATAACATTGTACTTCTTTAAGATATTTCTTTAAAACACTCCAAAAATGTTGTGGATAATGCAAAAGATGTCTCATCAAATATTTCTGGGAAATTGAAAATAAAGTCTAATTAAAAAGCACTAAAATTAATTAGAGGAATCAGATTAAAAACCATTAAACCACCACTTCTTTTCTAAAAAAGTATTAGAGAGCCCAAGATTCCTGCAAAATCTAAAATAAAATGTTATGGCATACCCAGGGCCTAAGGTAAACGAATACAGTCTTTTATGGAAGTTAGGACAATGAGAGAGCTTTCTAGAAGGCAAAACCTTCCATTGGCTGTATAGACATTGTTTCTATGGGTGCAATTTGAAAAATGAAGTCAAGTTGAAATGTGACCTGAATTTCCATTTTCTCTCTCACACACAGAAATGACTATGTACCTAATTTGGGAAAAATTCAAACCATAACCTTCAATGTACAGCTCAGAATCTGTGCTAAATGTGAATACCAGAATCACCTTTCATCCAGAAAGATGGTGTCCTTGAACCTAACCAGGAGATAATGAGCTTTCCTTTCCTCACACTTGTAATCCCTCACCCAAAGCATCATTAGAATACAATTTTTCCATAATACAGTTGTAGTCATTTATTTTTGCTATTTATGCACGTTTTTATTTCCCTCTGTGACCATGAAAACAATTACAGAAACTCATAAAATTTATAATCCATGTCTATCAAGAAACAAGTGAATTATGATGATCTAAAACAGAATGGCAGCTAAAGGGCTTTACTCTGAAAAGATCAGATTTTCTAAGTAACTGAGATGTCAGACCCATCCCCAGTGAGGATATGACCAGAATTTTTATCTATCACTCATTAAATTATGACACTGCGTGACTCTATAAGCCCTGACTGATGCAGCATCCTTATTAAAGAGTTTATTAACAAATAATTGTAAATATGTCTTCTGTTTGTACTTCACACACTTTTGTATTATCTGGCTATTTTTTTTAACAACAAGAATATATCAACTCAATTTGATTGGAGTTCCTTTACATGACACTTGCAAGTGTTCATCATGTCTAAGCATTGCTAATTGTTCAAGGTGGGTGAAGTGTACATGCGGGTTCATTATACACACTATTCTTTCTGACTTTATGGATTATGAGTTATTCGATACTATCCATAATAAAAAGCTTTCTAAAGAATTACCATTTTGATAATTTAAAATATGCAGTTCTAGATTGGAAATTGGTTTTCGTCAATTTGTACAAATTTTTAAGTTGATAGTACACAAGTAGTTAATCACAATTTCTTACTTTAGAACATGAAACTTGTATGAAATACTTCCTTCCACATCCTTTTGTATGAAAGGAAAAATCAATATTGCAATGATGAAAAATAAAGTTCAAATAAATTTGTTTATAACAACTGTCATTTAATTGACTTGAAGCAAAAATCTTAAATATGTACCCTGATACTGACTGATTGAATTACCACCCAAGACTTGAAAATCTCTTAAAATGGGTCACTTGGGGTGCAATTGTCTTTCTAACATCATTATAACATGCCTGATCTCACTGGATTTTTTAAGACTCACTATTTTTATAATAATAATAAACTCACACTTCCTGAGCCCCTGGTATGTAAAGCATACACTAAGAGCTTCATAATCATTACCTTCTTCTCATGAAACCATGGAGTAGGTATTTTTATGCTCACTTTATAGAGGAGAAAACTGAGGTCAAATGAGTGTAACAATAGAAAGTCCCAAAAGGAACCAGTGACAAGGTTGGGATTTGCCCCTAGGCAGCCTGGCTCCAGAACCCAGGCTCTTATCCCAATCAAAAGAGGGGACACAAGACAAAAATAAACTCTAATAGCATGTGGTGAAGTGAAGCCAACCATAATAAAATATGGTGAAAATAAATAATTAGCAGATGTGAAGTGCTCTGCAAACATATCATTTAAAGTACTTCTAGGTACATCATCCCTTTGATCCTAGCACTACAGCAAAGCAAGTGTGACTCCTCTATTACAAGCAAGAAGGGCTGAGCTGGGACCAGAGTGGCTTGTGAATATTCATCAAGGACAGAGCCTGAATCCGCTGAGTTCAAATCCAGATATGATTCCACAATTTCCCAGCCAACTCTAAAGCATGGCTTTCAAAATACACTTTTTCATTTCTTTTTTTGTTGATTTATTATTGTATTATAATTGTTTCATTTTTCCTCCATTACTCTCCTACCCCCACCCCTCCCACAGTCAATCCCCACCTCCTTGTTCATGTCCATGGACCTTTCACATTAGCTCCTCATCCAAACCCCACCTGTCCTCCCCTCACCAATCTTCCTTCCTTTCCCCTCTCCCCCTGGTCACAGTTATTCAGCACCCACCCTTTTTTCCCTACATCTCTGATTTCTTTCTCTTTGTTTATTCATTAGTCTCCTGTATTAGGTGAGATCATATGGTATTTGTCTTCTCTTATTATCATTATTTTGACCTGCTTCTTCCCATATCTTTATAACCTCAAATACTGAATTTTGAAAAATCTATCTTGGGGTCAGAAAAGGAGAGCCTTAGCCATTTTTGCATCTTTAAATCTCTCTGGTTCTGGTTTAATGGTCTGGGGAAAACCCAGAATAAAGGTATTGTTTCAAAGCTCAGTAAGCCATTCTAATGAGCATCCAGGGTGGGATGGCCATGCTCCTAGTGGATTGCTGAGATGTAAACTGCAGAGCTGAATCAGTTACGCTCAGTCATCATGCAGGACTCAGAGAAACTCAGCTTCACAGGCATGCTCCTCAAAGCACTCAGGGTAGACAAACCAAAGAGCAGAACACCAGCCAAAGTAAACCTGTCTTAGACTAGGGGGATACAGGAAATCCTCTCATTCCTCCATAACTGTGGATGGTGTGGAAAAAATGGTAAGCATTTCTAGGTGCTTACAGGGAAATGCTTGTAGGTGTAACTATAATGTCATTCAACTCTCATTATTAAGTTAATTCTAAACAGATATACTTTGTGGCCTTAAAAGCTGCTTGTGGTTAGTCAAGGAACTAGTATGGAAGAACCATGGACATGGACAACAAGTGGGATTGACTTTGGGGGGAGTGGGTGGGTGGGGAAGGGAACAGAGGGGAGGAAAAAAGGGATGGATGTAATAAAATAGAAATAAAATTAAATTTTTAAAAAAGCTGCTTGTTCTGCTTTGCTACATGTGAAAGTAGAGCATTTGGAAGAAGAATGTGAACCTCTATGAAGATAATTGAGTGGTTTGTCAAAAGGGATTTATCTTTCAATCCAGGCCAGTGTCATTTCTTGAGTATTTGTTTACTAACAATTGGTTAGAAATGAGATTTGATGTAAATGAATATATCTGCAGTACTAGCTAAAAGCATAAGTTGTGGGGAAGAGAAGGAGAAGAAAGGGTAAAAAGGAAGGAAGGAAGTTTTGAAAAGGGAGGAAGTACACTTCACGCTAACTATAATTTAAAAAATGGACATACCACATGTATTTGGTAGGATGAGGATTCAGGGAAATTGGACCCCTCTGACACTGCTGGTGGGAATGTAAAATGGTACCGCCACTTTAGAGAACAGTTTGACAGAGTTTTCAAAAGTTAAATATACATTTACCATATGACCCCACAATTTTATTCCTAGGCATATACCCAAAAGAAATGAAAACATATGTCAACACAAAAGCTTAACATGAATACTCATAGCAGAACTATTTATAAGTGCCAAAAAGTAGAAGCCATCCAAATGCCCAGCACCTAGTAAATGATGAACCACACGTATGCTAGGCACTGAATATCTGTGCCTCTCCAAAATTCATATAATGCAACCTAATCCCCAGTGTGGTGGTGGTTGGAGGTGGTGCCTCTGGAAGGTGATGAAGCCATGAGGGTGGAGCCTCCACGAATGGGATTAGTGCCTTTATAAAGAAACCCCAGAACTCTCCTATTCCTGGAATATGTGAGGACTCAGTAAAATGCATCTATGAAGCGGGAAGCAAACTCTCGCCAGACACCAAATCTGCCAGCACCTTGATCTTGGACTCCCCAGCCTCCAAACTGTAAGAAATAAATGTCTGCTGTATATAAGCCACCTAGTCTGGGGTATTCTGTTCTAGTGGGCCTAACAGACTGAGATGGTGTGATTTATCCATACAATGTAATACTACTAACTAATAAAAGAATTAACAATTGACACACCTGAATGTATGACTCTCAAAAGCATTATGACAAGTGAAAGAAGCCAAACACAAAAGACTCTATATTGTTTAATTTCATTCTTATGCAATTTCTAGAAGTGGTAAAACTGTGGTGACAGAAAGCAGACCAGTGGTTGCCTGAGGCCAGGAGTAGGAGCAGGAATTGACTACAGACAAACACAAGGGAAATTTTTGGAGTGAAAGAAGTACTTTAAACTTGGATTGTGATGATGTTGCACAATTGCATGAATTTACTAAAAAAGCTTTAAACTATACAGTAACAATAGGTAAATACATGGTGTATGAGGTCAGTCCAGAAGGTATTCAGCCAGCTATATAATGTGAAAATAGAGACATTTATTGAATAAGATACAAGAAACGCTATACATAGGATAATGATGCCTCAGTCCCCTTCAAAGTAGGTACCAAAGGACCTCACACAGTTTTCCCAGTCACCATCAGCTGCCCCATTGTATTTTCCTGAAGCGCATCAATTGTGTGCAATCTCTTTCCTTTCAAAGGCAATTTTAGTTTCAGGAAAAGCCAGAAGTTGCAGGGGGCCAAATCTGGGCTGTAAGGGGGCTGAGTCACCCTGGTGATTTGATGTTTCACAAAAAAACTGCACGAGATGTGATGCATGAGTGGGTGTGTTGTCATGATGAAGCTGCCAATCACCAGATGCAATTAGCTGCGGCCTTCCAAATCATCCTAATATTCTCCTTGGTGGAACCGTTCAGGCTTAAAGCAAAGTTTGATTCATTGCTCTACTCTCTCAGTCACTTTGAATGCAACAGCCGCACAGTACACATGCTCACACAATGGCATCTACCATCCCCACTGACTAGTACAGTGAAGTCATCATTGTTCACGCATGCGCATTCCAGCCCACTCTCCTTGGCTGCCAGGTTACATCAATGTTGTGCAAACTGTTCTCATTACATTAACAATGGCTGAACTTTTTCTGGACTTTGTATAAATTATACCTCAATAATGATGTTAAAAATAAATAAAGAAAGAAGAAGAATAAAAAGTATGAAGAGGGTAAGAACATTCATGGAACAGGAGACAAGAAAGATATGCACAAACTCACTAAGAAGCCATATCACCATAGATTGTGGAAGCAGGCACAGTGCTTCCTTGTCTTCTGTGTCTTATTCTTCGTGTTTACATGCTAGATTCAAATTATGCACTGTAAGTTTACAGAATTTTAAAAATATTTGGCACAAACAACACATTTTCAAATGCTCTAACAGTTAAGGAAGACAGGAGTAGAACATCCTATCTGTATCTACCGCTACCTCTTTGTACACTGCATCACCTTAAGCATTTGCTTTCTTGATGCATGTTATGTTGCCTTTGCACCAAGTAATTTACACCAGTTTTACATTTTCAGTAGCGTCCAGTACCTGTAAAGTCAAGTTGAATTGCTATTTCTTGCATACCATTTCTCATGACTTGGAGAAAACCCTTGCCTGCTATGGTATTTTTCAGGTCCATTTCTTCTTGCAACCACATCTCCTCTCACCTATTGTGCATGGAAATTTTTTAGAAAGGAAAAGAAAGAATGTAAATAATGCAGAATTTTATCCTGTTTTGCTAACAAACAAAACTTTTCCTTCCTCTCTTCATGAAAAGAAGGACAATAACAGCCCCTGTTAAAATGAGACATGGTGGAGGACATCACTCTTTCTCCCGATTGCTTTATTCTTCCTTCTCTTAGGTCTCCATGTGACTCACGGGCCATGTTCTTCCTACCTGGAAGGCCCACCTATGCATTGTCTCCCTCCAGGACTCTGCTTTATATTTCTTATAATGTGCATGCAGCATTGTCATCAGATGAGGGGCAGAACAGAAACGCGAATTTTAAGTTTTTCACTCAAGGCCTCACATGATCTTTTTCTCCACTCATAAAAAGATATATTAAAAATAAATTGAAGAGTATTTTGATTGACTGAGAAGTTTGTCAGGTGCTAAAAGCATTAACTATGTTGTACATGCCACTGACCTAAGGACTTCTACAGAGAAATAAATTGGAAATGTAAAACTTTTTAAAGGAGAGTAGGGGAATAGTTATTTCAAAAATCATTTCAGTGACAAGTTAAGAGGTCTTTGGAATGTACAGCTACATTCCACTGGACACTCCACCTATATTTTGCAGGGATTTGACCAGCTGAGAGGTATACCATCCATATATGTTACCATCCATATATGTGTCTGCTCATTCAACAAATATTGATAAGGATAGGACACAGTTTCTCAATCTCACAACTGCTACCATTTTGAGTCAGATTTATTCCTTGTTGTGTAGGATGTTTAGCAGTATCCCTGGTCACTACTCAGGAAATGTCAGCAGTCACTCCATCTTCCTTCACCCTCAGTTGTGAATTATAACAACCAAAATTGCCTTCATACATTGCCAGATATCCCCTGTGGGACAAAGTCACCTCCAGTTGAGAAACTGCTAGAGGGTAAACCCAGTGTGAACCTGCTGTCCCCCAAACACTAAAATCATGGCTAAACTGAGAGAGTAGAGGACCCAGTCTGTGTATGCTAGGATCTTTGCAAAAGGGTTGAACCAAGAGCTAAACTTCTCATGTAATCTAAATTCTACATAATACACTTTTAATATGATCTATAATCCTGGTGGTTATATTACCATATCCTGTAGCAGTTACCCAATTATCATGCCTTATTATGAATACTTCTGAAATACTTGAATTTAGATTCTTGTCAATAAATTACCCATGAACTCAAGCAGCAAAAGGTTTAAACATCCCTAGGAGTGACATAAAGAAGGAGACAAGAGTCACACTTTAGCAATTGACAGATTAATGCTCCAATCGTCCCTAAATATCTGTTACCAGATATTATTCAATCTAGTTGAAGTTGTTTTTTAGAGGAAATTAATTGAGAGGTACAAATGGTTAAAAAAATTTAAGGATTTGACAGGGGAAAAAAATATATGAAACCCAGCAGCTCAACAGATAAATGAAAGCCTCTCTCCCTCACTGGAGAAAATGGCTTTTGTTTCACTTACCCAAGATTAACATACAGATAGTTAAGAAAATATGTTCCCAAATGGCCATTTCTTTCCTCATAACAAAAGATACTAAGTATTTTTTGTTTGTGGGAGAAAAAAATATTCTATTAACAAAAAACAGTTGCACACATTTAGCAATTCTTTTTAGAAAAAAAATAACCAAAGACAGCAAGCCACTGCAGTTGAAATTTCATTTACTAACTAACCACACTAATGAGGTGCTGCCCAGAGACTTCTAATTAAATTCACTGTATTTCTGTCACTGACGTTAATTTCCTTACTTCAACTTGCAGAGAAAGTTTGATGTTTTCTAGATTTTGGAACCTTCTGGGGGGAAAGAGGATTTCAATAGTTTTTAACTAATTCTGATTTTTTAAGCTGCTGAAGTTTTATAGCATATCATATTTATGAACTGGAAGAATACAATGTTGACATTCATATACAAAACAATAGTCATTTTATCAAGATGGCTGATAAGCTTGTATTTTAAAGTATTGTTGTTTGAAGGGGAGAGCAGGGGGGAAATGGGATGAATGTAATACAACAACAATAAAATTAAATTAAAAATAAAAGTATTGGCGCCGGCCTGCGAACCCAAAGGTCGCAGGTTCGATTCCCCAGCCAGGGCACATAACCAGGTTGCAAAACAGGTCTCCAGTCAGGTCTGTGGCTGGAGGCAGGTGAAACGCAACCATACATTGATGTCTCTCTCCCTCTCTGCCTCTCTCCCTTCCCCTCTTTCTAAAAATAATGAAATAAAATCTTTAAAAATAAATAAATAAATAAATAAATAAAAGTATTGTTCATTCTACTGTTTTTGTTCCTTATGTATACTCCGGAGTTAAGTAAAAAGATTAGGTCCCTATAGCCATCAAGCTATGTTCTCCAAATCAAAATTACGTTCAAGGGACTTCCAAAAGATTAACTTCTTTCTAGTTTTTTTTATTGGATAGTTCCATAATTTAAAACAAAATATTGTTTTGCTACTATTTGAATTTAATTATATTTACTGAACTTCCTGCATTATTCTCAGCATGAAATTGAAAGGATTCTGTGTGCACCTTTTCTTACATGATTGCATAAATAAACACAATGCAAGCATTGCCCAGCTTACAAACATCAGATTTGTGAAGAACGCATACATCTAAATGACCACAGTTACACTACCCCCACCCCCAGGCCACATGCTGTTGTACGATGGAAGCCATTGTAGAAAAGCTCAGAACTTTTAGAAAGAATGTAGAAGCCTAAATAGCAGGTCTCAAAAGATGACTCAGCAAGGAGTCAATATAATGTCCACTCCCTCCTCAAAAGTTTTTCCCACAATACAAGGCCAGAAGTTTTGTGTATCTCCATTACAGTGTCTGAGATTCTTCAAATGACAAATGTCTTTGAATTAACCAGCTCCTTTAAAATGCAAATGACTCCCAGAGAGGTAATTGCATTCTTTAATTAATTAAGGCAGATTGCACTGCTCTTAATACCTAACTACCATTATCCAAAATGAAAGATTACCAGGCAGTAGGAGCAGCTGTCATGATGGCGGTGGCAATAGACTCTGACTGTACCAGGCCTGTGCTTAGACCCCCTATGTGGACTTAACCCTGTCAAGAGCCCTGGGAAAGAATTTTAAGGAGATGACATAGTGGTTCCCAAAATGTGGTTCCCCTGGGCCAGCAGCATCAACATCACCTAGGATTTGTTACAAATGCCAATTCTCAGGCCCCATCACAAACCTGTTGAGTCAGAAGCTCCAAAAGCAGGCCCAGAAGTCTGTATTTTAACAAGTGATTCTGATGCTTGAAAAAATTTGAGAATGACTGGGCTACAAATTTGTAGAAAAATGCCACATGTATGCACACACACACACACACACACACACAAAACTAATCACATTTCCAACTTATTGATGAAAGAATAAAGACCAGAATCAGCATTTAAAATAAATATAAGAGAGAAATATACTCTGAGTAACCACCAAACAACTGAAAAGCAAAACTTGGGAAATAACCCATTCTGAAGGTAAGGTTTGCATTTTAATCATTCACTTATTTTCTTCTGTGTTTATGTATCATTTATGCTGGCATTTCTCATGATCTTGCACCAGTAGACCTTTCAGATCACCTGTCCGCACTTCTGTGTCCGCCAGGTGACTGATCCCCATCCTCCCTGGCCCTCTGACTTCTGATTGATTTCAGCAAAATGGGAGGAATCTAAGTAGTTATTCCCTCTATCCCTCCATGCTGTTCCAGCTTGGCAGTATCTGTGTTCCCTTACCTGCAGCCAGGCTCCTGGGAGATCCCCACCTCCATGGCTATAGCTGTCACAGAGGTCTGGTAACAGATCTCCCTCCTTACCTCTCTGGCCCATGAACTAATAGCTTCCCCTGTTCCCAGTCACTGGGTACTTCCCCACATCTTGGTGATTCCTCACATCCTGCCCATATTGAACTATCTTATCACTGAACTGTCCCCAGAGAGGGCCATCTGTTTCCTGCTCAAATCCTGAGTGGAGTGATGAAGACCACAACCATAGCTTTTCATGAATTGTCTTTCAATGTGTGTGTCTGCATCATGTTGCCATTTGCAAAAGTCAGATCACTCCAGGAAGACTACTTAAGTAATTCAATAGAAAGGACTGTGTATAGTAAGTGTTCAATAAATAGCGAATGGCATTAATAGCATCATCACATTAATGCTTATTATTACAACTAAAAACAATAAACATAATTTAGAGGAAGGCAGATTTTGAATTAACAAAGATTCATTACAGGGCCCAGCAATGAAATGGCCAGCCTTATAATTAGAATTTATAAAGTACTTTCATGTCTGTGACCTCATATCATTTTCACAATCACCCTATGATGTAGTTACAGTATTAGCCTCTTGCTCAGAGATGGATACTGAGACTTAGGGAGTTTGTAAGCACTTACCTAACAGCAGAGTTATTGAATGTTGGGCCCAGAAGTGAAATCTTGCTGTAGGGCCAGGTTCTGCCCACAGTACAAAAGTCAGTTGATGAAGGAGCTGTGTGGGGAGTAAAACATGCTTGGGTGAGACCTGCGATTCCCTCAGCCCCAGTCTGCCCACCTGAGTCACAGTTAGATGGGGTCTGGTGCCATATTATAAAATCTTATTCTGGCAAGACAAGGGAAAATAAAATGGAGGTAGGTTAATGCTTCAATATTACCAAGTGTGTGATGACTCAGGCTAGGAAGGACTGAAGGCACTGCAGGGGAAGTGTGTGATAGAGTCATGGTGAAATATAGACTTCTTAAATATTTGACTACTTCTGAGAGCCACCTGGGAGAGAATGAGTAATCCATGGCAAACAACCCAGCAGAGTGGATATGGAGGGAGTGCATAAAACAGCAGTAAGCTATGGCCTCTTTCATCTTCAATCTCTCTAAATAGCAGTAGAAGAGAGCTTCGTGGGTAATGATACAAAATTGATTGAGTAGGTTGTCCTTCATATTGGATGATTCTTTGCATTTGTATTTCCAAATGTAATCAAGAGCCTCAGAAATAAGGTGCAGTAATGAAATTTATGTTTGACAAATAATTATCAAGAAGGGCAATAGCCTAGATAAACACTTGGCATTAGAAAAAAAAAAAGTCTTGATGCTCAGCCTAACATTTGATTTTGTTAATATAAATAATATATTAACAAGTGAACAATTTGGGCTTGATCCAAACCATTCTAAGTGCTTTGCTAAAACTTACCAATGGTATTTACTTCTATAAATAACAGCCATAATTGGAATAATTTTCTAGATACATCAGTTTATATCTTATGACAAACACCCATTTAAAGATCTTTATCATGGCAGGCATTTTAGAGGAACCTTTGAATTAGTTGATGGGAGAGCAGAATCTGACCACTCCTAGTGAAGAAAAGAAGAAAGAGTTCAGATCTGAGCTGGGTCTTGAAGCATGTGCAGGATTGGGGTAGTAAAATGGAGAAGGACAAGGTCTTCCAGGTTAGATATGACAAAAGCTAATAGAGTCTGAGGCAGTCTGGAGTCTGGCAAAGAACTTTAGTCCACATCAAACTGTCAAACACCCATTCAAACATGAGAAGGTTGGATAGAAATGTAAATGGAGTCAAAGTGGGATAGAAGAAAGAGCACAGATCCAGAGTAAAACACAGGTGACTTCAAGTTCTTGCACTTCCATCTAACAGTTAAATTGCCTTGAGAAAGTTTCTTAACTTTTGTAAGTCCATTTCCTTGTGAAGTAATAATATTTTCCTCATGAAACTCTTGAGGACCAAATGAGGAAATGTGTGTGATAAGCCTAGTACAGTACAGGGCAAAAGGTATGCCCTGGTTATATTATGGGCAGAGTTATAACTATTATTTTCTAAATATTTTAAGGATGACAAATGAAAATGCAGGATTCTTGGGAGATTTATTTCTCTTGTGCATTGCCTAGTTGCTATTTACTACAATATTGAACTTCATATTAAACTGAAAGAATGTGATCTATTTGAGTCAGGCATCTCTGAGTTCAAATCTTAGCATGCTATTTTCTAGTTGTGCCCTTGGGAAAGTTGAATGACCTCTAAATTTGCTTTCTTTTTTGTAAAATGGGAATAATAATTATCTTGTAGGACTAGAGTAGAACTTAGGGACAGTGTATATAAAGTGAATAGCATGTACTAGGTACTTGATATATACCAGCTATTACTATTGTTATTTTCTCTGCAGAGCTTCTGTCTACATTAATAATTCTGTCCTATTCATATCAAGTTTAAAATCATCCTTGAGTCATTCTTCCCAGCAATGAAAGAAACTTTTCCAAGAAATAAATGCTCCTTTCCACCCACCTGGAATAATAATTAACATTCATAATACATACTCAAATATATGATTGCATTTAACCTTAGCAACAACCTTGGGAGGCAGAGCTGGCCTCATTTTACAGATGTGGACATCCTTTTGGAACAAGACTAACTGGATTGCCCAAGCTCACTCAGACAGAAAGGGGCAGGAAGCTGGCAGTGGGGCCAGTTCTTCTGTCAACAAAGCACATATCCTTTCAGCTCTTCAATGGCATCTGTCCTCTATATCTGCTGTGTACACCATCAGAGAAAAATGTTCTTTGGCCTCTGAATGATCGTGAAAGATGAATTCACCAAGGGAAGAAAAAAAGGCTAGAATTTCTTACCTTCCAAGTCTGCTCATCAATGAGAACTCAAGTTTTCAATCACCATTTCCACACCAAACAAGAACACTGAGTTTAGACATGAGTTTCTCCAAATGTAGACTTCTATGGGTTTGTTAGCCTCTACTCTTAAATGGCCCATCTAGCTGGAGTTGTTAGTTGTGTTGTGAGCATCTATCAGCAAATGAGCGTGCTGCTTAGAAACTCTTCAAAGGCAAAGACCATATCCATTTGATATTCCACATCAATATAATATTCAACAGTACTGAAAACAACAGTACATCAAATGGCAACCCACAGAAAAAAATATTACCTCCCAGGAAATTTGCATTTTGCCATTGTCAAATTTGGGTGTGACCACCACATTTAGAACACGACAAAAACAGCCATACAATAACTGAGGACATACTTCGTGCCCAGCACTATACCAGGGTCTTGACACACTTCCTCATTTAGATGGCAAGAGCCTCATGAATAAGGCATTATTATCGCCACTTTGCGGATGAGGAAACAGACCTACATAGGTTAAAAATCTTGCTCAAAGGCATTTGACAGAATTTGATGGTGGGTGTTTCTTACTCTGGATGCTGTGCTCTTTCTACTACCTCAGATTGCCTTCCTTAAAGCCTCTATTCAGCCTTCTCATGTTTGGATGAATGTGTGTAAGTTAAAGGTAGACTAAGAGATTCAGCAACCTCTTTTAGAGTTCAGACTTCCCCAGTCTCCATTACCATTATCTCTCCTTCTACCATCATGAGCACTGCTAATATGGAAGGCCTTCTCCCTCTCAATTCCACCTACCCAAAGCCCTAAATATCACTTACCCAGGAAGCCTACCTTATCTACTCTCAGCCAAATCAATATCTTTGTTTGTTGGCTTACTAAAGTCATTTTTAGCCTAACCCGTATCCTTTAGCACTTAGTCATATACTATGGCATTGTCTTTTTCACATATTACATGATGAGATAGCATGATATAGTGGGGATCTAGTCCTGGTTGACCACTAGCTAGGTTTCTATGTCAATGTCTACAATGAAAGGTGATTAAAATTGTATTTAGAAAGAATGAAAGCTGTACACCTTAAGCTTATATTCTATGTCAATTATATATAATTTTAAAATCTTTTTAAGAATGAAAGAATGTAAGGTAACCAGGATCTAAGTTTTAGTTTGAATAAAGCACCAAATTCTGGTGCTGGTTCTCAAAAAGGAAGCTAAAACTTGATTCACTTACACCCCAGGCTACTTTTTAAACTTTACTCATTAATACTGATCTTCCATTTTATTCTTTTGGGTCAATAGTTACTTTCATATTAAATCTCACATCATAAGTGCCATCAAATAGTAAGTAATGATGAATATACTTAGATCGACAAAGAAGTTGATGAGATGTTAGACTGTGAAGCATTCAGGTGAATACTGGTACATCGTAACTATCTGAAAATTCTGTTTTTATAAATGTTTGCACCTATTATAAATTATGTGTGCACCTACAGAGCAATATTTTCACTGATGTATCTCCTAGGGCAAGGGAAATAAAGGAAAGAATAAACAAATGGGACTACATCAAACTAAAGTTTCTGCTCAACTGAAGAAAACATTAGCAAAATGAAAAGGGAACAAACTGTATGGGAAAACATATTTGCCATTGATACCTCGGATAGGAGTTTGATCTCCAAAATATATAAAGAACTTGTATGACTCAACATTAAGAAGACAGACAATTCCATTTAAAAATGGGCAAAGGACCTGAACAGATAACTCTCCAAAGAGAAGGTAAAGAGGGCCCATAGGCATATTAAAAAAATGCTCAACATCATTAGCCATCAGAGAGATGCAAATTAAAACCACAATGAGATATCACTTCACACTTGTCAGAACGGCCATCATTAACAAATCAACAAACAGGTGCTGATGAGGATGTGGAGAAAAAGGAACCCTAGTTCGCTGTTGGTGGGAATGCAGATTGCTGCAGTCACTGTGGAAAACAGTATGGAATTTCCTCAAAAAACTAAAAATGGAACTACCTTTTGATCTAGCAATTCTACTGCTAGGATTATATCTGAAGAATCCTGAAGCACCAATTCAAAAGAATCTATGCACACCTATGTACATAGCAGCACTATTTACAATAGCCAAGTCCTGGAAACAGCTTATGTGCCCATCAGTGGATAATAGGTCAAAAAATTGTGGTACATTTACACAATGCGATATCACACACCAAAAATGTAAGAAAGCACTCCTACATTTTGCGACAGCATGGATGGAACTGGAGAGTATTATGCTTAATGAAATAAGCCAGGCAGCGAAAGACAAATACCATATGACCTCACCTAATACAGGAAACTAATGAACAAAACAAAAAGATGAGCAGAATGGAACCAGAGTTATGGAAACAAGTAACAGATTGATGGTGACCAGAGGAGTAGGGGGAGGGGAAGAGGGAGGGAAAGAAGGGAAAGGGTTTAATCAAGGAACAAGTATGAATGACCCATAGACATGGACAACAGGGTGGGGACTGACAGTGGGAGAGGAGGGAGATGGGGCAGGGAAGAACAACAAGGGAAAAACGGACAACTATAATAGAACAATAAATAAAATAAAATATAAATTATATGTGCAAAAAACAAGGAAAATAGGAGATAAGAGCAGTAAAAACTTAGAAATCATTTCTTTATATTCACTAAAAATTTGGTATGGTATTTTAAAAACAAAATATTTTCTACAGGATTCTTTAGAGTTTACCACCTTAACTTACAACATTGGAAGATTAAAGATTAATAACAATAACACTCAAATTTTAAAAATCCATCTAAATAGATTATTAACCATTGCCCTTTATAAAACTATTCTTACAAAAATGTTATCAAGGCATATTATGTTATCTTTTTAAATTGAAACATAATTCATACACCATGAAATTTATTCTTTATAGCATATGATTTGATGATTTTAGTTTATTTACGAAGTTGAAAAGTTCTGTGGTGGGTTGAAAGGTAAACCTCCCAAAAGACAAGTCCATCTGGAATCAGTGAACGTGACCTTAAGATCATAGTTAAGTTAGTTGTAGATGTGGTTAGGGTTCTTGAGATGAAATCATCCTGGATTATCCAGGTGGGCCCTAAATTCAATGACAAATATTCTTATAAGGAGACACAAAGGAGAAATGCAGAGGAGAAGGTGATGTGAAGGTGGGGGCAGAGATCGGTGTGATGTGTGTTTCCACAAGCCAAGGAATGCCACATATAGCCAGTAGCCATCAAATTGTAGGAGAGAATCAGGAAACAGATTCTCCCTCAGAGCCTCCACAGAATGAACCAATGCCAGTGACATGTTGATTTCAGACTTCTGCTCCTGCTGTTTTAAGCCACCAAGTCTGTGGTGATCTGCTACACAGCCCCAGGAGACAAATACAAACCCTCACCACTACCTAATTCTAGTATAATATTTTCATTGCTCCAAAATAAAGAAAAAAGCCATTCACACTCTTCTCCATTCCTCCACACCCCACCACTCATCTACTTCCTACCTCTATGGATCTGCCTAGTTTAGCTATTTAATATAAATGGAATTATACAGAGTATGTGGCCTTTTGTGTCTACTTCTTTCACTTAATACAATGTTTTCAAGATTCATCCATATTGTAGCATATATTTTTACTCAGTCTTTTTATGGCTGAATATTCAACTGTAGGCATATGCGATATTTTGTTTATCTGTTCATCGAATGATAGACATTTATGTTGCTTTCACTTTTTTGTCTACTGTGAACAATGCTGCACTGATCATGTACAAGTTTGCTTTTTTTTTTTTAAGATTTTATTTATTTTTAGAGAGAGGGAAAGAGAGAGAGACAAAGAGGGAGTGAGACATCAATGTATGGTTGCCCTTCACCTGCCTCCAGTCATGAGCCTGTCTGGAGACCTGGCCCACAACCCGGGTATGTGCCCTGGCTGGGAATCAAACCAGCGACCTCTGGGTTTGCAGGCAAGTGCTGTATCCACTGGGCCACCAGCCAGGGCCCATGTACAAGTTTTCATATGGACATGTTTTCAATCCTCTGGTGTGTATGTATACCCAATTCCATATTCATTTTATCTTGGTTATCTTACTTGCCATGTAACTGTTTATAATATTCCTTTATAATCCTCCTAGTCCTGTAAAGTTGATAATGATGTTTTCTTTCATTCTTGACTTCAGTCATTTGAGTCTTTTCTTTTTCTTGGTCAGTTTAGTTTAATATTTGTGAATTTTGTTGACCTTTTCTAAGAAACAACTTTAGGTTTGGTCGGTTTTCTCTATTTTTTTCTATTTTTATCCATCTTATTTCCACTCTAATCTAAATAATCTTTTTTATTATTTTTGTTTTGTTCTTTTCTTTTTTTGCAAGGGTATAGCTTGCTCTTCTTGACCTAGTTTCTTAAGGTGAAAAGTTGTGTTATTGATTTACAATCTTCCTTCTTTGGTAATACAGGCATTTACAACTACAACTTTCTCTCTAAACATTGCTTTAGCTGTACCCAATAAATTTTGTTATTTGTTTTTGTTTTCATTCATATCAAAGTATTTTCTAATTTCTATTGTGATCTCTTTTTATCCATTGATAATTCAGGAGTGTGTTGTTTGACTTTCACATAGTTGTGAATTTCCAAAAAAAAAAAATTTGTTACTTATTCCTAATTTCATTCTATTGTAATCAGAAAACATACTTTATATGATTTTAGTTATTTTAAATGTATTGATATTTGTTTTATGACCTAACACATGGTCTTTCTTAAATAATATTCCATATGAATTTGAAAAGAATGTGCATTCTGCTGTTGGGTGGAGTGTTCTATATTTTATCATGTTGTTCAAATCTTAGTTTGCCATCCTTTAGTATCTATTTCTTCCTTCTATCACTTCTTTCTCCATTTTTTGGACTCTGTTTTTAAGAAAATACATGTCTAAAATTATTTCCTGTTTTCTTGATATCCTTTTATCATTATAAAGTGTTTATCTGTGTGTCTAGTAATAGTTTTCATCTTCAAACCTATTTCGTCCACTGTTATAGCATAATTATTCCTGCTCTTTTTTGGCTACTGTTCACATGATACATCTTTTTCTATCCTTTTACTTTCAATCTATTTGTGTCTGTGAATCTGAAAAACGTCTCTTGTGACAACATACAGTTGGATCATGTCTTTTTATTCACTTTGTCAACTTGGGCTTTTAATCATTTACATTTAATATAATCAGTAAGGTAGAATTTATGTCTGTCATTTTAAATTTTGTTTTCTATCTGTTTTATGTCTTTTTTCTCTACTCATCCATTTATGCCTACTTTTGTTTTAAATATTTTGTTTGATATTTTAAGGTGACTACAGAGCTGGGATGAAGGCAATAAAAATAAGGCAATCTAAAAATACTACACAGCTTATTGTTTACCAACATTGAGTTACTTTCTTTGGATTGTAGTAAAGCTTTGATTAATTTCAAGAGTTTTAAAAAGATTAATTTGACAGTTTTTGACAATGTTATTTCTGCTTTTTTTCTTTTTTTTTTTCTTTCTTTCTTTCTTTTTCTTTCCGACAAATGGCTTTTTAGAGTTTTTTATCTACCATTTTCACTGATATCACTGTTATCCCTTGCAATAACCTCAATAGGCCATAATTGTTATTATTACTATTCCCATCTATTTATAGATGAAGAAAGTAGGTGTATATTTTTTTCTATTGCTGCCATAACAAATTTCCAGAAACTTAGCAGCTTAAAACAACACAAGTTTATTGCCTTACAGTACTCTAACATAGGTCTCAACAGACTAATATCAAGGTATTGGCAGGGCTGCATTCCTTTTTGGATGCTTTAAAAAAGAATCTACTTCCTTGCTCTTTTAGGTTGTTGGCAGAATTCAGTTCCTTGTAGTTATAGCCCTGGGTTCCCTGCCTATTTGCTGGCCGTTTTTAGCATCTCTGGGCCACCCACTTTCCTTGGCTCATGGCCAGCTTCCTTCAGCTTCAAAGCCAGCAATGGTGGGTCAAATCCCTCCATACTTTAAAACTCTCCTGTCTTTTCTTTCCTCCTCAGATGTCTCAGACCTGCCATTCTGCCTTCCTCTTCCACTTTTAAGGATCCTCTAATCCAAGAAAAATTCTGTATTTTAATATTTGTAATCTTAAATACACTTCCAAATTTCCTTTTCATAGACCATAACATATTGCATGTTCTAGAGATTAGTACCTGAATATTTGGGTAGGGGCGAGGGGAGGGACATTATCTTGCTTAACACACTAAAGCTCACAGAACTTATGTGACATAGGTGGCCATTAGAAGAACAGGAACTAAAGTACAGATCTCTGACTCCTTGTTCAGTGCTCTTTTCACCACATCTCTGAAGCACAGGAATCTAACCAGTCAACCTGATACTTCTCCATCTAGAATTATAGAATGTCATAGCTTGAAGGCACCTCTGAGTTATTTTCTTCATAGGTAAAGAGAATAAAACCCAAGGAAGATAAAGCCTCATCTTCAGTTCCTAGAAAACTCAGAAGCAAAACTCAGCATCTCCTGATTTTTAGCTTATGTGATTTTGCCACTACAAAATTCTTCAATTAAACATATACCCTCACAGGATACAGCATCTATTCAAAATAACCTTATAATACTCAACTATTACTAGACATTCAAAACTTGACTATAAAACTTACCTTATCTCTATACTGTCACCACTTTAAGCTGTCCATGCCTTTGTAACTTCTTATTTAAATTTTTCTTACAACTGATATAAGCCGTCATATAAAGACAGATTTTCATATACACTCCACTCCCACAAAATGATGAAAGAGGAAGGACTACATATTCTACTTCTCTTCTGTATGCTGATCAATTTCTGTTAAATCCCACCCAAAGCAATGCTTCCTTTTATGATTCTTCCAAATGGCATCTTAAGTTACAAGCCAGAGCGAAAGGCAGTCTGCTCATGCCACGGCTTTGCACATGACCCTGAGTCAATCTTATAGATTCGGTAGGCTCTGAGATGAAGAGTAGACAGGGAGCACTTAACTGAAGCCACTGCATTTAGACCTGTCATAACTAGATCATGTCAGACCTACAGTAGAATCCATCCTCAGTTACCTGTACACAGAACAGGGACGCATGGAACCCAATATTATTTCTAATGGACTTCAATTTATATGATTTTCATACCATATTAACTGCAATGCATTTTTCTCCAGATTAATAACACAATCAATATACATGGAGCAGATGGCCCTGATAGCAGCCTCATTCCAGTCCTGGGCCTGCTCAGATCCACCCCTGCCCATGACACCGAAGTCTGTTCCCCTGCTCTCAGTACAGGCTCATTTATGATTAGATGTCTTCCTCATCATTTGTGCACCCCACAAAAATTGGTCAGATTTGTACTCTCTCCTCGCCTCCCAGCAGCTTTCTATGAAATCAAGCTCAACAAACTTGAGGTTAGTTTTTTCCTCAGGCCACTGCAAAATTTCTCTGTACCTTTGCTCATTCTTATTTTTATCTCTTCTTTCGACAACAATGTAAACCAAACATTTCCCTTCCTGTTGAAAACTAACTCTTTCACCTGTAAATTCACTTCATTCTTTTCCATTTCTCTTTTCGATAAATTGTTCTTTTTCTGTTAATTTCTACTTTGCCTTTGGCACTTCCTCTTTTGCCTTCAAATCTGTTCAACTCTCCCTAAATATATATCAATCTCTACCCTCTCTTTCTTTGTCTCAACAAATTTCTCAAGGAGTAGGCCAAATTCTCTTCTTTGTCCTTGTACTCACTTCAGTCCCTTATAATTTAGTTTTTGTCTTTAGCTATTTTATTGATACTCCACATTAAGACATCCATCATAACTTCCTTCTTAGCCATCAAACCCAATGTTTTTAATTCATTTTTTGCTTCTTCCTCTTCATTGACCCACCTCTCCATATAAACAGTTGCCAATTCCTTTGCATTCTCTCTCTTCAAAGTCTCCAATGCTTGTTTCCTCCTTCCTAGTTCTATCAACCTACAACCAGTCACATGTATACCATCCCCTCCAAACCAGAGTTTTCTTTTCCTGTTTCTAACTATGGAAATGCTACCTATACTATAAAACTTTTCAAGAAGGCTAAAGATATATGTCTTCCTCATCCTGGAATTCTCCATTAGCACCTACTACTTCTGTCATGGGTGAATCATGAGGCATTTCATCAAGATCAGTAGACTGATGATTGGTCTGTTGACTAGTGTAAGGAGGGCTCCCTGGGTAAGGCCATGTTCAGCAGGAAAAGCTGTCTGGGAATGAGAAATCCACTGAGGAACATTTACATAATGGATAACCCACTGTGTTAAGAATCATGTGGATTTCGGCATCTGCCTAGTTTATTGCTCTATGCCCAGAACAGTCTTTCATCTCAATGTGTAGCTAAGTTTGAAGAATAGTTCTGCATTTCAAATATGCCAAAATATTTCAAATAACACAAAACTTTTTTTGCTAGTATTGCCTTTCAAAAGTTGAAGACATTATTAAATATTGTAGTTTAGCACAGTACTATAAACAGCTGGAATAAATAAATTAAGCATTGGTTACAACATGGAAAAATACTCCCTAAGAGTCAGATTGTTTCTGTGTATCATTTCTGTTTTGGCCATTGATTCACCTCAAGACTATTCTGTAAAGTAAGTGGAACCAAAGTGGCAAAAACATTGGAATTAACACTATGGCAATTCTTCTGTATAAACAAGTTTATATAATCTAACTTTGCAAGCCTGAGGATAGTCTGGTGAAAAATAATAATAATAATAAGGTAGTCCTTAACTAAAAACATGTTTTGTTATTGAGGACTTTTTAATGGTTTGATGATGAATTATTCAAAGTCCAAAATAACATAATTTAAAAAAGGATGAACATTTTTAAAGACTCCTACATTCAGCATATCCTATAACTATGACTTTTAAGCTATATCGTGTAATGCGATTAAGCACAAAGTTGTTAGAAAACATCATTGTGATATTCACCTTATAATCATAATAGATATCCTGAACAATGTTTTAAAACCTGGTTCATAATAATCTGTAGACATTGAAACAAATCTGTATTATTTTTAAAAACTATTAAAATTACTCATTTTGCAACACCAAACCCCCTTAAGCTTAAGAAAACTCAGAAGAGACTTGGAAATTTTTAATTTAGGTAGTGGGACTAAAAGGAATAAAATGTATACTGCTCTTCCTCATTTTTCTTTTACTAGGCCATCTTGGGTAATCAGCTTATAAAACTGTTATTCTTGTTTCAGAACAAAAAGTAGGAAGGATAGCTTTTTCTAGAAGGTGAAGAAAGATGAAAAATGGCATAAGTATTGACAAGTTCAGAAAATGGAGTTTAAACAGAAAAATATGGGTTTTTCAAGTTGGCAAAACTGTGTAAGTTTCAAGGCTTAGTGCCAAGTCCCAAGTCACTAGTGTCACACACTGTGAAGGTCGCTCAAGAGCTACAATACTCTAGCACCTCCTCAAGTGCACACACACAATATTTTGCAGTCAACAAGTGTATGAAGGGCACATGAGCTTCGGAGTCAGACAATCCAGACTCTTTGTTCCCTAACTTCCCAGCTACAGGACCTTGAGCAGAGCTCTGACTCTTCACCTGCACAAAAGAGTTGACATCAGTCAACTCAAAAGTATACACCTACTTTCTTCATCTATAAATAGAAGGTGATGGCTACAATTAAATGAGATAATGCACGAGGCACCTGACACAATTTTTTCTCCTCTTTGGAACAGCAGTGGAACTGCAACCTAGGCAAAGCCTGAGAGGGTTAATAAGGAAAGCTATTCTAAGCTGCTGGTTCAGGGATAGGCATCCTGTCCCAGACAGCCCATCAGCCTTACTAATGGAATTTAAAACAGTTGCTGCCTCTTCCTCAGTCGTGTAATGATTTCTGGACAGCCTGAGAGGCCCATTATCTGCAGTCCCTACTTCTGCTCTGTCTGGCGATAATGACTTCTTAGCACAGCAGCAGGGCCGCGGTCTTCCACTTCCTGCTGCACCACTGAGAAAAGGACCTTCGCTGAAGTCCAAGACAAATCGTCATCCCACCACAGAGGCCGGTGGTCTGTGAAACACTGCCCGCTGATGGCCGCAAGAGTTCCTGGAGAGGTGTCCTCTAAGGGCAAGGGTGCCCTTTGAGGGGTTTCCTGGGAGAACGAATATGATAGATGAGTGCATTCCGGGGAGAATGTGAGACCCCAGCAGCCCAAGGGGCCCCTGACGTTAGTGTTCAGAGGCCAGCAACCTCCCCAAGCCCGGGGTTGCTGTCTCCTTCCACTCAGTTCTCACAAGCTGCCTGCAGAGCTTTGGGGGAGAGGGGGAGGGGGACACTAAGGTGTAAAAAAAGAAAATGCTACAAAACTCTGATTTTTAAAAAATCAATGTCCAGATGCAATAATTAATTGAGGTTCTCATTAACATGGTTTTCATTATTCTTTGTATTCTTTATCTTACTGTTTTTATCTTGTTATGTATAAGTCACCTCAAATCTGGTTTAGTAGTGGGCAAGATATAAATTCTAAATAAATTAAACAAATAGGATAATAAATTAAGGACTTCTACCAGGCTTGTGCAGCTCCCAGAAGAATTCTGAGCATTAATTATGGAAGGAAACTCTCACCCAAATTAAGAAAGATATAAAATGTTCATCCTACAGTGTAATTTGTCAAATTAATGCTAATGTGGGACTCTGAATGAAAGGAAAAGGATGTAGTTGGTTGTGAATGCAAATTAATTTTTAAAAACTAATTTGAAAGTAGAAGAAAAACTTTCTCCTACAGTTAGACAGCTACCTAAAAATTTTCTCAACTGGCTATTTAATTCAGAATTAATATCAAATTTATTAAATGTTACCTCATGCTTTAATAAACATGCATGTCTAGTCCTAAAATGATTATCTGCTGAAACTGAAAGTCATGCCAAATACTGATTGAGTTTAGGTGTACATTGTTCCAACCATTTTGGAAAGCAATTAGGCATTGTGTTTTAAGTGCCTGAAAATGTTCATTCTTCTTATTCCATTTGTGGAAATCTATTCTAAAAAAATAATCTCAAGTCCAGGAAAAAATATATACGGAAAGACATAACAGAAAAAAATGAAAATAAGCTAAAAATATCCTATTACAAAGCATAGATTTCAAAATAATGGGATGACTCTACAATGCAATAGCATTAATCATAAAAAAAATGTTTTAATGACATAGGAAAAGATAACTAAAAATAAGTAGAATTTAATGTGTATACAGTATAAGATCAACTGTGTAAAAGAGACAGAAGTAGAAATATTGCTACCAGTAGGGTTATCAGTAATTTTAATTTTGTTATACATATTTTTCAAAATATCCAAGTTATTTGCTGATGCATTATATTTATAATATAGAATAATAATATCTTATAGGTGAAATACAAATAAATGGGTTTAATCTGTAAAAAAATGTACTGATTGACATTACCTGGGTAACCTTTGTCACCAGGCAGCCTGGATCCAGAAGAGGAGTGGCTCGGCAGAGGACACAGAAGTAAGCCAGGAGCATGAGGGTGCTGATCAGCTGGAGGACTGGCCCCCAATGTGGATGATCAGCTACAAATCACTGGGGCCTACAGGTCAGGGTGACTGACATGTAAGTCAAAGTGTCTGATTTGGTTATAGAGCTGCAGTATTACTTAGAGCCCAACTGTGATCAGAAAACAAATCAAACAATTAAAGCTGACCAGAAATGACACAGATTATAACATTACCAGATGAAAAGTATAAAAGTTATTATAACTACACCCCATGTGTTCCAGAATGTACAATAAAGGTTGAGTATGTTAAATAGAAATGTAGAAGGTATAAAAAAATTCAAGTCAAAGTTCTAGAGATCAAATCTTCAATGTCAAAAAATATATAGTGGAATGGGATTAACAGTAATTTAGACATTGCAGGAGAAAAAGGATTAGTGAATTTAAGACATAGCAATAGAAACTATCCAACATGAAGCAGAGAGAAAATTAAAATTGCAAAAAAAAAAAAAATGGAAGAAGAAGAAGAAAAAAAAAAAGAAGAAATTACCCAAAGGTCACTGATTCAATTCACAGCCAGGGCACATAACCCGGTTGCAAGCCAGGTCTCCAGTCAGGTCTGAAGCTAGAGGCAGGTGAAAGGCAACCATACGTTGATGTCTCTCTCCCTCTCTGCCTCTCTCCTTTCCCCTCTCTCTAAAAAAAATAGATAAAATATTAAAAAAGAAATTAATAATGCCTCAGTTAGCTATGGAACAACTTTAAATGGCCTAATATACATGTAACTGAAGTTCCCCAAATCAAGGAGAGTACAAGAAAGGAAAAACATTCTCAGGAAATAATGACCAAAATGTTTTCAAGTGAGATGAAATCTATAAACGCTCAAATCTAAGGAGTTCAAAAGCCACTTAACAAACCCTAGTACAAGAAAACTGAAGAAAACTAAAGCAAGACATATCATATTTAAATTGCTTAAAATACCACTAATAATGAAAAAAAATTTAAAGAAGCCATAAATGTACATACACACACAGGAACAAAGATAAGTGGGAACAAATTTCTTGCTGGAAGTAACATAAACCAAAGTAAAATGGAACAATATCTTCTATGTATTTTTAAGTCAACCTAAAATTCTATTCACAGCAAAAATATCTTTAAAAACAGAAAGCAAATAAGGACTTTTTTGGGCATACAAAAAAACTAAAGAAATATATGATCAGCAGTCCTTCAGGAAGAAAGAATATGATATCAGATGGAAATAATACCAAAGGAAAGAAGAGCAGCAGTTATACTATTTCTTTATTTATAAACCTATTAAAAAGATAATTGATGATAAATAGCACAAAATCCAGAAAAAAAGAAATAGAAGTATACTTTTGCAAGTTCTAGCAGCCAATATGTAACATGTGGCATCTCTAACTTATTACTATAAACCCTTAAAGCAATCACTGAAATAACTCAAAGTTATAGCTAATAAGCCCACAAGAAAGTTAAAAGGGATTCATAAAAAGTATTCAATACACAGGCAGGCAAATGAAGACAATACAGGAGAATAAAGAACATGAAAAATAGAAATAAAAAAACAATAACCACATTAAACCTAAAAGGTCTAAATATCTCAATTAAAAGATAGCAATTTTTAGTTGTTAACTTACAATTTTTTAAGCAGGAATTAAATACAAAGTCATAACAAGAATAAAAAGAAAAGTATGAGGGAAAATATACTGTGATAACACTAATTTTAAAAACCTGGAGTGGCTTTATGAACATAAAACACTATATATATTCTTGCTTTCTGGAGCAATGAATATTATCAACGATAAAGAGGGTCACTTCATTTTGATAAAAGGGTCAATGCATCAAGAGGATATAACAAGACCAAAAGCTTATGTACTTAATAGTGCAAGCTTCTAAATGTATAAAACAAAACTGATAAAACTACAAGGAGAACTAAACAAGTCAACGATTATGAGCAGAGATTTTAACATTCTCTGTCAATAATTGATATAAAAAGTAGACAGAAAACTCAGTAAGGATGTTGAAGACTTGAAACAGACTATCAACCAACTTGATATAATCAAAAATTATAGACCACCTCATCCAACACAACAGAATCATTTTTAAGTATGCAGAAAACATTTACCATGAGAGGCAATGATCTAGGCCATCAATTGAGTCTCAATAAATTTATAAGGATTTAAATCATACAAATACCTTTTCTGAGCAAAATAGAATTAAATCATAATTAAAACAGAAAAAAAAATCTAGAAAATCCAAAACATTTGGAAACTAAATAATATACTTCCAAATAACCAATGCTCAAAGAAGAAAGCAAAAGAGAAATTAGAAAGAATAAAAATAAAATAATAATATATCAAGATCTGTGAAATGCTTCTATCATAGTATTTTAGAGAAAAGCTTAAAGCATTAAATGCCTATATTTTTTCTAAATAGCCTCAAATTGATGACCTCATTTTCTACCTTAAGAAACTAGAAAAAGGAGGGCAAATTAAATCCAAAGTGATCACAAGGAAACAAATAATAAAGATCAGAGCAAAAATCAGTGAAAGAGAAAAACAATAAATAAAAATAAGTGGGTTTTTAAAAAGATTTTATTTATTATTTCCAGAGACAGAGGATGGGAGAGAGGCAGAGAGGAAGAGAAACATCAATGTATGGTTGCCTTTCACCTGCCTCCAACTACAGACCTGGCTGGAGACCTGGCTTGCAAACTGGTTATGTGCCCTGGCTGGGAATCGAACCAGTGACCTTTGGGTTCACAGGCTAGCTCCTTATTCACTGTGCAACCAGCCGGGGCATAAAAACCAGTGTTTTTAATAGGCAAAAGAATTAGTCAGACAACCCAACAAATAAAATACACAAATGGCAAATAACATGTGAAACGATGATTAACATTGTTAGTCATTAGAAAAACTAACATTAAAAGAGATAGTACTACATATCTATTAGAATATATAAAATTAAAACTGTCAATATTGAGAATTGGCAAAGACATGGAGCAAATGAAATTTTCATATACTTATGGTGGAAATGTAAAATAATACAACTAATTTGGAAAATTTTGGCAGTTTCTCAAAAGGTTAAACATACAACTACCATGTGACCAAGCCATGTTTATGTCCTAGACAAATGCTAGGAAAATGATAATATATGTCCAAACAAAGACTTGTACATAACGTTAAGAGCAGGTTTATTTGTATTAGTCAAAAATTGGATTGGGTAAAGAAAGGTGAAGAAATTAGAAAGTACAAAATAGTAGTTATAAAATAGTTGCAGAGATCTAAAGTATAATAGAGGAAATAAGAGTTAACAACATTGTAATGACTGTAGGGTGGCAGGTCTGTACTGGAAATATCAGATGAAATACTTTGTAAAGTATATGATTTTCTAACCACTACTCTGTACAACTGAAGCTAGTACATAATAATGTTAACTATAAACCATAACTGAAAAATAAAATTTTAATTAAAAAAGGAAAAATAGAAAAAACCCAAATACCCGTTAACAGGTGAACAGATAAACAAATTATGGTATATCCGTACAAGGGAATACTACTCAACAATAAAAAGAATGAACCACTGATGTGCAAAATAACATATATGAACCTCAAAATAAAAATGCTAAATGAGCCCTGGCTGGTTGCACAGTGGATAAGGAGCAAGCCTGCGAACTTAAGGTTGCTGGTTCGATTCCCAGCCAGGGCACATAACTAGGTTGCAAGCCAGGTCTCCAGCCGGTTCTGTAGCTGGAGGCAGGTGAAAGGCAACCATACTTTGATGTTTCTCTCACTCTCTGTTTCTCTCCTTTCCCCAATCTCTAAAAATAATAAAATAAAATATTAAAAAAAAAAAAAATATATATATATATAGTGTATAATTCAATTTATATAAAATAGTAGAAAATAGAAACAAATCTATAGCCACAGAAAGAGGTTGTCTGGGCAAGGGGTTGGACATAGGGAAAGGCAGGAGTGGGGATTAGCAAGAAGCAGAAGGAAACTGGTTGGTGGTGGATATATTCATTACCTTAACTGTTGTGTTCACAGATGTGTATATATGTCAAAGATTATCATTAGACCCTATAAATAGAAGCAGTTATTGTATATTGATTATACTTCAATTAAGATTTTTAGGCCCTGGCTGGTGGCACAGTGGCTAAGGCGCCAGCCAGTCTATGAACCCAAAGGTTGCTGGTTCAATTCCCAGCCAGGGCACATAACCAGGTTGCAAGCCAGGTCTCCAACCATGTCCGTGGCTGGAGGCAGGTGAAAGGCAACCATACATTGATGTCTCTCTCCCTTCCCCTCTCTCCAAAAATAATAAACATCTTTAAAAAAAAAAAAAAAAAGATTTTTATTTAAATCCCAAAGCATGAAACATTACCCAAAAAGGACAACTCCAGTGAGGTGCTGCTATAGGTGTGGGAGGAGGAAGTGGCAAAGAAACCTAAAAATGTCATAAGGGGAGTAAACAAATGATAGAGAATGCCTAGGAAGCAGGATGCCTACAGACAGTTTTTATCTGCTTAGCGATTTTGCCTGAGCAGCAGAGTACACCATCAGTGGATGAATCCAAATGTCAGTTCAATTAAAGGTTGTACTTAGCTATGGTCATATTTGTTTTAGGCCTGGATGAATTTCTTCAGCTTCTAAAGCCATGCTGACCTGTCTGATTGTTAAATCAAATAGAAAACCTAGAATGATGACACTGACCAAAAGGAAGAAATTGCAACTACACCCAGACGAAAACGTGATTACATTTGCCTCTTCAAATTCAAAGAGAGCAAGAGGTGACTGGCTTTTCCTACTAGCTTTTCAAAAGTATGAAATTGTTGACACTCATATAAGTAAGGGGAAAAATAAAGGAAGAGGCGAAAGCACCCAATGAAAATGATTGGAAAGTTGACTTTATTTTATAACACAAGAACTAAAAATCACATGTTGTCTGAAAGATAACCACATGAACATAATGTGAAATTTAAACTTTCAACTATGTCTGAAATCTATAAAGCTGCAATCAGGTCTACTATTGGCAAGCCACAAGTACTTTGTGTGACACAGGGACAGAGGCAAAACAATCTTTCAAAATTGGAATCCTAGGCCTGGCTGCTGATGTAATAGGGAACAATGATTAAACTATCAATCAAACAGATTTCTTAAATATGTTTCATGTCATAGCCAGAGATTTCAAATCCAGAACAAAATCTGGTGTTAGTTACAACAGAGATGAATTGGGTGGTCTCTTAGTACACAGATGATCACAAAATCAGCATAATGTGGAAATCAATTCAAGGACTCTTTTCTTCATCTCAGCTCATGAAGATTTCAAATTAATAAGAGCAATGTTATAGATTTATGAGCCATGGCCCTACAAAGTGTTTTTATGCCATTATCCAAGTCATTTACCATGTTTCAAAGCAAAATCACTTAATAGGAACTCCATTCTCTAACTATACCTAAATATCTTTACTTTTTAAACAATTGAGCTCTTGGTTATTTTTTCCAGATGCACAGCGCTTCCTCCTTGTCTCCCCCCACCTCCCCTAAGAAAAGAAAGAAAGCAAACAACTGGGTAAATTTCATCCCTAAACCATCTGGAGAGCTGGAAGAAATGGGACTGATATCAGTACCAATTCTCTCTAGAGCCTAGTCTACACTCGTTCACATCCAATTGCATATCCCTCTAATTGAGATACTATAAACTCCCATGTAATCACTTCCTCCTCAAGTTCATTTCCAGGGAACACTCTCCACAGTTGAATATTATAGGATGCTTATCGGAAAAATGAAAACACGGTTTGATTTTCTTTATGTTACAACTGCCACAAGCTAAATCGAAATTTCTTGCCCAAATGTCATAATCTGCTTGGCCTAGATGCCTAAAAGAAGGGGAACTTGCTCCTTTTGAAATACATCCCGTTTTTCAGCAGGTGCTCTATTCCAATGTCCAAGCTGCAAGCCACCTTTTAGAAGTAGATAAAATGTGTAACTAAGATACCTGTAATTGAGAGATAAATATTAACTGTCATTTCATGATTATAACCTAGTGCATCTTTCATTCACCCCACAAATATTTTATGTTCCCTATTATTGTATCAGGCTCTGCATGAAATACTCACATGTAGAGATGAACAAAACTTAGTTCCCAACTAAAAGGACTCTTAGGCTAGTGAAACAGATGAGAAATGTGAAATTCTCTGGATGGTTGCAGAGCTCCACAAAAGGAAATGCATTTTTAGGGATTTGAGTATCTCATTTCATCTGAAGACATGACCCCTCAAAAAGTCAGTTATTACAAGTGTCAGCATCCTTCTGCTTTGTCCTTCAATTATTTCTCCAACTTTAACACTCCCTTCTGGTGAACATCCACTCACCTCTTATACAAAGATTATGACACCAACTTCAAATAATCTGGTGCAATCCTTAGGATTTACACCAGATTATATGCCCATGTTTTAGAAATGCAACCACTAGATGTATTCATTCCTACCTTCACACTCTGGCTCAGGATGGCCCCAACCCAAAGAACATGTTAGCCTCTCCACTATCTCCACATCCATCCAAACCTTAATTAAGTAAGCTCCAAGGCCCAGAGTAGTGTGACATTTTTCTTGTCACACCTTCTGTTGCTACTATCATGGCCCCCCTTCTCTGCTTTCTGCACTCCTGATACATTTATGAAAATTTAGACACACTTTTACCTCCAATTGTTTCCTTTCTACTAGTTTTACCTCTTCAACTAAAATCTGAAGTTTCTTCAGGAACCTTGTGTTCCAATAAGGCTGAGAACACAGGAAATGCTTGAAAAAAATACAGGTTAACCCTAATTTATGTAGAAATGGAGGTCAAGACTATAATTTTCTCAAGGTAACAGAGCTAAATAATAAATACACATTAATAGCTATCATTTATCAACTAGCAACACACCAAGTTTGGTGTTATTCAAGATTGGAGCAAAAATAGATTCTGGGTTCTCCGGCTTTCTAGCAAGCATTGGTATCATATGTTTCATTCAAATTTCCCATATTATTATAAGTTTTATTTGTCAAGTTTCTACATTATGCCAAGAGGTATATATCAGTTGTTTCACTTAACCTTTGTAAAACCGTGAGTTAAGTATGATTACCATCCAGCAAAAACATTGGAGAACTTGTCCATGGGATCATTGCATGAGGTTGAGGCAGATATTAAGTTAGTCTTTCCAACATTAAATCTTTTGTTCTTTACCCACTTTACACCACCTCGGAATTACCACAAAAAAAAAAAATCCATTCTTATATTAATTCACTCATTAATATGAGACCTGTTTATCTAATCCATACCACACCAATTTATACCTAGGCCCACATTACATAGCACCCACTGGAGAGTTTGCAATTTTTCATAATATTTTAGATCTGGAGATGTTAAACTGCCATTTATCTAGTATTTGTAAAAGTTGTGTAGTCGGTCACCTCAGTGGTCCAGGTTCTCTGGACAATGAGCAACTAAAACCTATTTTGTACAGTTTCTGATCCCAAACCTGGTGGTCCAGGATTTGAATTGTTTTACTAAAAAGTGTGTGTGTGTGTGTGTTTGTCGGTGTTGTTTAAATAAACTGATACCAAATCCTCTATATCCTGAAGAATTCATTCCTTTGTCTTTTTCCTCTGGTCAAATCATTGCATCTACTCATTGTGCTTGTCTCAGGTGGGTTTTCTCCCACCCCCACCCCACCCCACCCCAATCCATTGCTAGTTTCACAAGTGGTATAAAAGTTACCATTGGATCAGAGAAATTTATTATAGAATGCATTTCTTTTACACACGCACACATTTTATTAATGCAATTGGTAATTATTTACTTATTTATTATCAATAGTGCCTCAAAGTCAGGGCAACCTTAATTACTTCCTAATTATCCAGACCCCTATTTCTTCATTAAAGATGGACTTGAAAACAGCAGTTCAATAACTCAGACATTTTACAACTAACATTGATTTCTCCTCCCTCCTCATTTATTGATGGGCCATTCTCTCTCTTACATTTATTTTTCCCTGATAAAGTTGTAAATGATTCTGCTTAGTCTCTTTAATACCTTCAGTTAGCATTAGCTCACTAGGTCTATTTATTTCCTTTGCCTCTTCAGTCTGTACCAGTTCTGTTGAGATTCTCTGGTTTGAATCCTTCCCTGTGGCCCATCTAGTAAATATTCCTTTTACCTTTACACTTGATTGCTTCCTGTTCTGTAAATTCTGTGGCCCTTTGCCACTACAAAATTGTGTTGCAAAATAATCACCCTCACCTCGTGCCAACACATGCTATTGTTTTTTAAGTTTTACCTTTTTTATTTTGTAGCTTTAAAACACCTAAAAGTTGAAGCTACTCTATCATTTCTATTTCCACAGGGAAAAAAAGAACAGATTCCTCAATGAATAGCATATGTATTTAACTCCAATCACCTGGGGAAAACAGAAACAATCAGAATAAGTCTATAAATAGAAGCTTCATCAGTTTAATCTTTTCAGAATTTCCACAAACACAAGCCATTTTGCCCAAGGTAAATTCTCTTCAGTGATTTTCTCTGTCCACAACATAAGACCCTTATTTATCCTCCGTTCTCATTCTAAACTCCAACACGTGCCTCAAACTGTGAGTAATCTCTGCCTAGTAAAACAGAAAGGAAGATAACCTTTCCACTAAAATAACAGAGAACATATCTTACTAACAACTACACCTGAGGGGATATTATTTTGGTATACTCCTTTCTCTCCTTTCTGAAAGTGATCTTAATCCCATTTCTAAGTATTCTAAAATACTAAAGACAAACAAAAAGACTATCCTTTTAAACTTAACCCATGACATAAAACATGGCAAAGTACAGTATTCTACTTGTTCCTTATTGCTGTGATAATAAATTACCATCAGCTTAGTGGCTCAAAGCAACAAAAGTTTACCACGCAGTTCTGGAGGTCAGATCTGAAATGGGTCTCACGGGGCTAAAATCAAGGGGGTCAGAGGAGCTGCAGGAATGCATTCCTCCTGAAGGGACTCTATGTAGAAGAGAATCCTTTTCTTTACCTTTTCCAGTTTCTAGAGGCTGCCCTCAGTTTTGGTTCCTGGCCCCTTCCTTCTGCAAAGCGACAGATGGATGAGGTGTGTTCTCATGGTTCATCACTCTCTTGCTTCTGTCATTCACCTGTAAGAACTCTGGGTTCCACATGGATAATTTAAGATAATCTTTTCATTTCCAGGCCTTGTAACAGAACATCTGGAGGTGGGGTGGGGACATTATTCTGCCTACCAAGTATTATGAATGAATTTAGGTATGTTTTTAAAAAAATGAAAACTTGCATTTTCAAACGAATGTTATCCCCGTCAAAGTAGATGCTTGAGAGGGAAGACTTCATATTTACTCTAATCATGCTACAAATGTTAGAAGGATTCTAGGGGGAGCTGTCCTCAAGCTTAATGGAACATTCTTTGAATATCCACAATTATATCAAATTATTATGCATTTAAATATGAATTTGTGAAAATGGCCAAAAGTCATAGGAAACCAAGTATCATGAGTATGATATATAATTGAATGAGAAAGTAACACTTGGAACCAAAAACAAGGTGAAACCAATGAAAAAATGAGATTGATTTTTCCAGTGGACTGATTTTTCTGATAAGTTATGTACTATAGCCCTGGCTGGTGGCACAGTGGACAAGCGCTGGCCTGCTAACCCAAAGGTCACTGGTTCGATTCCCAGCCAGGGCATATAACCAGGTTGCAAGCCAGGTCCTTAGCTGGAGGCAGGTGAAAGGCAACCATGCATTGATATTTGTCTCCCTCTCCGCCTCTCTCTAAAAATAATAAATAAAATATTTTTTAATTGTATGTTATAATAATAACAATAAAAGTAGTTAATTGAGCACTCACTAGGTAACCAGTAATGTTCTAGGAGCTTTTCATGAATTACCTTAAAAGCCCTGAGAAATAGGAAGTATTATTAACCCCATTTACAGATGAGATTAACTGAGACTCAGAGAGTTTAAGTAACTTCTTTGAGTATACCAGATTAGGAAGTAGAAGAACAGATTTTAACCCAAGTAATCTGCTCTCATCTCTGTCACCAGCACATGATTCTCACTGTTTTCTTTACAACTAATTCCCATCCACATTCCCATTTATTTTGTTAGCAAAACAGTCTGCTAAAAAGCAGGATAGTTATTTAAGTACAATACTAAAAATAATAAAAAGCAGAGAAGTCAGATGACATATTTATTTCATTCATGCTCTGACATTTAAAAATAGCATTAGAACCACAGAATATGTAATACAATAACAGTAAATTAATTTTTTTAACCACAAAATTAAGACAGAAATGAGACAAAGACCAAGAGACGACTGTAAACAGATTCTTCAAAACAATCATCTAAAAAAAAACCTAGTGCCTCAGATTTTCTTCCCAGTCTTCCTGGGAGTACATATTAAGTACTTAGAAATTTAAAATGCTACTTTGCCACGGAACCATCATCTCTAGCTGTCATCTTTATTGACAAGTGGGGTGGGGGTATGGAGGTTTTCAGTCCTGGGGGTAAATCAGAAAGACACATGCACCCACAGGGTGACGTTTCAGCATCCTTGAAAAGGTGGAGAGAAGCCAAGACAGCCTGGCAGGCAAATTAACTCCTCTGAGACTCCTATCTGGGCAGCAGCATCAAGAAGTCCTAGAGGCAGCTTAGGCCTAGAGGGTAAGCACTCTACAGGCATGTAATACTAAAAGAAGCAGACTATTTAGTCACCTTTTTACCCCTAGTAAAATAAGTATATCAAATCAAGTATATTCCTATAAAAAAATTCAGCCAGTCACCCTGCCCTTTAAGATCACAATAAGGGAGCTCATACCCACATCCAGTGATTTGTGGGAAGTTAAAGTCCTCCTTGGGATTTCTGAAAATTCCTAGAATTCTATTGTCATGAATAGCTCTGGCATTCAGCTCCCTCCTATGCTCAGTTAGGTCCATTTATGGATCCTTTTATCTTCCCAGGCCAAAGTTATTTTCCATCCTACATCAGTCCCAGTGTACCTCTCAGTCCTTTTCCATCATTCACACACACACACACACACACACACACACACACACACACTAAAACACAACAGCATGGCATCTGTGCCTGAATGTCTGGGGATACACAAAAACTCACAACTTAATATTACAAATCTCCATTCATAAAAGTTTGGGGCTATTTTCTAAGTCTCCTCTAGCCATCTCACATCTTCCTTCCTATGCCAGCCCAATCAGGATGAAGAAACAAAAAGGTATAATTTACACACACACACACACACACACACACACACACACACACACACACATTCATTCCTCCCACTTTGTAGACTAATTTATCTCCCTTCAGTTCCTCAGTACCTGAGTTCCCTAGGGGTAACCAAAGTCCAGAATTCTGATGTTACCGTTGTAGAAGCACTGATTAAGTTCTCAGACAAAGATCATTTCCAACCCTGAACCATAAGAACAGCAACTAAACATGGTACTGTACCAGCAAAACTATCAGGGACAGTAAAAATAACAGACTTTATTCCCCTTCCTAGTATATCACTTAGGTCTGGCAGAGAGGCATAGTGAAAGGCACAGGACCCAAAATGTAGCATTTATGTGAAATCAAATGTCTTCAGAAAAAAACTGAAGGAAATTATATATTTCTGAACTAAAATATGTGAAAATCAGTACTTGTTTGCAAAGGTCCTAGAAGAAATAAGCCAGTAATGCAGGATTTATTTTATGATCACCCCCTGCCAAAGTACTCACTGCCACTAAAGCAAATCTTTTAACCCTCTGTAGGAAAATGTAAAATGTTTACATTTATAAAATGTAAATATTCTGTTTGTTCTTCTTCGTTACATAATGATACGTACATTCAATTACTCAACTACCAAATTACAGACCTAAATTTGGCATTTACAATGGAGATTAAATTTATAATCCCCCCACCTTGCAACTGTACATAGGATATGCAAAATAATTCTTATGTTGCACTTTGTTAAAGAAATAAACAAGTCCACTGGAAAGAAAAAATATATGAAACACATTCTAAAGCACCCTGCAAAAAATTTTTCAAAATACATGTTACTTTGAGTTACCCATTTGTCAGCTCTCCTCTGTGAGCAGAAAACTAGAAATTGGTATTTGGAGATGCATTTCTTTTTTTAAAAAACTGGGTATATAAAATAAACTAAAAGACCTTCATAGATAATTTATTCATTTTAGATTAATTTGTAAAAGCTCTCTTATTCAGTTAAAATTATAAAAAGCATTTTTTTAATTTTTTAAGATTTTATTTATTATTTTTAGAGGGAGGGGAAGGGAGAGAGACAGAAAAGGAGATAGGCATCAATGTATGGTTGCCTTTCACCTGCCTCCAGCTACAGACCTGGCTGGAGACCTGGCTGGAGACCTGGCTTAGAACGTGGTAGTGCCCTGGCTGGGAATTGAACCAGAGACCTTTGGGTTTGCAGGCTGGTGCCTTATCCACTGTGCCACCAGCCAGGGCCTCATGCCATCAGCTAGGGCCTTAAAAAGCAGTTTTATTATTAGACCTTATTAACTCATTTAAAGTCTTTCAAGTTGAAGACTTTGTGGCAGTTTCATGTGCCTACAGATGTTTGCATGCTTCACTGTGAAACCAGAGTTCAAAGATCGAGGCTAATCCTGGATAATATTGATAAAAATCACCTAAACGAATAAAAAGTCCAGGGACCTTTGCAACTGCATCAAACCCATATCAGAAAAGAGAATGCTATTAATTCTCTAAATGCTCATACCTTAAAAGATATTTAACATTATGTAAATGTGATAAGAACTATCCAATTCATTTCATGGTGATTTGAGCAGGAGGCAATCAGTAGGCAAGAGGGAGAGAACATATTGATCATATATAGGAGGAGAAGGGGAGGAGGAGGGAAAAGGGCAGGAGGAGAAAGAGGAAAAGGAGGAGGAAGAGGAAGAGGAGGAAGAGAAGCAGGAGGAAGAGAAGCAGGAGGAGAAAGGCAGCTAATCCTTCCTGAGCACATCTGGTTTGTCAAATGTCATTCCAAGTATCTTGATGTGAATTGCTGCATTTAATCCTCCTGAGCCCATGAAGCATTAACATCGTCCCCATTACACAGAAAAGGACAAGCAATGGGAGCCAACTTACGTTTACTTTTCCTATTGTTTCTAATCCTTTTGAACAAATAGTTTGAGGGGAAGAAAGAAAAAGAATGGTAGGTGGGTTAAATGTTATATACTTCCCTTCTAGGAGGAAAAAATAAAATGCTCTTTGGATTCAGGAAAACCTCCCCTTTAGAAAACAGACGGGAATTTCTGAATAACACCAGACAGGGCAGCAGTCTGCCATACTGAGCCGCTATGCAAAGGAGGAAGTGTACCCTTCTGGGGGATGAATCACACAAAGAAAACTGTCCTTAGAAGGTGAATTAGAGGAAGCACCCACTCCAGGGGGATCAAATAGAAAAGTCTATGTTTCTCTGGTCTAAAGTCACCATAGGCTGGGGTCCACAGCCAGGCCAGCAAGAGTTTACTTAGCTTTCACTGGCCAGGTGTTCTGGTGCAGGGCACAACCTACACAGCCGGTGCTAGGCTCTGGGACCAGGTGGATAGGTTGGTTTGTTAAAATGCTTCATACTCTAACCTTTGGAGCCTCATTTACTGTCTTCCCCAGCACAACTTTGAGCCCAAGATCCAGCCAGTTTTCTGGTCTTGGTCCCCATACCCCTCGTTCCTTTGCCCAGAGCACCTCTAGGCCTTTGTCTGCCTGGATAACCATTTAACCCAGGACAAATGCCCCTTCTGGGAAAACTTCCTCCAAAGAGAAGTCAAACAAAGAGAACATGGACCCAGCAAGAGACTGCTGCTGCCCAAAGGAAACATCCAGTAGCCAAGACTTAGCCTGAGAGACAGACTAACAAGGAGACATGCTCAAGTCCTATTCTTTTCTCAATTTACTACAATTGAAATGGTGAGTAGACTAGTGATCAGGTGCATCCCTGATCTGGAATGTATCTGCAATCCCTACTATTTCCAAATGGTAAAAGCGGGCTTTGGAGTCAGACAGACCTAAGTGTTGGCCCTTGATAAATCTCTTGAAGCCTCAGCTTTCTTGGCTACAGAATGGGCATAATATCTACCTTCACAACGTGTCATAGTAGATACTATCTAAATATTAATTTCTCCCATTCCCTTAGCTATAAAAGATACTTTTACCTTTTTTCCCAAGCCTGCTCATCTTCTAGGGCCAAAACCATGTCTTATTTACATAGATTCTCTTTCTGTATTTCTTCTCACCCCATCCCTCAGCACAAGAACATATGGTAACTGCCCTCAAGGATTTTAACAATATGTAGGAGAGATGCCACGTTTCCCCATAAAAGCCTCAGTACATAACACAGTCAGAACTGAGATGTGAAGTACAATGGAAGTTGTTCTATTTCTCATCTCTGATCCTCATTTATTTATAACAAATATTTAAAGAGTACAGATCTTTAAAAAAAAAAAAAAACAAGTATGCAGTAAGTGGAAGGCACTGTACGTAGTTGGAACTGTAGGGGGAGGAGGGCAAAATCTAAGTGAGAACAAGAGACACACACCTAAACCATCAGAAGTCAGTATAGACTTTACTGATGACCAAGACATCATTCCAGAGAAATGCCGCAGAGGAGGGAGCAATGCGAGAGGACAAGCCTGTGATTTCCTTACCCTCATGAATACCTGTAAGGCATGAGAAATTAGAGAGAGTCTGGTAAGCATAAAGTTGCAGAAGCATGGGCCAAAGATAGTGGCTTTATTATTTTGATGGTTGATACCAAAAGAAAGAAGAGTGGAAGCTAAACAGCAAACTGCTAATAGGTGTGAATTCAGTGTATTTGAATGAAAATCTTTTCTAGTCACATGTATTTTTTTTTATTTAATTTTATTGTTGTTGTATTACATCCATCCCCTTTTACATGTATTGTTTAATTTCTACACGTATTGATTCACCCAAAATTAGTTTTTGGTTCTATAATTAGAAGATAAAACCATTAGCTTTTCTTACTTGTCTAATGTTCTTTCTGATTGCATGCTGTCAAATAATCCTATAAATGAATGAGGCGCTTTAATATGCTTATCCTGTGCTTTTAAACATAAGGATTCCTATAGTTAATTGTCATCCATTTCTTTGTCTCTCTTGCAATTGAATTAAAATACTATATTTTTCAAATGTTGCTATGTTCAGTATATGTGTTATTTACAAAAAAATTGATGCCTATTGTCCTTCTAAACTAGTTTATTAAATTATCCAGCCAAAAAGTTTAAAACAAAGGTGATCATTCTAATGGCTTTTAAGTGTGACAATAGATGTAAAGGAATTGACATTTCTGTGCTAGTACGAAGTGGCTTATAAAATTGAAAATGTATATAGTTTATGGCCCAGGAATTTTATTTCTATGTATTATGCCCAAGAAGATATGCAGAAAGAGTTTATTATAGCCTTATTTATAATAGCAAAAGCTTAAAACCATCTAAATACCCATAAAATGGGGCTTGGATAAATAAAATAGAGTAATCGGTGATTGTATTCTATAGTAAAATAGAGTACTTGACTGAGCCATCTATGATAGAGTACTATACAACTGTTAAGATAAGTTGTACATAATATCTGCATGAATACATCTCAAAACCTAATGTAAATGCAAAATAGAAGTTGCAAAAAAAAAGTAGTGCTTCATTATGTTAGCTTAAAAAGAAAACAATACTTATAGCATTGTGCTGTCCAAAATAGCCTTTAAAATGCCCACTCAGATTGAGCATTTAAAATGTGACTATTATTACTAAAAAACTAAAATGTTTATTTTATTTATTTTAATTAACTTAAATTTTACAACTAAAATGGGTAAAATATATTTTTCATTACATACAACATTAAACTTTTCATGATACATTTCACTTTATTGTCATGTAACATGTTTTACTGTAGTGCATGAGTACACTTTGCTTTTTAAATATGGCTACAAGAAAATTTTAAATTATGTATGAGATTAGCATTAAATTTCTATTAGACAGTATTGCTATAGATTCTTCTTAAGAAGTGTAAGTATATGTAAAGCTATTTTTGAAATAGGCTGAAAGGATCTGCACCGAATTCATAATATTAGCTGTTTATGGTCAGGGAGGGAGAGAGGAAGGAATGGGAATAGATATGGGATTGGAAAAAAGGAAATTCCACTTAGTGTGGTTTTGTTTCCTTTACTCAAAATTATAAAGCAAAGGGATAGATGAAGCAAATACAACAAAATCAGAGGAATAGGTATAAGGGTGTTCATCTACCTTTGTGTATGTTTGATGTTCTCAATGATGAAAGTTTTAATAATGAAGCAAACATGCTATAATTCTCAGTTTTAAGAAGTGGGGACACACATATTTATCATATTATTATTGGTACTTTTTGAGAGCTTTGTTTTTGTTGTCTTTTTAATTTTTAGGAATTTTTCCTTAAGATTCCTCCCTTTAAAAGGGAGGTGTGAATTATAATTCTTTCCTAAGGTTCATTTTGTCTTAGTTTCACTACCTTGCACTTGCCTTTAAGGCTTCATTCAGGGCTCACCTACTACAGGAGCCTCCCCTGAATGGATGAAACATTCCTTATCAAGGCTCTCATGATATCCCAGTCACTTGTCACATTATATCAAATGCATTTGTTTATTTCTCTCCCATGGCTGAAAAATATCTGGTTCATCTTTATGTCCATAGAGCCTTCCATACCATCAGGCACATAACAGTGCTGGTCCAGTTACTTGAGTTACTAAAATGCAAACCATATCAAGGCCTATAAAATGTCCCTGTTTATTTCATTTTTCCCTTTGAACTCCATATCCTACTTCCATTCCCTTGCTTCGTAAGCAACCACTTTCATGCATCTAACATGTATCGGTTGTGTATGTTTCTTGTTTTGTGTGTAGAATGTCAAATGTCTGTAATTAATATTGTTATTAATATTGTCTTCTTTTATTCTTCACCTTAGTTTTTTCACTAAGCACTATCTTTTAGGATGCATCCATGTTGCTGTGTGCAAACTTAAAATGTTGCTTTAAAATAATGTATAAGATTCCATGGTGTGCACCCAGTACATTTCACCTCTCCACTTTTTAGAACACTAGGCTACCTCCAACTCCCTGCCACAAACAATAATGCAGCATTCTCTCATGGTTCTGAGAGAACTTCTTTGTGATAGATTTATGAGGTACAGGGAACAGAATTACTGGGTCAGATGGTATGCATGTTCTTAATCTGACTAAATAATACCAAATCTTTCATTGTTTCTTTATTTTCATTTCCATGTTTCTAATGAATTTGAGCATCACCTGTAATAGTTGTAAGCCATTTGGTTTTCTTCTCTGTAAAATGCCAATTCATATCCCTTGCTTAGTCTTTGAGCTGTCTCTCCTGCTCTCTTAGTCTATTATTCTACCAATACCATACTTTACTTATTACTGTGACTTTGTAGCATGCTTTAATGTCCCTCATGCTCCTATTTCAAAGGTTAACATCTATAGTCATATACTTTTATTCTTCTATACACATTTCTCTTTCGAATCTAATAAAATTTTATACAGAGGGAGTTAGACTTCATCAAAACCTTTTTATACTTTAAAAATTAAGATTTCAGCCTATAAGCCATTTTGTAGCAAATTATACTTAAATATTTTGAGGTGGATAATAATAATTTTATTACTTATATAAAATAATATTTTATTTAGGAAATTATATCCCATGTTCAAGGATCGAAGACCTTATCTTGTTAAGATGTCAATTCTCCCAAAGTTGATATATAGATGTAATGCAATCCCAAGCAAAATCTCAGAAGGCTGTTTTTTAGAGAAATTACAAACACATTCTTAAATATATGTGAAAATACCAAGAATTTAAAGTAGCCAGAACAATATTGAAGACATTGGAGGCCTTAGATTATCATGGATCATGACTTGTTATAAAACTACAGCAATTTAAAAAGTGGGATATTGGTGCAAGGATGAACCAATTGATTCATGAAACAAATGAAGAGTCTAGAATAGACCCACACATATACAGTAGGAAAAGAATAGTCCTTTCAATAAATGGGTCAGTTGGCTATCTACCTGAAAAAAAGTAAACTTTACCCTCTACCCGAAACATGCAAAAAAATTAAGATGAATCATAATGCTTAAATGTGAAAATTAAAACAATAAAATTCTAAAAGATTGACCCTAGCTGATGGCTCAGTGGATAGGTGCCAGCCTGCAAACCCAAAGGTCACTGGTTCAATTCCCAGCCAGGGCACATAACCAGGTTGTAAGCCAGTTCTCCAGCCAAGTCCACAGCTGGAGGCAGGTGAAAGGCAACTATACAATGATGTTTCTCTCCCTCTTTGCTGCTCTCCCTTCCCCTCTCTCTGGAAATAATAAAGTCTTTAAAAAATAAGTAAAATACAAAATAAAATAAAATAAAATAAAATTCTAAAAGATAACCTGACGGTAACTCTGGAGTAGACAAATATTTCTTTGACAAGAATCAAGTACTGATCAGCCCTGGCTGGTGTGGCTCAGTGGATTGAGTGCTGGCCTGAGGACCAAGAGGTTGCTGGCTCAGTTCCCAATCAGGGTGTGTGCCTGGTTTGTGGCCAGGTGCCCAGTTGGGGGTGCATTAGAGGCAATCACACATTGGTGTTTCTTTCCTTCCCTTTCTCCCTCTCTTTCCCTTTCTCTAAAAGTAGATAAATAAAATCCTTTATTAAAAATCAAGTACCAATCCTAAAAGACTGATACATTGGACTTTATTATAATTAAGCATCTGTTCATCAAAAGACACTATTAACAGAGTAAAAATGCAAATCACAGACTAGGAAAATATATTCCCACCACATATACCTGACAAAGGATAAGTATCTCAAGTGTCTTTTTCAGAAATACTCCTACAAATCGGTAAGAAAAAGACAACTCCTTTTCTTTCAATGTGCAAAGATTTAAACAAGCATTTAATTTAAAAAATCCAAATGGATAATAAACATATTAAAGATATTTAACTTTATTGGTTACCATTAATCATTAGGGAAATGCAGATTAAAATCACAGTAAGACACTTAACTCCACCATAATGACTAAAACTAAAAGGACTAAGGTGAGGAGGTGGAAGTGTAAATTGGTAGAACTACATTAGGAAATTGTATACACCTTACCTAGGAGTTCCATTTATGGGAAAAAGTATATACCCCAAAGAAATGTGTACTTATAAAACATATGTACAAAAATATTTGTTTTGTTTACAAGAGTGAAAAATGAAAAAAACCCAAAAGTTCATCAAAGTAAAATGAGTAAGTAGTGATATCGTTATACAATATAACAATAGTAGCAATAAAAGAAACTACTACACATACAAGAACATGAATGAATCTCATAGACATAATATTGAGCAAAATAAGCCAGACTCAAAACACACACACACACACACACACACACACACACACACACAATACGGTTCCATTTATACTGATTGGGAGATGGTACAAGAAAACCTGTTGGGTTCAGAACTTGTTCATATCCTGATCTGGGGTTACATGGATGTACATGGATGTAAAATGTTACCCAATTGTGTAATTAAGACTGTGCTTCACTTTAAGTTATGCTTCAATAAGAAAGTTTAAAAATAAAATTTTTATTTATGATCTTTGCATCTGTGTTCATAAGTGAAAGATGGCTATAATGTTCTCTTGTGTTCTCTTGCCTTGTTTGGGCATCAATATTGCGCTAGCCTCAAGACGAGAGCTTGATGACTTTTACCCTTCACATGTTTTTTAAGCCATGGAAGGAGCTCACAAAGTCACCATAAGGAGCTATTAAATAATTTCACAGTACAGGTTGAAAAACACGTAGCTCTGAAACAAAGGGAAATATTCTCTCTTCATTACCTTTGCATTTTAATTCTTCTCTTATACATCACAATAACCATTGGGGCTGTTTACTTCAAATTGAAAATAATTTCTGTTTGGCTTCAATAAGGCAACTCAGAAGATTTTGAATTAGTTTTGGTTGGAGAACAAGAGATGAAGACAAGGGTTTATAGATATGAATATCAAGTACATTTAATAGAAGTTAACACAGAGATATGGATCAAGTTCTGAATGTCGTTTGGGTAAAAATAAATGAGAACTGACTGTACTTGACTCTTAGCCTTAAAAGACATATTAACTAAGTGATTTTCCCTGTGAACCCAAAGTTCGCAGGTTTGATTCCCAGCCAGGGCACATAACCAGGTTGCAAGCCAGGTCTCCAGCCAGGTCTGTAGCTGGAGGCAGGTGAAAAGCAACCACACATTGATGTCTCTCTTTCTCTCTCTGCCTCTCTCCCTACCCCTCTCTAAAAATAATAAATAAACTCTTAAAAAAAACAAAACGTGATTTTCTATTTCAATTTTCTTTAATTAGGACCCATTTGCTGGTCTCCAAATTGCCTTTAATATGAAAGATGAAATCATTTCAAAACACTTGTGTTCAATGCCAAAATGATGACATAGATGCCTTCTTTAATAATTCTGATATATTTTTCCAAACCCTAAAAAAGTAAATGTGGTATTTAAATATAGTTATAATGAGTGAACAATTCACTACATTTTTTTTTTTAAATCTTAGCTATTCTCAGGCTTGAGACTTGAGTGGCAAACTTCCAGGAGAGTGTTAAGAGAATTTGGCAAGATAGCTAGGGTAGTGTCAGAAGCTTTCCTAATTACATTTAATCATAAGAAAACCCCAGTGAGGAAAATATTGTCCCCATTTAATTATAGAGAAACTGAGATCAGAGGTTAAGTAACATGAACAATCACAAGACCAGGAGACTCTCACACCAGCACTTTGAACAAGGCCCCTCCTCCTCCAAAGACCACCCTCTCTTCACTTTACACCAACCAGGGTGGGCAGACATTTCCACCCCATCTGAAAATGAACTGGCGAAAAATTGAAAAGTGACTCAGAGTAGTCACAGACATAAAACATTAGCTGCAACAGGCACATTTGAATGTCATCTGAACATCTTGTGGTTTTGAAAAATTATCCCTTTTCCCAAGACGAGCAAAGTCCAAGCCCATTACATGCCATACATCTTCCAGAAGATGTAAACATTTTCCCTTGTTTCTTCATTTCTCTGACTTGCCAGACATAATGAAAACAGAACTTAACAGTGTCAGTTCCTCTTTTTTCAATAGACTGTATTAAAGCTTAATTAAGTGACACAATCATAAGACTATTAAAAATTAAAGAATGATAAAAGTTCAATGTTTTCAGCACATTTAGAAACACCAGCGGTAAATGTAAATCAGATAGTCAGGGAAAAGGACAGTTGTTTAATGGAAACTTCCATCCAATGAGGTAGCCTCATTAGGTCACTTCTGGCCTGTCCCCACCAGTATTGCACCAGGGTGACTGGTCCTGAGCAGTCAGAGGTACTAAGCAGTAATGGCATGACCTTAGGTGAATCACCAAAAACAAAGGGGGGGCGGTGCGGGGAGCAGAGGAGGGAGACAAGGGAGCTCAGTCCTGGGAACCCCTTGCCTGATCAGCACACAAATCATTTAACGATCATTATCATAATTACTGTTAAATCATTGTTGTGCTGGGGGACAGGAAAAAGACCTCTTTTTGCACTCTTGATTTCACCAAAGGTTCCAAGATGACTATTTAAATTTCCAGAATAAATAATTTCCTTTCCCATGATTGTCTCAGAGAAGGCAAGCCTTCCCTTGTTGACTCTTAATTCTAATCCTCTAATCTTAGTTTTTTAGTGGCCTTGGGCAAGGCATCAAAGTGCTCAATGCCTTTAATTCCTTGAGTCACTAAATAGCAATAATGATACCTGTTTCTCCTTGGGCTGTAAGACTGATTGCTTAAAGATTGCTAAGCACTTTTAAAAAGAAATAGGCCAATGGGGTGGGGGCCAGGATTTCATCTTTAGGAGAAGGTGAAACGTAAAGAGCATCTTTTGAGTCTTTTTTTCTGCCTCTTTCCATTTATCCTGAACTTTTCTCTGCCCTTCAAAGTCACTCAACTCCTTCCCACCTTAGTGCCTGTCCATGCTTACAGTTCCCTATGTGTCTTGTCCCTGCTCCATGCCTCGTGATTAACTCTTACAGATTCTTATGTCTCAGTTAAGAGTCGCTTGCTCAGGAAATCTTTGTAAAGACAGGGACAGTGTCTGTCTTAGGCACCAATGAATGGCCAGTGCCCAACGCAGCCCCTGGCGGATGCAAAAAAGCTCAATCAGTATTTATTTTATTTATTTACTTATTTGTTTATTTAATGAATATGTGTTTACATGGGTTATTCATACCGGGCCTTTTTTTTGTTTTGTTTTTGGTTTTTGTTTTCTTCTTTGCAAAATAAATAGCTAAAATAAGTCATCTTTAATGTTCCTTAAACTAATACTCTAGGATTATGATTTGGGTTAGGGATCAGCATCCTCTCATTGATCTTAAACAATTTTTTCATTTATTCTGCCTAATGGACTCCATTTAACTACCAAGATCACTGTGATAGTTAATTGTATGGTCAACTTGCCTAGACAACAAGGTGCCCAGATATTTGGTCAAATTTCATTTTGGGTGTTTCTGTTAAAAATGTTTTAGATGAGGTTAACATTTAAATCAGTTTAAATCAGTGAACTCTCAGTGAAGCAGGTTGCCCTCTCTTATGTCGGTGTGTCTCATTTAATTAGCTGAAAAACTTCATAGAAAAAAAAGCCTCCCCAAAGCAGGAGAGAGTTTTCCAGCAGACTGTCTCTGGACTTCATCAGTTCTTCCTGGTTCTACAGATTCAAAATGGAACATTGGCTCTCTCGGGTCTCCAACCTGGTGGCACATTCGCCATACTCTGAACTTGAGACTCCAACTGTGATCCAATTCCTCACAATAAATATCTATCTGTATATACACACATACACACATGCATACATACAAACAGATTCACACCACACACAGTATGTTGGTTCAGTTTCTCTGGAGAACACTAATACCATCACAGTAGCCCCTCTTATCCCTATAGGGCAGGCTGGTTCTACTCCAAACATAGGAGGGAGGATGGATTCCTACCCTAGATCTGGAGAAAACTGGTGTAGGTACCTGTCAGAATCAGCAGGAGCTTCACTGAGAGTGGTTCCAGGGATAAGCCTATTTGCCTCTCCTCTATCCACCAGTCTCCCAGGCTGGAATTGACTCAAGGTCAGAGCCATGGGATCAGCTCTAGTCCAGTCCAGTGGGTAGGATTTACCTTTCTGCTTTCTTGGTGGCTCAAAAAAAAAAACCACAACAACAAAAAAACCACCACAGACTAAGCCCTAGTCTGAGTCCTCGTGCTCTTTCTAGAATTGAACTGTGACATTAAGGATCAGTTTGAGACAATATGATCCTTTGTAAATGATTATCTTCTCCTAGAAAACTATTATCATTGATATTGCTATAGCAATCACATAACAAAATTGCATCATCCATAAGGTCGACTATCTGTGGTAAAATAAGATGGTCATCCATTACAATATTAAAAATGGGATTCTTGATTTGAGGAAGAGTTTGAAGAAAATAAACCTCTAAAATCCATCTAAACTCTAACATGCGCATTTCATGAACTATATATCATAAATCAAGAACAAAAGCAACTTATCGATTCCTTTTTAAAATCATGAACTAAGATAAGAATTTATGCAGAACAAACAAGTATTTCTTTCAGTGAGCAAGCCCTCTATATATACAGTAGTAGTGTCTATTTTGAAAGATAAAGTAATAATCATCACTCATCAGAGAGCAAAGTAGTCAAGTGGGCTTGGGAGTCTGACCTGAGGGGGATCCGTTCACACATTACACAGCTCAGAGCCCTCCCTCTGGGACCATGTCTTTCTCAATGTCGCTTCCATTAGTAGAAGGGAAATGGCCAACTCTGCGTCAAAGAGGAGAGCAATAGATTTTCCTGCTGCCATTGTCACAACACAGAACACAGCCTCATTTCTTCATGCGCTGGAATTTTGACTTTGTACTGGACCTCTTGCCCATCCTTGTTAGAGTTTTATTTTCCATTCATATTTGTGCTTGGAAAAATGCTTTGTACGTGTCTTCATTGCTACAAATGAGTAGTTGTCTTTTCTCCTTTCTCAACCTTTAATGATTCTGAAATTCAGCACATTAATGTGGATGAGACCATATTAAGGAAGAGTATCCATTTGCAATTTAAATCAGAAACAAAAATTACTAGCATTAAAACTAAATATTTGGTGGAGGTAGGTGGATAAATAGCAATAAAAATACTATAGTTTTTTAAACAAGTAAATACTTATAATCTAATGCATTAACCTTATCAGCAAGGCTATAATCACTTTCCAATAAGATACGCACACAGGTTCACATTTAAAGCACTGCATGCATCTTAGCATTTGTAAATTAACTGCAAGGCTAACTTCACAAAATAAATCATGTGTCCTTGATGATTTACTAGAATATTAAAACTAGTCAGTGACTTTCATAAAATCATAACTAGAGAATTAGTAAATCTTTTTATCATAATTATTAATGGAAATGATGCTTTAGATAAATATTGACAGTAAAATATTTTAATTATATAACTACAATTAATATGTTAAAATAGTTCCTTTAAAAACCTTTGAGCCCTGGCTGGTGGCTCAGTGGATAGACTCTAGCTTATGAACTTAAAGGTCCCTGGTTCGATTCCCAGTCAGGGCACATAACCAGGTTGTAAGGCAGATCTCCGTCCAGGTCCGTAGCTGGAGGCAGGTGAAAGGCAACCATACATTGATGTTTCTCCTCCTCTCTGCCTTGCTCCCTTCCCCTCTCTCTAAAAATAATGAATAACGTCTTTTAAAAAATGTTTTTAAACCTTTGAAAGTGAAATAAGTGTATCACAAACCTAAATTGTGTGATTGTCTTTCTCACCCATTTTCTCTTGTTACACAGTTGTAGAAAATTCTCAACATTTTAGCACTCTACAGAAACTTTCCACTAACTCTATCTTTATACCCCATAAAAATATTTCATCATTTTTTTAACTTTTTACCTGTGCCAATCAATGATTTCCAAATATAATAAAATGATTTGGTAACTGAGTGAAGTATCATCATCAGTAGAGACTGCTAACACATCAACATGGGGTGATGAGTGGTTTATGTCTGACGAAGTGACAGCTGTTGGACCTTAGGATAAAGAGGGACTCCAGCAACAGAGGAGGACACACTAAGTGGGGTGAGATATGTAGAATGGGAAGCCATCATCTCATAGAAGCTCAGTTAATGGCATTCCAAAATTTCAAAACTGGACTTTTTTATGGCTTTCCTGCAGGAAATGGAACCCCCAGATTTAGACACTCATAAGTTACCGAGAGAGTTATTCGAGTACCACTAGACCAGAAATGGATGAAAGCTCTTTTTCACTAGGCACTAACGTTTTCTGTGCATTTTCTAACTCTATGTTATTACTCCTTTTTTAGCAGCCTTCTCCTTATTTAGGGCAAAAAGTAAGAAATATTAATGGGCAAATAGGAAAATAAAAATGCGAAGACAAAGTAAGAAAAGAAAGGACCATAAACTCTTCAATCTCAGTGAAAGTTAAATTCACTCCATCATTCATTCAACAAATATTTTGAGGGCACCAACTATGCATCAAGTACTTTTTAATCCCACTTAATCATTATGAGCTGTGAATTCTAAACATTCATTTTCAAAAACACTTCCTGTGTTATATCTCTAAGTTAGCAAATAACAAAAGGTATGGATATTCTTTAGGATCATGAGTGTATGAAATATTTTGTGTACGCTCAACTCACTGGACCACACTGGGCTATAGAAGCAGAGTTTTCCACACCAATAGGACGGATGCCAACTTAAACTTCAATTGAAAGAACACTGATCAAGCCCTGGCTGGTGGCTCAGTGGATAAGGTGCCGGCCTGCAAACCCAAAGGTTCCTGGTTCGATTCCCAGCCAGGGCATAACCAGGTTGCAAGCCAGGTCTCCACCAGGTCCATAGCTGAAGGCAGGTAAAAGGCAACCATACATTGATGGCTCTCTCCCTCTTTACCTCTCTCCTTTCCCCTCTGTCTAAAAATAATAAACAAAATGTTATAAATAAATAACACTGATCTGATTTCTAAGTGATTTATTTTAACTCTCAAAATTTTGAGCATTCAAGCATTTCTTTTTTATTTTAGAGAGGTGGGAAGGAAGGAAGGAGAGGGAGAGAGACATGGATGTGAGAGAGAAACATGAATTGGCTGCCTTCCCTATGTGCCCTGACTGGGGACCGAACCTGCAACCCAAGCCTGTGCCCTGATGAGGAATAGAACCAGTGGCCATTCCGTTTGCAGGACAGCATCCAACCAACTGAGCCACACTGGCCATGGCCATGTTCAAACATTTCAAAGAAGCTTCTTTGAATGCATTTGTATTACATGTTAGAAATATTGACTCTTTCATAATAGGTAGACCAGTGGTGGACTTTCACTTCAGAGGATAAGACATGTATGAATGAATTACTTCATCAGTAAGTTTGATATGCTAGGATCCTTGATGATGAATATCACTTAAAATTTTTCTATATGCTAGCTACTCAAAGGTCTAAAAATGCTAATGTAGATTGTTCTGGGCTACAAATTCCTTTTCTCTCTCCCATGTCCCAAAAGATACATATTAACCTCCAACACTGAACCACAAGAACAGCAACTAACAATGATACTGTACCAGTAAAACTATCAGAGACAATAAAAATAGCAGATTTTACTCCCCACCCTGGTATATCATTTGGGTCTGGTAGAGAGGCATAGTGAAAGGCACCCGCTATAGTATCATCATCAAGCCGACTACTTAAACAATTAGCATTAAGTAAATCTCCAAAATTCTGTCATGCAAATTCAGTGAAAGCGAACTTAAAAAAAAAACCCTACAAAGCAGCTATTCACAAAAACATATTTATAGCTCTGAAGTTAAAAATAAATGACAGGAACATTTGCCAAGCAATATGTATGTCTGCCATCCCACTCAGGGAAAAAAAAAAAAAAAAAAAAAAATACACTGCTCTGCAACAATTCCCCATGGTGAAAGACTACTTTTTTATTGATCAGGATGAATACAATTGTTCTCTGATAGTATTAGCCACTGATATTAACAAAGACTCAAAGAGCAGACCTCCAGTTAGTTGCAGAAAAGGAGCTGGACATGCTCTTGAGTTCTGCAAACCAAATAGCTTTAAATGTCCAGTGTGCCAATGAACGTTTCACCAAAGCACATCTTGGCTAAAAGAATGGCATGAGCAAATCACACGTTACTCATTTCGCATGCAATCTGCCGCTCAAGCACAGTTGGCGTTTTTTTTTTTAAATCCAACACCTGGAAGAGCACAGAAACTGTACACCCCTTCCGCCATGAATTGCACCATTCAAGTAACATGAACTAGTAGAATAATACTTCCTCTCCTATACAATAAATATTTGAATGCTAATAGAGATTTCATATGCATGGCAGAAAACATAAACCCTTGCAGTTACCCAAACAGTTACATCATTACCTAGTCAGGGGGTAGAGGAAAGCAGGTAGAAAAACAACAAATATGTTTCATGAGCTGTCACCTTCTCTTAAAAAATATCATAACAACAGATTTGTCCACGTGCCTACAAATATTCATGCAGAGTCTGAAATGAAAGCTTGTGGCATTATGGCATTCACACAATAATTCAATCTAATTGCACAGGCAGTTTCTCCGACGGTCTCCTGACAAAAAAAAAAAAAAAAAAAAAGAATGTTGTGAAACCTTCTTCTCTGACATCTAATGTTTCAGGTTTTTAAAAATATTGTATAAAGGCTGAGATTTATTTCCTAAGATGTTTCATTAATGGTTGTGGCAGGCAGCTGGCCTGAGGTTTGACACACAATAAAATCCATGTCAAGAATATTAAAGATAGTGCAAAAGATAACTATGAATTTGCATTCAAACAGGCTTTTGACAAAGCCATTGCAACAGGCTCCTAATCAGGTCTTGAGACCCAGCCTGCCCTCTCTTTAAACCCGTGATCTTGAAAAGGAGCTTTAAATTGGAAATTATTACACATTAAAACCTCAACATGGGCCAGATCGAAGTGGATCGATATCTTGCCGAGCACAATAAATCAGCCTTCTGCTCTGCGGTTACTGTTTGCGGAACATATTTAAATTTTCTTGTAACAAATTAATTCCAACATTTTCTCTTGATTGAATTAGAGCAAGTGTTGGAGCTGTCACAAGTATTTCGCTGCTTCAGGGAGACAAATTGCTCGTCTGGACATGGGTAACAAGCCAAAGTGTTGAGTCCCTGATAATCTTTCCACTAATTCTCCATTACAGCAAAATGAAGCCATAAATCACCATGACAGCTGATCGATGTAAACATTGTTTCCGCCATGATTGCCAGAGCTCCCTGTGGAGTTACTGTCCGCTTACAATTCGCTGAAATTACTCCCCGTGCAGCCTCTCTAGAAACGAGGGGAGCCTTGGAACCAAAGTCACTCCTGTCTGAAAAGTAACCATCTCATTTCAGACCTCAACCCACCTTCAAAATAGCAAATATTAATCAAAACGCCCTATTTAGCTACAGGCTAGGTAATCTTTTAAAGCTAAGAAGTATTCCTTAAGCAATCACTCTTTCTGCAAAAAAAATGAAATTTTAAACTGCTATTTTATAAAATATATTTGTGGAAATGTAACAATGTCAGCCTCAAGTACTGTCATTTTCTCTTAACTAACTAGTGGCAACTTGGATGAAATTACTTGACCCTTTATCGAGTTCTACTAATGTGTTCTAAAAAAGAAATTAAACCACCTTGTGGCTTGCCCTATGGCAGCCTTCCATGCACATTTAATTCTAGAAAAGATGCATTAAGTAGTTCTTGTAGAACTAATTCACAGACTGAGCCTCCTGTGTTGGTAATCTATCTGTATAATGTTCTACTACTATTCAAGGTTCTTACAAAACATTCCAGTTAGTTACATGACAAAGCAAGAGCAGTGGCATTTTTCTCCTTTTTTAAAAATGATGTTGAATAGATACAATGATGTTGTCTGCATGTTTTTTATATGTTAATCTATTTCCACACAGTTATATTCCCTTTTGAATAGAGGAAATAATTTTTTATTCAGGCAGTATTCCAATTTTTTATTTTAATATAACAGGATAATAATTGCCAATAAACATACATGGCCTATCAATATTTTAGGAACAACTGAATAATCATTTAAGGGTATATTTTTAATGCAACAGGTTATTTACATAATAGTTGGATTTAAGTAATTATAGAGAACTGAGTTCTAAGACTTTAGAGTACACCAAACTGTTTTAATTTAGGTATTTTTGAACTAAAAATAAAATGAAATAAAGCAAGGAACACACAGTGATACTAACAACTTTACATTTGTATGTGAAAATACACAACCTCAAATAATCATATGAACAAATTCATATTTTATACCTTCTACCAAAAAAATTATTTTTTATTTTATAAATTTAAGAATTGTCCATTTGAAGTACACATTTATTATCATTAATGTTTATACAGAAATATCACAAATATTCCCAAGATATTGTGGGATTATCACATTTTGTTCTTAAAAAATATATAAGTAGTAAAATGTTAAGTAACTTGTTCTATTGCATTGACCTATTGTAATTTGTTCTCACTATAAAACAGTATTCTGCTTTGTAATGATTCTTTTTAAGAATAGTTTATATTCTATAAATTAGTTTATAATAATTAAAATAAAAATAAAATAGAATCTCTAAAAAGGTCAATAAGTTTTCCTCTATCTAGGCAAATTCTAAATCCATTGAAAAATAAGTTGATAACATTAAACTCCATTGCATAATGTGTGCCTATCTTCCTTTCCATTGGAATGATATCCTTGCTTCTATGTGTATGTTTGTCTTTACGTAAAACTGTGTGCACATACACAAATAAAATTTATTAGAGGAGTCATAATTTAGCATTTGGTTCACATATGTTCCAAGATATAGAAACATGTTTCAACTGAGCATATAAATACCACACTGTCTCTAGAGGTATAGTTTATATATGATGCTAAGCGTTTTTATAATTTCTCAGAAGAGGAATACTTCTCTGATAGACGGAACTTCATTGGGAGGTGGGGTGGTACTTTCCTAATCTTTTCTGTTAGTTCTACAGTTTTAGAAAAAAACCAGATTCACAACACATGTTCTTGAGTTCATCACACTATTGGATGTGTAAAGTAAGATGGGTAAGATTCATTCATCAATGTCCATCTCAAATCATTGTTCAACCAATCACAAGTTCAGATCAATGAGCAGTAATTAGAGAGGAGTAGAAGATGATGTTATAGTGACCACGGAAAGGCAAAGGAATCAGAAACCAGTATTTGATGACAGACCACATTTTTTCATCATTATTAGAATTACTCCATAAATTACTAACTCTATAAGTATTCACTCAAATCACTAACTCCGGTGAGTAAAGCACAGATACCAATGACCATTTTTTTAGACCTAGGCTTGATATGCTTGGTTTTAAGTTTTAAATTTGAATGCTACAGTCTGAGAAAAACAAGTGAGCTTTTGTGTATACCACTAAACTAATTTGGCATCTTTAATTCAATCTATTATGGACTTAAGAGGATGAATCTTTGTATGCATTTCCAAGGAAACATTTGTTTAAGCTTATTGATGTTGAACTCAAATATTTACTCTGATATTCAACTCACACACAGATCTCATTAATGGGATTTACACAGGTAAGAAACCCCCAAGTAACTCCACTGATTATTTTAACACCTAGTTAATGGCTTAGAATAATTGGTGTGCAGCTGAATTAAATCAAAACTCCACTTCAAAATGTCCTACAGTTGTTCAATTATATGTTAAAACTGAAACAAATATAAAAACTTTAATAAATATATTTTCTTCCTAGAAATGACACACTGTGACTTTTTTGTTATTGTTGGGTTTGATGTTTTTGCCTCTAAGGAGGTCAGCAATATGGAAACATAAAGGCCAATTTAATTTGTGCATCTGCGGCTGCCAAGTATTTTAATTCAGACAGCTGTGACTGAAGAGTTAATATTTTACTTGTCAAAATCCAAAAGAAGGCCAGTGAATCACTCTAATTCTCATTAAGAGGCTTTCCCCCAGTAGCACCCTAATTCAAAATAATGAAAGTAGAGACTGAGTGCGATTCTAATACCAGTTGAGACCTATCTTTTAATATTTCTCCAGTGATGGATTAGGGATCGGGGAAATTCATCTCAGATCATAGAGACTAATTCAATAAGGGATCATTCCAAGAGTATTGCATTTTATAATAATGTCATTTAATGTGTCGTCTTCCATTTTTACTGTCCCATATGTATGCTTACACGATGGTGCCATTGGGATAAACTTTTAAAGAACCAGGATCATTTTTAGTTTTCATTTTCCTTAAGTAGGGGGCCCATCAATGAAAGCATCCATTAGTGCCTTTATTATCACAATGTAAGAGAGTGAGGGAAATGCCTGATTTGGAGGAAAACTTAATAAAACTGTAAGTAAATATTCAACTTTTTACAAAGTCTCAGCATGGAGGAGGGTGAAAATGTTTAAGGGAAGGTTTTAAATAAATCAAATTTCATCATCTAATATATTACAATAATACAAAAGTCTGTAAACCTCATGGTTTAAAATGCACAGAAACAGCATTCTAAAAATCTAATCTTACTTTCTCCTATTGCTCCTCATTTTCAACTGATTTACAAGGCAAGTGAAGCTTTAATAACTGCTTAGTGAAGGCTAATTATTCATGCCTGCCTAACTTTAGAGAAAAAATATGAAGGGCTATTTTTTCATAAATTGCATTCACTTACTCAATGAGGAAAACAAATTGTCAGGAACAAAATTATATGAAGTACTTAACTTTATTATTTTTATATTAACATCTAACTGTATTTAATCAACTTTGCTATTTTTATCTTGGCATTACAGTGAATGTGAAACACTTGGCAATTACTAGGGCACTAGTTAAGTAAGTTCAGGTCAGAGCATCGTAACCATATAAATGTCAATACTTTGTTATTGGCTATAACTCCTACAGCAGCAGCAGGAGTGGTGCTTAACTACAATTATGTTCTATAAAGCCTTTAGGACAGCTGGTGTTATAGTAAGAAAGTTTCCTTTCAAATATGTTCTTGTGATTGGGTCTTTACCTTTAGATAACATCTTTAATAGTTTCCTTTTCCATACTGACGGAATTAGCTTAAGCCCATAAACTCCATGGGTCTAAATTATGCCCTAGAAACCTGGCTTTGTTGTAAATGTTAATCTGATTACTGCCATTTTCAAAAATACAAATAGCATAAATAGAAATACATTTTCAATATTTAAATGTTTTTATATATCTTTTCCTGTGGGCTTTTGCAATTCGGTGATCCTTAAACTATTGCAAACGTTTTGATACTTTTCTTAAATTTTAAAATAAATTTTGTTTTCTTATAGCCTTTAGTTGTTTATAATTCTTTCTTTGCCTTGCTTCACATATATGTTCTTGTTATTTTTTCTCATATATCTTCAGGGTTTTAATGCCTATTTTTCTTTTCTACTCTATTATATTGTCTATTGTATAAAAAGTAATTCCCTGGGACCTGATTATCTTTACTATTTTTTCCTTTACCATATTTATTTTCTAACTGACTTTATTTCTACTCTTTCAGCTTTTATTCTGCTACTCATTTCATGTTATATCTTTATCTTTTCCTTTTAGAAAAGCCCAAAATTTTTCTGCTGATAAGAATAATGTAACATGTATACACATTTGGCACTTGGAATCACATTCAGAAAGCAAGTCAATTTGGAAAAATTTTTAAAAAACACCTTGCTATCCAAAGCCATATCAATAAGTCAGAAAAAGACCACCGAGTGTTGTCATCTATAATAATTAGAATAGTTAGAAATGATTATTTCAATCATACACGGAATGGTAAGGATGGGGGTGAAAACAAAGAAATAAAACCAAAAACAAATGTTTAAAACTAAGTACATACAGTACATATTATGGTTAATGATTTGGGAGAAATAATCATAGCCAATTCTGACCTATTTTGTAGTTCCATTTGCATTATTATGTGAAAATGTTAATAACATTCTCAATCTTCAGTATGAACAGATTAACATAATATATTCACTTGGAAGCTAGAAAACCTTCATATGTGACCACAAAACTTCACACACTGTGATTAGGATTCCTGAAGATTAATGGTTATTTTTTAATATCCAAGTATGTTTGCTAATAAAAAGAAGGGCCTAATAGTTAAGAAGAAACTTTTGAATCTGAATCTGTTTCCATGGTGGAGAGAGAGAACCAGGATTTTCAGATGAAATTGAATAGACTTATATTTACAAATTTTCATGACAAAATTCACATAGAAAGAATCAAGGTGATGTGAGAGTTCAGGAACTTGCCACAACAGGAAAGCTGTATCCCAAGGTATAATACTGATATTATAAGTAAAGATGTTTAACACAAAATCAGACTAAATTTAAGGAATTGTTCTCTGCATGCCAACCAAAAAATCATTTATATTCTTCTCCATCCTTTTTTAAAATCATAACTATTTTTAACAGTTGTCTTATTAACTCAATTAAATTGATTCCCCAGAAATGAGTTCCTTTAACTTAACTTACCAGTTTTTTTTTTATTTTGACCCATTAAATTATAATATAAATGCTAAATTTTCTTTTTCAGTCCATTTAACACTAAGATCTGAAAAGTTGTTCTTGTGAGAAAGTTTGAATGGCCAGAACATTGAAATCTACAGATCTAGTTGAGCAAACACCAGTTAATGGCTACTGTTACCAGAGATTAAAGTCAAAAGGCAAAAAACATATTTATTTTTCAGAGAAGTTCATTGAATGAATTAAATAGAAAATTACCTCCAGAAAACTAATAAATGCTTTTAAAAAAATGTGTAGCTACATTACGAGTAGCATCCGTTAAATCAGACCACTGATAAGTGCATAATTCCTATCACTATAGCTAGCCTCTTTCTTAGATACTTTTTTCCTTGATGATATAACTTTCTGATACTGAACCTACTAGGGAGTTATTAAATCTCAGAAGAATATGATATGAGCTACTGATTTATGGCATATTATTTTGGCTCATCTAAAAAAATAATAAACTACTATTGCAGATGTTTACTTACTATTTGTACAACACTTTCACATCCGTGAACTCTTTTGAGCCTCACAACAATTCGGTGCTTTTATTGCTGTTTATAAATGTAGCTTTATCAGTTCACCAAAGATCACACTTAATAAGTGGCAGAGTTGAAATTTTGACTCATCTTTTGATACTAAATTAGGTGCACTATTCTACTTAACATAATACCAAACTGAAGCAAAAACTGGAGATAAATGGGGATTGGTCCTGAAAATAAATTCTTTATGACACTGTTAATTTTAAAAATGGTCTCTCATTGGGCCCATATGAGGACAGTAGGTTTCTTAAATTTCTTAAAGCCTCCTTTTCATATGCAACCTAAATCATTCCATTATATTTTGCTGCTCAAAGACTGTCTTTTTTTTTTTTTTTGCCACCCTGGAGTGGTGATTTTTAAATGTATTTTATTTCGAACATTTTGCAAGCATATATAATTTTTTCTTATCCTCTTTTGATTGTTATATATAATTAGCTCTTTTCATCAAATTTTCAGGTCCTTTTATACATAAAGGACTTTGTTTTTCTATAAATCTCCCAAACCTCCATGACAGGTCTAACTTCCAAGTAAGCCAGGATATACAGTTATTGATACTGCTGCCCAAGAATTAAAGACAATCACACTGATATGCAAACCCATTATCTTAAGTCTACTACAGACACAATTCCCGAATACTCCAAAGAATTTCTTCATTTGGTCAAGTATAGAATATATATGGCATTTTGGTCCTGATGATCAATTTTTATTTGTTTCAACAATATTACTTTCCAGGCCACTTCTCATCAGTTATCTGTGGGAGAAAGTTCAGTTTTATTTTCTTGGGTAATTTTTTCCCATAAATAAGATTCTTATTAAACTATATGGAATTACATGCAAAATGATTACAAATTGTTTCATTGTTTCACTTTAGTGTCCTTTCTACATTTTTCTAGTATTTTTAAGCATTTCCAAGTACATTATCATCAATACAGTTCAAAGGTCATTCAAACTTACATGACCTAAAAAGGAAAGTATGTCAAATCTTCCCAATTTCCCCCCGTTGCTATTCTCTGCCCCAACCACCCCCTGTTTCCACAGTCAATCCCACCCAGTTGTCTATGTCCATGGGTCATTGGATTATGTTCCCTGACTAGACCCTTCCCCTTCTTTTCCCCCTTATCACCCTCCACCCTCCCCTCTGGTCACTGTCAGCCTATTTCTTGTTCCCACATCCTTGTGGTGTGAGCTACTGTGATTGAAGACCTGTGGAATTCAGTGGTACAGTTCTCCTTGATCTCCTGAACTTGATGCTCTTGGAATGCCCTTGATGCCATTAATGCTGCCTCTCTGGTTGTAACTGGGTTTTGGTTGTTGTTGAATCATTCTTTGGTGGTCCTTCCCTTCCCCTAGCTGACTGAGAATCACTCTACCCACCACAGCTTTTATGCGGTTGTATAGGTACACTGTCTTCTCTTTCTGGACCCACCCCTGGTGATGCCAGATAGTGTCCCAGTCTGTCCCTCAGCAGCCTGTTCAAGACTACCAGTGACCCACAGTCTGGCTGCTCCCTTCAGTTGTTAATCTAGCCAATCAGCCATTTTGTGGTGAAGTAGTTCCTTCTGTCTGTTCATGGTTATGAGGCTTCTCTCCAGAAGCCTGGAGTTCAATTGGTTATTCTGGATGATTTCTTTACAATTTGTTTGTAATTCCAGATTGGCCTTGGAGGGAGGTTACTGTAGGTTCTACTTACTCTCCCACTATCCTGGCTCTCCCTCAGTCTTCTTATTTCCTCCATAACATCTTTCATTTTATTTTATTATATATTATTTTTAGCAAAAATTTTAAAAGGTTTTATTTATTATTTTTAGAGAGAAAGGCAGGGAGAGAGGAAGAAAGGGAGAGAAACATCAATGTATGGTTGCCTTTACCTGCCTTCAGCTACACCTGGCTGGAGACCTGGTTTTGCAACCTGGTTATGTGCCCTGACTGGGGAATCAAACCATCGACCTTTGAGTTTGCTGTGCCTTATCCACTGTGCCACCAGCTAGGGCTATCTTTCATTTTAGATCCGGAATTCTCTTTGCCAGGAGGCAAAATAAACAGCAGTCTACTTTTAGAGGCACTGAGCAGTGATTTTTATTTTTTTTAATCACTTATGTTTAAAATTAAATAGAGAAGAAAACCTCTAATTTTCCAATTAGAGATAAAATAAATAATGAATGTAAATATCACAAGAAGTGATACATTAAATTATAGTCCAACAAAAAGTTCCATGAGAGATTCAAGGAAGAGTGCCAAGGACCTAAAGAAAATAGGAAACTCAAAAATAAAAAGGCATATAAAAGAGACCAGAAGATACAGAACTGAATTAGGACTAGCTGTCTCTGGTTAGAGTGACCACTATTTATTAGTGCCCTCTGTGGACCTTTCTCAGCTATTCATAGATGGAAGCAAACTCCAATCTACATGGAGAAGCAACCTGGACTTGTATGTTTACAGTTAAATTTTTAGTCAAGTTGTTAATAATAATTTGTAAGAACCAAATCATAATGATATCACTGTGTGCTCCATTCCGATTCTTTTTGTTTCCTAATGAAATGTTTTTGTTTTCATCCTGGGCTTTCTTTTGATCATGTAATTCCAGACAAGCTAACCAGTGATTTCTTTAGTAATTATGATTAGCATATTATGAAGAATAAGTATCATGCTCCTGCAATAAATAAGCAATCAAGAAGATAAAAATGGGAACCAAGAGGTTGTTGTCAGTTTGTCAAACCTTCAACTGATGATAAATTCTACTGTAACCAGCATTGCAGATTAAAGAGCAAGTATGGTCATAAGCTTTTTTCCTGGTGAATTATGCCTAGGTGTCCTCTATTGGAGCACCTAAATATAATAAGAAAGTTAGCAGTATCATTTACCTTTAATTTCTTTCCTCTTGAGAATGTTATCATTGTTTGTGGATGTTTGCAGTTACACAAATCCCTCAAATTCAAAATATGAAGGTTAAATCCTTAAATTATAGTCTCAATTTCACAATGTTATAATTATAGCTGAGATCACATCCTATCTTCTATCACTGAAAACCTCCACAAAGCCTTATATAATTTTAGCTCCAATTGTATCTAATTTATAAGAAAAAAAAATGTTCATTTAAGAATAAGGACAGAATATTTTGTTTTCACTATTTTTCCAGATAGTTGTCTAATTTTATTAATTGATTATAGGAAGCATCGGAAAGAGAGAAAAATTATTCCAGGTGAGGCCACTAAAAATAAATCAGTAAAGACTGAGTCAAGTGTCTTTCCTTAAGACATTATTTTAACCTGATCTTTATAAGAAAAATTAAAAAATTATCTTAGAAGTAAACTCATACTATGGAATGAGTCACATTCAGCTTTCTAAACAGTTAATTTCCTACCAGTTGACTTCTACTTTATTAGGACGTTAGTGGAGCATGATCCAGAAAGGGCTAGATAAAATGGTTCCGCCCTGATCCTACCAGATTATTTTTTCTATTGCCTTGTTCTCTCTCCTATATACATACAAGTTTACAATAGATCATCATGTCTTAAATCACAGCCAAGGCAGCAATTTTTGAGAATTTTCACTCTTGCAAAGTTTAAACAGCATTAATTCATTTGGCAAATATTTAATGAGAAGTGTCTGTTTGCCTGGAAGTAACAAAGTCAGACATGGCCCCTGCCCTCAGGGAGCATACAGTCTCCCTAGGAAAACAGATATTAATAGAACAAGTATAATAAATGTTATACAGGAGAAGTTCATGGTATGGTCTATGGAGTCATAGAAAGCATAGAAAGCATAGAAAGCATGGAAAGCTAAGAAAAAATACATATAAGATGGGACCTGAATAATATAAGGTAAAGGGTAAAGAGAGAGCATTCCTGTCAGGGAAAATGATTGTGCAAATGTCCTGAGACAGAAACTGAAGGAATATCAGCATGACTGAACTATGGGAACTAAGGAAGCAAATGGTGCATAGTGCAGCTAGAAAGATAGGCAGAGCCCCATAGGCAATGTGAGGGATCATGTGTATGACTGCTAAATATGGGAAGGGGTTTTAAGATATGTATCATGAAAAGGTAACTCTGAGCAAAGTGAAAAATATGGGAAGAGAGAGCAAAATCAGGGAGACAGTATGTGGGAAAAAAATTAAGAGGCTATAACATTTTGAAAAGTCTATGGTTTTAAAGAGAAGTGGATGTATGTCCAAGCTATAATTAGAAAAATTGATGACTTCGTGTCTTAATGCATGTGAATAATAAAAATAAGACTCCAGGACAAGAGAGATTTGTGAAAATAGAGAGGCACCAGGTAATTAGGTAGTAATGACCTGTAATTCCTACAGAATTACAGAGGAGAGATAGTTCAGAATTGTGGTAAGGCAAACACTCACACACCTTTCTTTTCTTTCAGTAGGTTTCCCTGTTGTCCTTTCCACTGCCACTGTCTCTTGTTCCTGACCTCTCAATATAATATTCCGGTGGAAAGGAGATAGATAATGAACAACTAAACAGATATACATCAAATGATAAGTGATAAAAAGAGAAGGTGAAAAGTAAAAGATGACTGAAGGAATATCAGCCTGAGAAACTGGAAGAATTTCTATTAACTGAAATGAAAAAGACTATGAGAGAACCAAGTTTGGGGGGAAACCTAGGAATTTGGCTTTGGATATCAACCAGGGATTAGTTATATAAATCATATTTCAAGTACAATACATATTTTATACAGTTGCAAAGATGAATGAGATAGGCCCTGGCTGGTGTGGCTCAATGGGTTGAGCCCAAGCCTATGAACCAAAAGGTCACTGGTTTGATTCCCGGTCAGGGCAAATGCCTGACTTGTGGGCCAGGTCCCTGGTTGGGAGCGCAAGAAGCAGCCAACTGCACACCAATGTTTTTCTCCTTCTCTTTCTCCCTCCCTTCCCCTCTATCTAAAAATAAATAAATAAATAAAACCTTTTTTTACAAAACCTTTAAAAAAAAGAGTGAGATAGATCTAACTATACCATGTCAGAGTTCCATCTATTGAGAAAAGACATTTTGGGCATAATTTGAGCTCTATAACACCATTTTTATAAAAAATATAGAAATACACTTATTTTATTCAAAATTAGTGTGCATAATAATACATAGAATCATAGTTTTAAAATACTTCCCAAAGTATTAACAATGTTATTTACAAGAAGTAGAAGGGATGGGGAAAAAACAATTAAGGTATTTCACTATACTCTAACCTTGTATATTTTAATTTAACAATAAGAATGCATCCACATATTTTTTAACTTCATAAAACAAACAAAAAAATTGACTTCACTGAAAAACAGAACAACAGAGAAACTGCTAAAGTTACAACATTGTGCCATAAGGCAGTGACCTGTTTCGGGCTCTAGAGAACACTGTGCCTCTTATTAAGCCAGAAGAAAGGCTAGCTATCACATCATGAATTTTAGTAAGGGGAAAAAAAAAAAAAAACTGTTTCAAGGAACTCTAAGCAATCTAAAATAGATATGAATGTCAGAAACTCAGCTTTCAGAAATGGAAAGGATATCCCTAAGGCAAAACTACAGAAAACAGAGTCAGGGTCACAAAAACATGTGTAACTTTCAGACCGTGTCAAGGTTGCTCTTTAGGGCAAAACAGGCAACCAACCTTGAGAGTCTGGGCTGAGAGGTCAACTCCCCATAAACAATTATACAGTTTAAAAAGTCTTTTCAATGCAAGTGACAGATAAAGGGTTAATATTTACAGGTTATAGAAGAATATACAACTAAAGAGAAAAATAGATTTAAGTTATATATAGAAAATTCACAAAGAAGCAAGTCCAAATGGTCAACAAACATTAAAAAAAATGCTCCAACTCACTACTAGACAGAGAAATATAAATTAAAGAATAATGCAATACCAATTTATACCCTAAGAACGGAAAAGGTAAAGAAAATTATGCTATTTTAAGTGTATTATAAAGCTAAAATAAGTTTTAAAGAATAAAACTGGTATAAAAATAAACAAAAATATATTTTCTATTTATTAAATAGAAAATTCAGAAATATGCACAAAAATAATTGTAAAAATATATATTATGTAACAAAGGTGAGATTTAAAATCAATGGCAAAAAAAGATACAAAGACTTCCTGTCAGGATGGCAGGGTAGGCAGACATGGCTCACTTCTTTGTGCAACCACATCAAAATTAAAACTAAAATATAGAACAACCATCACTCAGAACCATCAAAAATCAAGTTGAATGGAAATCTGACAACTATGGAATTAAAGAATCTATATCTATCCAGACTGGTAGGAGGGGCACAGATATGGAAAAGGCTGATCTGTCACCTACATGTGGTAAAAAAAAATTGGGGAGGGATATCTCAGGAGAGAGGAGTCCCAGCCCCACACGAGACCCCCCACCCCAGAGATCTGGTGCCAGGAACATAACTACCTACAACATCTGGCTGCAAAAAACAGTAAGGATTGACTCAGTAGAAGAAAGTGCTGGAATCCCAAGCGGATCCTCTTATAGAACTCACATGAATTCACCTATTCAGATTCACTCCCTCTGAGCTTCAGAACCAGGGTAGCAGCTTGAAAGGCACCCATTGTGTACAGTGGGGAACTGAAGTGTCTGGCATCAAGAAAAACAGTGGCTCTTTTCTAAAACATTGCCCCTTTTCTAAACCCTTTCCTCACAGGGCTGGCAAACTGGTGCCATATCTGAGGCTTCATCAACCTGGCTAACACTGTTTGATGAAGAGAGAATCTTAAAAGGACAACAGAAAAGAAGTTGGTTACCCACAAGGGAGTTCCCATAAGACTATCAGCTGATTTCTCAAAAGAAACTTTGCAAGCATGAAGGCACTGGCAAGACATAGTCAAAGTCATGAAAAGCAGGGACCTATAGCCAAGGTTTCTCTACCCAGCAAAGCTACCATTTAGAATCAAAGGGCAGATAAACAGCTTTCCAGACAAGAAAAAATTAAAGGAGTTCATCATCACCAAACCATTATTATATGAAATGATAAAGGGACTTATTTAAGAAAAAGATCAAAACTATGAATAATAAAATGACAACACATATCTATCAACAACTGAATCTAAAAAACCAACTAAGCAAACAAAAATAGAGACAGAATCATGGATACAGAGAAGGTTTATGGTTGCCAGATAGGAGGGGGTGTGGGTGAATGGATGAAAAAGTGAGGGGATTAACAAGTACAAATAGCTGGTTACCGAATAGCCATGGGGATGTAAACTACAATATAGGAAATGGAGTAGCCAAAGAACTTACACACCTGACCCTTGGACATGAACAATAGTTGGGGGACTGCCTGAGGGTTTGGGTGTGCTAAGTAGAGGGGCGAAAAGTGGGGGAAATCAGGACAACTGTAATAGCATAATCAATAAAATATTATTTTAAAAATAAAATATATGGCAAAATATGTAAATATGTATTATTTGATAATTATATTGATTTAAATGACCAGCTATTTAGGGAGAAAATTAATTTAAATTTTTATTTTACAGAAAACACCAAATTAAATTTCAGGTATCTAATGATTTCAGTATTAAAAATGAAATAATAAATGTACAAGGAATATATATATATATATAAGCATAGTGTGTGTGTATACATACATATAGTCTTGAGGTAGAAGGCTTTTATAGAGTATGGCACTAATGATGAAAACCATAAAGAGAAAGAATAATAAATTTAACTACACAAAAATTAAAATTAAAAATTTAGTATATGACAAAGTCAATTCAGTAAGTGATGTTGGAAAAAAAATAAGCTGAATTTTACCTCACATTTTGCATGAAAATGAACTACAGATATATTAATCATTTAACATATTAAATGAGAGAAAGTATTAGGAGAAAATATAAATGAATAGTTGCATGATCTTTGGATAAGGAAAGATTTTCTTGTGTGATTTTTAAAATAGCAAAAACTATGAAGTAAAATATTGATATAATTGCCCACCAAGACTTTATAACTTTTATATATACACACACAAAGAATGTGTGCATAATTTAAAGGTATAATGAAAATTACTAAAATGACACATATCTGAGGAAAAGGAGTTGATATATTTAATATATACCAGTGAGTATGTAAATTTAAGATTTGGCAAATGACACAAACAGGCAACTCACAACAGAATAATAATAAATAGCTAATAAAAACTTGGGAGGTATTCTCACTAGAAAATAAACACAAGATAAAACAGAAATGAGATGCCTTATTTCCAAATAATGCATACGTTAAATTACAATATTTAATAGTGCTGATATTTACAGGATAATAGATTTTCTCATACATAAGGGTATAAACAAGTACAACCTTTGATTCAGCAATATCACTTCTCAGGTGTAGCATAAGAAACTAACCAAAGATGTACACAAATTGTTAGTTACAACATTTATCGCACTGTTTATGAGAAAAAATTGGATAAGACTATCTTAAGAGTATACAAGTTTCTTCTTTATTTCTGCTGTGTAATATTCCATTGTGTAAATTTGACACCTTTTTATGATCCACTCATCCACTGATGGGCACTTTAGACTGTTCCCAGGATTTGGCTATTGTAAATAGTGTTGCTATGACAGAGGCATAGAAACAAGGAACAGACTGACAGTGACCAGAGGGGAGGGAGGAGAAGGAGAAGTGGGAAAAAGAGGGGAAGGGTTTAATCAAGGAACTAGTGTAAACGACCCATGCACTTGGACGACAGGATGGAAATGGACTGTGGGAGAAGGGATGGGATGGTCAGTACAGGGGTGAGAAATGGGGAGAAAATGGGACAACTGTAATAGAACAACAATAAATTTAAATAAATAAATAAATAAAATGAACTATGGAAGAGAATACAAGTTTTATATAAATTAATATTAATCTGTATAACAGAATCTAATGTGGTCAGAAAAAATTGTAGTATAGATCTATATTTATTGGCATAAAAGTATATCCATATGATGCTTTCAAGTAAAAAGTTTATTTTCAGTCCTGGCTCATGGCTCGGTAGATAAGGTGCCAGCCTGTGAACCCAAAGGTCACTGGTTTGATTCCCCACCAGGGCACATAACCAGGCTGCAAGCCAGATCTCCAATCAATCTGTAGCTGGAGGCAGGTGAAAGGCAACCATACACTGATGTTTCTCTCCCTCTCTTCCTCTATCCCTTCCCCTCCCTCTGGAAAACAATAAATAAAATCTTTTTAAAAAAGTTTATTTTCAAATATCATAACATATGTAATACTTTATGAGTATCGATATATTGACAAGTATCTGAAGGAATATTATTAATATTAGTCATTTTTAGCATATTCTCTGTCTTAATATTTTTAAAGTTTATTAATTGAAATTTTTGGTGACATTAGTTAATAAAGTTATATAGGTTTCAGGTGTACAATTTTACAATATATAATCTGTATATTGTATTGTGTGCTCACTGCCCCAAGTCAAGTCTCCTTCCACCACCATTTATCCTTCTTTACTGTCTACTACCTCCCACCAATCCCCTTTCCCTCTGGTACTCACCATAGTGTTGTCTATGTCTATGAGCAATGTTTTTGCTTAATTCCGTCCCCCAACCCTCCTTCTCTTTAACAGATGTCAGTCTGTTCTCTGCATCCATTCGTCTATTTTGTTTGTTTGTTTTTTTCATTTGATTACACATGTAAGTGAGGGCATATGGTACTTGTCTTTCTCTGCCTGGTTTATTTCACTTAGCATAATACTCTCCAGCCCCATCTTTGCTATTATTAAAGGTAAGATTTTCTTCCTTCTTTATGGCCAAGTAGTATTCCATTGTGTGAATGTACCACTGCCTTTTTATCCACTCATCTACTGATGGGTGCTTGGGCTATCTCCAGATCTTGGCTATTGTAAATAATGCTGCAATAAACATAGGAGTGCATATATGCTTTTGAACTATCTTAATATTTTGACCAGTGATTATGTCTGAATAATGAGATTTTTTTTTTCACTTTCTTCTTTTTACTTTTCTGCACCATTGGAATTTTTTACAATGTGCTTAGCAGTTTCATTTTTACAAAACTATTAAAACTCTCTTTATTGTAATATTACATATATGAAATATATGACTTCAACATGGTAAAAGTGTGCTGTATGAGTATAAAAACACAAGAAGTATATATGAAAGTATGCATATTAAAACATTAACAGTGACTACTCCAAATAATAGAATTGTAAGTTTTTCTACAATTACCAGGTGCTGCTTTTATAATAAGAAAAATGTCATTATTATAAGAAATAAATCAGTTCTTGGACATATTTTGAAACAAACAATTTCTTAGGAAATGAAAGATACTGGACTAGATGTTTGCTATGATCCCTTTTCACATTTTAGTATTCTGTATAAAACCATGCGATACACTTTCGAATTGGAGTCCTATTTGAAAGTAAAAAATAATAATTTAAGGCCTGGCTGGTAGTGCAGTGGATTAGGTGCTGGCCTGTGAACCCAAAGGTCGCTGGTTCGATTCCCAGCCAGGGCACATAACCAGGTTGCAAGTCAGGTCTCCAGCCAGGTCCATGGCTGGAGGCAGATGAAAGCAACCATATGTTGATGTCTCTCTCCTTCTCTACCTCTCTGCCTTCCCCTCTCTCTGAAAATAATAAATACAATCTTTAAAAAATGATAGTAATAATTTTTACCAAGTTCAAAAGGAAAACTGTACTGTTCATCTACTATTTTATCCAAATTTATGCCACCAGAAGGAAATTATCTTAAAATAGTTATGAGTAATATATAGGAGGAAAGGAAAATTAAGAAGAAAGAAGAAAGAGAGAGAGAGAGAAAAAAAAAATATGAATGAATCTGGTTTCCCAGAGAAATCTAAACAATGCGGCCTCCTTTCAGAAGTTGTATTTGTGTAACTAGTATCAAAATGGCTGATACTCAGAACACTTTGGAATAGGATCTCATATATATTATAACAAAGTGAAAATGCTTCACATGTGCCATGCAGCAACTCTGCTACTTATTTCTCCCTGCACTCACATACTCCAGTGAAGAATGTGAGTAGTCCAAGCTTGAGTTTCAAGACAAGAGTAAAAGCAAAATGATTTGGTCAGGACCATGGGGCAGCATTCTGAGCTCAAGAACAGGCTCCTTGGTTCGATTCCCCAGTCAGGGCACATAACCAGGTTGCAAGCCAGGTCTCCAGCCAGGTCTGTAGCTGGAGGCAGGTGAAAGGCAACCAGACATTGATGTTTCTCTCCCTCTCTGCCTCTCTCCCTTCCTCTCTCTTTCCTGGAAATAATAAATCAAATCTTAAAAAACAAAAACAAAAACAAAAACAGGCTCCTAAATGTCTGCAACTGCTTCTCTCTCTGGGGAAAGCTACAGCTCTGTGGCATTCCCCATTTCTTCAGATTAATAATGGGGTCCATTCCACCTTGATCATGGGGGTTCCACCCTTGCTAATTCCCCTGGGAAATGTCCAAGCACCACATAAGGAGGAGCAGGGTCAATAACCTGTATACCCTTGATTTATCTGAATTTCACTTTTACTTTCAGATGTGCATCTACAGATATACACACATATGTCTTTCTGTATCCTTGCATGTATTTTCATGCTGTTCTTATAATGAAAGAAATATAAATCAATTAGAAATGGAACTAAGGTGAACCAGGGCTTAGGGTGCTAACTGGAGAGATCCTTATAATTTTTCAACTAATGAAGTATACGATTATGAACTGTATACTTCAAAGGATTAACTTTTTAAATCACCCTTAAATTTTCTAGACTGAATAGATTATAGTCAGCTTGGGTGCATTTATAGGAAAGATATTATCTGTAAATATCTAAGGAAACTAATTTAATTCAGTAATTTTAAAGTTTGAAATTTTGCTTTATAATTTAAGACTGTGATAAATACAGTCAACTCTTTCAGAGATTTAAAACAATCTACTCAATATTCTGATTCATTATCATATTAGTAGAACATGGAAATACCACAGGCATACAAAATAGGTAATTGGGTACTAATTTACACACTTGAACTCTAGAGACTTGTTTAAAATGGGAAAACTCTGACTTTATATAAATTTATTTCACTTGAGTACCACATACCACAGAGAAAATCTTGAAGTAAACATGCAAACGTAATATACTTTATTTACTAAAATCTACAAAAAAGCATGGTACAACACTCTGTCCTTTATAAACAAGGTTAACTGCAGGTTCATCATACAAATGTTTCCCTTTCCCATCATTTTCCAAATATTGTTGTGGAGTTATCATCCTTGTGTATCTCCCCCTGCCCCTTGCATTCTTGTACTTGTGTGGGTACAAGGAGGAGAACACAGGTGGAAGTGAAAATGGCATAGTCAATGAACCTGGCTTCCATCTTGTCTTGGGAACCTTCACACGGCCAACAACCTCCTCACCCCCAGCCGCCCTAAATTGCAAATAAAGAAACTTTTGTTCCAGTTGTACTTTCACTCAAGGACTCATTTTTATTGAGTTAAAGGAGGTGTAAAGAAGAAGAAAATACTTCCTTTATCTTTCCTGTCCCCGCCCTCTGAGGGACACTGAAGAAAACAGAGTTTGGTATTTACAACACTGTTTAGATACAATAAATTAAAACTCTACAGAGAATATCAGATATTTTATTTCTTTTTATTTCAACCAGCTCAACTCAAATACCTATGTTACCTAGGAAAGAAAGAATAATTATTCTCAGAATTATTGGTTTAAAAACAAGTAACTAAGAATTTTGCAATATACTATAAAACAAATTAATGAGATGAATATCAATATGGCAATCAATAAGCAGTAACAACATACATGAGTCTATTTGTAAAAGGTACAAGGGAGCCTCAAACGTTCTGTTTTTATTTTGCACATTCTAATTTGAAAACATATTTCTTAGATCAAACACCTGAGTCTTCTAACACAGATATCACGTAACCTTTGTAGCAACATAACATCTCACAAAGCATCTAATAAGAGTAAACTTTCAAGGACTTTCTTCATTGATGTGACTGAAGTTGACACCTCAACAAAACCTATACTTTGAAAAGCATGAAAACAGAAAGTTCCAAATTACTCTGGTCAAACACAAAAATGCCATCCTCATTTCACACCACAATCCTATCCTCCTCCCCAAGGGTAAGGAATAAGAACAGATGAGAGAAACAAATTACTCACATTGTATGAGACTTTTGATAGAAATAGTAATAGACTAATGTCAAAATGAAGATGCATTTAGTCTGAATCCTAGAAAAACATTTTGATTGAGAATAATCCAACAGTGGATGAATTTTCCTAGTGAAGTAATTAGAATAGACTCCTTGCTTATCTAGGGTCTAGAAAGAATCCTCTCATGTTAAAAAAAATTGCTAAAACTTAAATATTATTTTATCTCCAGATTGCCCATGTTTTATATTAGAAAAATACAAAGGTTTTTGTGACACAAATTTTCACTTATTTTCTATTCAAAAACCAGAAAGCTGTTACCTCATTATTCAACATTTTCATTTGACCACATCTGTTCACAATTTTTGTATAATGCATCTTTTAATGTGCTTTTTAGTTTATAATTAGTGAAAGAATACTCTAAAATCTCAGAAATATAAAAGCATATGTTCTCAGAAAAAAATATTGATTTTAATGGTATTTCCATTTTTATGTGAATGATTCATGGATTAAACAGAAGTAGAAAGTTTTAAACATATATGAATATCTATAAATAACAACAGAACAACATAAATGTATTGATATAAACTGAGAAACCTGGAACTATATAGAAAACTGAGTTTTAAAAAGAGTTTTGTGTGTATTATTTGCATCCTGAGAAACAAAGTTGCCATATTTTTGTAAAAAAGCAAAAAGCAGACCTCTAATTTTACTTATACACAAAGAATAATGCACTCTTCTTTGTTTGGTTGTACATAGATACGTCATTTTAAATATTTATACAAAGAAGGCAAATCCTAAATACGTTTACTCTCTGAGTCTCCATGTGTGAGCTGACATAATAGCATTTCTGGACTTAGAATCATTGATTCCCAAGGCGTATATACTCCTTTATAAATTATGTCCTACTAACTTTAAATAACTTAGAAAAAGCTTTCTAGATTCAGAATTACCTTTTAGTTGAAATTACAATTTAAATTTAGAAATGCATGTGCTATATAAATGTGAATTCCTGACTCCTCCGTTTAATATGTTGACAATTTATTTTATTTATAGAAATACAAGTACTATGACTACTATGGTCATTAATTGTTTTAATTTAATGAATAAAACATTCATAAAATCCACACACATAACATTGATTTTAGAAAAGCACTATTTTGAACATATATCCAAAACTAATATTCTAAATTGTGGATTTAACAGAAAGAATTAAAGTTGCCATTTAGTAATTAAAAACAAAATAAAACATAGCTTTTATTCAGCCAATGAATTCCCCCTCCCCGTATCTAGAATTTTAAATTATAAATAGGTGATATTCTCAATACCAGTTATCACTAAGCCACAAAGAGTTGTAAGTACTCAGAACTAAATGTTTTCTATCCTTTGGAAACAATATAAATATTAGTGATGCCTGACAAAAATGGTCTTTGCTCTGTTTAACATTTAATCAAGTAGTTAATATTAAAACTGGAGACAGAAAAGATGTGTTGAAAGCAGTTACTTGTATATTGAGATTTGGAGAAAAACTACATGTGGTTTCCATTGTCTCATAGCCAACTTTTAGAATTTTTTACAGAATGATATATTTACATTTCTCAAAACTGAAAAAGTCTGCCTTCTTATTGAAGTTTACCATATGTCAAAACACTTCAAAAGCTAAATATTTTATATAAAAAAGAAGAAATTGACTAATCTATAATGTATATAAGATTAACCAAATGTCAAAAGCACTGTTCTAGTTGTCAGTTAATTAATACTTGAGTAATTCTTGATAAATCATAACCAATGTTTCAATTAATGTTACTCTATAAAATATATTCATTATATTCTTATGTAGTTTGTTAATTCGGGAACTTGTAAAAGTTAATAAAATATCTGTAACATTACATTTTAACCAGTGCAAGAGTACTCAATACAAGATCTTCATATTTATTCAATTAACTAAACTCTATCAGTAAACATAATGACCTCGGGGCCTAACTCATAAAAGATGCATTATTTACATAGAATCTTCTTGAATTTGCCTGAAAAATTAATTATAAAGCAAACTTTTCTCAGTTTATGTATTTAGCAGTTACCCCCAAGCCCTCAAAAGCAAATGTTATGAAGCACAGCTCATCTACATCAATGAGATGACAGAAGCATCAAAAACTTCAATCCGTATCCAAAGGCTACATGTGTCAGCTTACTGTGCATGCACAGACATTTTACTGTTCTGGAAGGCATGCTGTTGCAAGCATAATATCCATTTAACATATGGTAAAGATGGGGGACTCTAAAATGCACCTAGGAAAAAAAAAAAAAAACAGCTAATGACAAAGAACAGGTAAGTGAATACTTCAAACCTGGAAACATATACCAATCAGCAAGTCTAAATAACATCTCTCCCAGGATATGAACAAAAATGACTAACACAGATTTTATTGCTTGCATCTTTTAAATCATAATAACTGAAAAGATTATATATAGATCTAATCCAAGTGAACCTAGAGTCACAAACTGTTACCCACTAGAAGAATAATTGTATCAGATGCCTAACTAATAAGTATTTTATCAAGACTTGGCAAATAAAATTGAGAGAGGAAATTCTAAAAGGTGACAGAATCATGGGCAATAATAATGGAGACTTATAAAACACATTCTGTGGTTGATAAAGTAGTTGACTTCTTGAGAGAACTGTAAAATTATCAGGGAAAGGAGAGCAGATGTTACACATTTGGACTTAGGAAAGCATTTGATGCACTGCCTCATGAAAAGTGACTTGAAAAATTAGCCTAAATTGGCTTGGATCTGATCAGTGTCACACAGATTGAAAACTGCTTGAAAATCAGTAAACAAAGGCTCATAACAAATGGTTGTATATCCATTCAAAGTAGAGATCTGCCACTGGAATTGGTGTTAAATCTGGTCTTAGTTAATGGTCTTATGAATAGGGTTTTTTTAATAAACAATTTTAATAGAATTTGCAAATGCTATTGGATTGAAAGACAATGCCTACAAAAGAAAGAATTGAAAATAACAAAGTTTTTAAAAGTTAAATACATAGGATATAAGGTAAAATTTAGTTGGTAAAACTTCATTCCAGAAACTAATATATAACCATAAATGAATAATATTGGTATTTTTAACACAGATACCAGAACTTAACAGATCCAAGTATCTTGTCCTTCAAAGTAGTCACACTGAGAAACCAAACACACAGCAATATTGTCATGGCTCAAAATGTTTTTGGGAATTCATCTTTGTAATCGCCTTAAGTAAATCAGTGCCAGTAAACTTTAAGTGCCCTTTATGAGCCATATAAGAAAATGGGACATCACAAAACAGCCATGCTTAATTTTCTCCTACACTTCTTACGTAATAAAAATTTATATTCCCCAGCTTCTTCATCAGGTTTGAGGCCAAACAGCCTTTGGCTAGCTCCAAAAATTAAAACCACCCTCAGAGAACTAAGTTTGTCTCCACTGAAATACCTAAAAGAATATACTATAGATATATTTTTTCACAGACTTAGCCCTTCTACCAACACTTCATGAAAATCTGCTCTATGTCTGTCCCCACTACTTGACTCTGGAGAGACTACAAACACTAAGTAATGATCCTAGTTCTCAAGGCCCTCACATTCTGGTTGGAGGAAACAATCAGAAATAATTACACTACACTGTAATGAAGCTCTGGTAGATATGCGCTAAAAATTCCATTGACAGGGCAAAGGGGATCCGGGGAAAGGACTTGCAGCAGAAACAGAAGTCTGACAACAGTCACAAATTCAGAAATTGGCCTTAGTGCCAATGGAAGCACCCAGTAGGGGGAGGAGCAACTGCAGAAAATAGTACAAGAAAAAAACATAGTACAGAGTCAGATTAAACATCACATTGAAGAGTCTGAAGTTATTCTTCAGGGAGCTGGAGCTCCTGAAATATAAGCTAGGGAGTCATGGGATCCGATCTTTAGGAATATAATTAAGGACAGTGGTACAAAGGATGAATTTGAGGAGGAAGAACAAGAATCTCAGAGGGCAGTTAGAGGGTTTTTACACCCCACTCTTGTCAGGCCTTGGCCTCCACCTTATCAACGTCACCAAAAACCTGTACAATGGTCAATTCTCAGTCCTCACTCCGTCTTTCCTGGTGAACTTTTCACTGGCTTCCAGAACCCTGGACCATCTTTGTTTTCTTCCCACCTTGTTGGCGGTTCCTTCTCAGTCTCCTTTCACTAATTTCTACTATTCATCCCAACTTCTTAACACATTGTTGACCAGTCATGAAAAAAACTCATATTTTCAAGCCCAAATGAGCTAACCCATAATGAGTTAACTCACACTTGCACTTGCATTAGCTTTTGCTATAAAATTGTTGGTCAATAATATGTATCATCTATATATACCTAAAAATAACTTAGATATCTAACAGGGTAAACTGTACACGCTCAGTAGAATATTACACATCAGTTAAAGGAATTATAGTGACTTCAGCAATATGGGTAAATCTTAACAGATGAGAATGAAAAGTAAATATAGGCAGATAAAGGCATGTTATGTGTAACCACGCATATAAAGAGGTGAAAATTCAGAGGAGATCAATGGTAACAGAAAATGTTTAGATTTGGCTATAAGTCAAGGGCATAAGCTATGAAGAAACTAAAAGCTGAAAGAGGAAAAGAAAAAAGAAAGGGAAAAGCTGTGACTAGATTAAAGAAGGTAAACATTTTTCTTTTTTAAAAATATTTTATTTATTTCCTTTTAGAAAGAAGGGAAAGGGGGACATAAAGAGGGAGACAAAAATCAATGTGTGGAGATAAAACAACCAGTTGTCTCTCACAGACCTCCAATTGGGGACCTGGCCCATAATCCAGGCATGTGCCCCAACTGGGAATCAAACCAGTGACCTTTTGGTTCACAAGCTGGTACTCTTTCCACTGACCCATACCAGCCAGGGCAACATTTTTCTTAATGTATATCATATAATTATTAGTATAAGATACAATTTAGAAAGAAAAAGTTGAGTATTTGTCTTTGTAAGAAGGAAAACAGATTTCAGATCATTTCCTGAACGTACACCCCAGGGGTCAACCCCACCTTGAATACCTCCCTCTTTTCTCCTCCAAGCTCTCAGGACATTTCCAAGATGACCCACCTCCTCTTGACCATCTTTATCTTCCTCCTTATCTCCCATGGACTATCAGTGTCAGGCCTGCACAAATGTTTATTGACTACTTTGAACCTAATTTAGTATAATTATATTTTCTCTTTAAGATTTAAAAGGAAGTTTAAGGAATTATTTAGTTTCATATTCTAAAAAGTGGTACTGGGACATGAGAAAAAAATAGTTTCTGTGAAGCATCCCAGGTCATTCCTAGGATTATATCAACAGCTGTTGCACCTGTAATATTTGGATATCACAGGGCTTGGTGAGTAAGAGTCTCCTAAGTTTAGCTCACTATCAATCTCTTTTGCTTTCATATTTCCACACTTACAACTTTCCCTGCCTCTCATGCCCATCCTATGCCAATCATGTCCTTTCTCTCCTTTTCTATCATCACTGCCTCTACCAACGTAAGACTCCAAGCAGAAATCAGAAAATGATATTCTGATAGGTTAAAATACAAAGGGGAAAAGAGCCCAAGGCACATAGTAGGTATTTAATAAATATCCGTTGAGTGAATGAACAGATGAGATATCCGTACCCGGGCTTCTAGACTAATACAGAAGAGGGGAAAAGGACAGAAGGATGAGCAGGAAGAGGTGGGAAGTTGCTCAAGATAAAAGCATGAGTGCCCCTCATAGAGTGGGAGGACAAAATCGTCTCTCCCCGAAGCAGAGAAGAGCTAGTGAGAAGAGGGCAGGAGGAATTGACACTGTTCAGAAAGATTTTCTTCCCTGTTCTGTAGTCTGCATTTCAGTCAGTCAAAGAGTACAGCCAAGCTTCTTTAAATATTCAGCCCACTGACCTGTTATTTCATTCTTCACCCAATTAAGGTGGCATGAGAAATATAAAGGTGGTGGGAAAGGTGTGGGTGAGTAGGGGAAATAGGGCTTACTGAACCCACCTCACTGCTTCATTAACCTCACAAGGTACCATGTTATCCTGCAATTCCTAACCCCACCTGATTCCATGGGTAGCCTTCTGCTCAGCAAAGTTCATGGCATGAAAGAGAATCACCTCCATGCCCAGATCCACTGCTTATCACTGATACAATGCTAAGATTCCAGAAATGAATCTTCCCCCTTCATGTCAGGACCCATCCATTCTAATTCCTCACCCTAATCTTGGAGAAGTACAAAAAGAACCAATTACCCTCTGAGTTAGTCAGAGTCTCATTTGTACTCAATGAGAAACCACATATAAAGGCACACAACTCCTCCAACAGCACAACTGGTGCTGACTATTAATCTAGATCAATAGTCTCAAAAGAAAAGGTGAAAGGTCCAATGGGCTCTGGGAACCCCAGACCACATTACTTTCCACCTTGGCCAACTTGACAGGCAAGCTCAAATTGCTCAGGCTGTGCCCTTTCAGCACATTAGCAAAGGACTTCAGAGCTTGAAACTAAGTCCTTTTCTCTGTGGTAAGTACTTTTTAAAAAAAATAAATACTAAAAAGCAGAAGATGACAGAGAGGAAATAAGAACAAGGATAATAAAACAAGACAAGGATTTTCAGTGCTGTCTTCCTTTGCACAGAGGAATATTCATACCTTTTTCAGAGTTCCTCTCTGTATAGGCTTCATTTTATAATAAAAGAGATTTGTGAGGGACACTGCTGAATGGCATAGGGAGATCTTTTTGCCTAACAGCATAATATGGTGGAGAGCAAAGCATCCCAGCTCAGAGTTTTGGGACACTCTTGCTACTGAACTGACTCAGAAGGCCCTCCAGCGTTAAAAAAATAACCAGAGGCTCTTACATAGATAAACAGCTCAGAAATTTCCTGTATTCACTTCCTATTTTTTCTGTAACACATTTCCACAAATTTAGTGGTTTAAGACAACATAGATGGATTATCTTACAGTTCTTCAGGTAGAAGTCCGACACTAGTTTCACTGGGCTAAAATCAAGGTGTTGGCAGGGCTGTATTGCTCCTGGAGGCTCCTGGGCACTTTCCTTTCCTTGCTTTTTCAGTTTCTAGAGGCCACCTGCATTCCTAGTCACCTCTGTCTTCAAAGCCAGCAATGTTGTATCTATTGGGTCATTTTTCCTTCCCCACATCTCTCTCTGAGTCTCCTCTTCCACTTTTACTAACCCTTTTAGTTCGTGGAATAGACCAGAGTAATTTCCCTTTTGTAAGGTCAGGTAGTTAGCAACCTTAATTTCACTGCAACCTAATTCCCCTTTGCCACATAACCTAACATGTTTACAGGTTATAGGGATTAGGATGTGGATATTTTTTGAGGGGCCTTTATGCTATCACACTTCCCTATTACTCCCACGGCAAAATGTAGGACCAATCTCTCTCATAGCAAACCTTCCTTTGAGTGCTAGTTCCACCTAAGTTCACCTGTATATAAAGTTTTAGAAGGTGGCCCAGACCTAAAAATCCCCCAGGGAGGGTTCTGGATCTTTTAAAGTCAGCATTGGGCAAGACTTAGTTTTAATGGAAACTATATAAGCCTTAAAAGAAATACAACTGCTGACAAGTGAGAATTTCAGTAAATAAATATATTGCCCGCAAGACAGCTAATTACATTTTAAATGACTAATGCCAGTAAATGTAATACAAAACACAATATAGCACAGGTACTGAAAATTTGGAAAGGTTGATAGACTTTTGCAATTATTTTTAAAGGTAGTGTTTTGTTTGTTTGTTTTCCCCTTTTTTCTTAGCATGGAAGCATAAAAACGTACTCAATAAATAAGCAAATGGAAGGACAATCAATCTAATATCAAAGTGACTAGAGAGTTAATGCCAGGTCTCCATTTGTATGCTGACATTCTGGAATATAAAGGAAAGAAGGTCAAAGGCTCTAGGTAACCTCTCCATCAAAACACCCTTGAGTTACCAGAAAGACACAACCCTCCCTATTCTATGCCAAGGGGCCAGATCAGAGTCCCTCCAAAGCTCCAGAAAAAAAAGTTTTGCAGGATTTGAAAAAGTTTCCTTTTTCTATTGTATTTTTTCCCGTAACCATTTCATTTTTCATACCTCCTTCCCACCATCCCGAAATCACCACGCTGTTTTTTGGCTCAACCTCTCCACCCCCTACCCTCCCCCAGCCCTTTAGTTTTCATCCTGCTCTCTCTCTATGTTTTTTCCAAACTCCAGACCACACAACATAATCAATATTCGTATTGAGGAATTGAAATAAATATGGATACCATTTCCCAGTATTTTCCAAAACTGCTTCTAATCACGGACAGATAAATTCAAAAATCCTTGTTATGTAACAAGAAAAGCAAATAATGGAAACAGAGAAGTACATCTGTGGAAACTTATTATCTACCAGGTACTTTACACAGCTTATTTTCTTTGATCCTAACAACAACATGCAAGGTGTGTTGCAGGACACAAAGAGGACATAGGCTCTAGGAAGCTAAGAAATTGCTGAAGTTTTGCATCTAATTAAGAGACGGTATTGAGATTTCAACTCAGGAACATCTATCTCTACAGGTAAGTCATATACTTTGATATCACACTGACTCCCAAAATAAGATGTGTAAATAGTGTGGATCCTCTAAAATTAAACAAATTTATAAAATAAAAAAGATGCTCTTAACAGATGCTATATAAAATATGAGGTATTTTTAATATATCTAAATTTAGGGATTGGAAACAAGGACCTTTTCATTTAGTCTGTAATTAGACCTCAATTGTTCATTTTACAGGTTCTTAAAATAATAACTAAACATTTCTTCTTTGTATTGTATGTGTTTTCAAACTGCTGTGAAGTTGATCAGCAGCCTTTGCATCTTTTACTGCTAATGCTCCACAAACATGGAAAGCCAAAGAAAATGCTGATGGTCCTATGGGATGCAAGCCACAGATACATATGGTACGCATTTAATGCTGACAAAGTTCGCTTCTTAACCTCTGGGTGTCGCTCCACAATTCTTCTATAAGGCTACTCGCTTCCTAGGAAGGTTCAGTTTCCAAAAACAGGGCAACAGGCCACATGATGCAAGTAGTGTGTCTGAATGCCTTTAAGCAAGTGCATTTAGCACATGCTTCCTAGTATTATCATATGTACTTATGAACTGTTTCCCCTAGATGGTAAGCCCCTTGAGGGTAAGTGCCATGCCTGATATTTCAGCTTATTAGCTGTACATCACAGAGCAACAATAATATCTGTCATGGATATAGCACTATGCAATCCATAAATTGCTCCAATGGCTCAGCGTCCCCCAACCCCCAACTATTTGTGATGTTTGTCTTATCTTCCAGATGAGGCTTGTGGAGACTAAGCAGTTAGCTAGAATCACAAACTAGTAGGCAACGTTTTCTTCTTGCCCACAACAGAAAAGTATTTATACCTTATCGTGCCCTGTTATTTTCTTCTTCTAAAATTTAAAAAAATATATTTTCTTTATTATTTTTAGAGAGAGGGGAAGGGAGAGAGGCAGAGAAGGAGAGAGACATCAATGTATGGTTGCCTTTCATCCGCCTCCAGCTACGGACCTGGCTGGAGATCTGGTTATGTGCCCTGGCTGGAAATTGAACCAGCGACCTTTGGGTTCACACTAACATTTTTATTACAAGGATTCATGCCTATCGGCCTTTTAACTAAAATAAATATAGATATGGCTTTACATATAAGAGTTCAAGGCACTGTTCTTAGGGCTTTACCAATATTAACTCATATAAGCCTACTAACATCCTCATAAGACAGATGCTATTTTCACTCCCATTTTACATATAAAGAAACTAAAGCATGGATAGATAAACTGATCCAAAATCCTGGGACTGTTAAATGCCAGCAGTGATATTTGAATCCCGGAAGCCTGGCTCTAGAATCTGTGTCCTTAACTTATCCTGCCCTATTCTGCCTGAATAAGAATCTACAAAGCTCCTTGCTCAGGACATGTGAACAGTTAGTTGCTCAACAAGGTGGGAAAAGTATGTTTACTCCTCCCTATGTGATTTATTTGATTATATTCTAAAACCTTTCCTCATGCCAATAGAACTCCATGTAAGTACTATACTAAATTTTCCTGTACTGAAGGCATATGCGATGGTTACCTTGACTGACACATAAAATACCCAAAACAAAATACCCCAAGGCTTGAGGATTTTTTGTTTCATGAATTAGAGACATGAAAGGATTGCCAAGGCATCAGAAGTGTTGTAAGCTCACATCTGTAAGTCTTTCTTGGAGATTTTCATATTTCTTACATAAGCATGTTACCCATCTGAACTATTCCAGTGTTCACTCTCTATCTGAGCTTGAAAATTATCTAATCCTTTTTTAATTTTTAATTTTCAACTATTTTTTCTTCACACGCAGTACAAGCACTTGCTTTCAATACAATGTTTAATACTTTGTATGCTTTTATTTCAGTTGTCTTGAAAAATTGCAAGTAAACATGCAAACATATTGTAAAGGTTTTAAATTTGGGGTGTGTATAAATTATCAACACAAGTTATGAATTATGTATATCCAAGCCTATATAAATTAGATTTTGAGGAACAAGTATCATAGCACTCCGGCAGGTCATAATAAGAGATTCCATGTGAAATGTAAAAACTACCTTTGAATAAATTATCCATAAGTTAACACTCTCATTAGAATGACATATTTATTATTTCTGGGTCTGTGACATTCCTTTAATGCACTTTGACTAACTGTTCTAATGGTATATTAAGAAATCATTTCAGGCCTTTTTCCTCCACCAGATTTTGCAGACTTTATTTACATTTGAACTCAAATAATTAAAAATAATATAACACAAAACAAATACCCATTTCTCAAAGTAGAATACCATTTTGTTCTGCCCAGAAAGATTTAATTAAAGCGGGATATAACTTCAGTAATTATTTTTGCACAGAATGACTCTAAAATTAATAGTCAATTGTTGAGAGTGTTTAAAAATTGGGAGACTGACAATCAAAACAATCTTAAATGCTTTGTTTATGTGATGAAAAGAAGTGATCCTTTAATTCCCTCACACACATTAAACTGATTTCACAGACTTTCTGTACTGGTGTTTAACATAGTCAAGTGCTTGAGGTTACATAAAATAAACAGTCTTGAGATCTTATTGCAAATGTTTGCAATTTATGATGTAAACTGATTTGTGAAAAAAAAAAAAATAACAGGATCCCATGTCACTGAAGCCAAAAAAGGCATTTTTCAGAAATCAAAATAGTTTCGAAATTTGAGCATTGTATTATGCTAAAGTATTACCATCTGAAGATCTAAAAAGTTGTAACTCGAAAGAAAAACTCAAAAACATGTATTTATCAGTCCGGCTTAAAGCAGAGGCCTCTGATCTTACACAAACCTCTTGCATCATGGGGTCCTTAACACTACCGTCTTAGCGCAGTTTTCCCCAACCAGGGATCCTGTAGCCAGGAAGGCTTTGCACACCCTGAAAGATTTGGGGGGCGGGGGGCGATCATTAATTATTTTCCCCTATCGGCTTTCTACTCAAACGACCCCAAACGACATGCATGTTGGGCCTTATTCAAATTTAAAGTGAAGACTTCCTCGGACCCCTTCTCAAGTGGCTTTGGGAACTCGGGGTTTGGAACACCCAGGCACCTGGCCGAGAGTGTGGGCCACGACACCCCAGGAAAGAGGGCCCTGCCTGAGCGTGTCCGGGAGACTGCCCCCGAGGGACCCGGCCGGGACTGGCCGCCCGGGCAGCGTCTGCCCCCGCCGTCTCTGCAGAGCCAACGCTGAAGGACGCGCGGGTCGCACAGGCCGCGACCGGCCCAAGTTCGGTGGACCGTGCCAAGAAACTTTGGCCTTTCCCACCGGGCTAGGCTCGCCTCCGCCAGCCCCTTGGCCTTCGGCGCTCCGGCCGGGGCCCGAACCTCTGGGGCTCCGCGCCCAGCCCGGCAGCCTCCTGCCTCCCGAAACGTTCCGGGCTGACCTAGCCGCGCAGCCGCGCCCCCTGCTTAGGGCCGGGCGCCTCGCCCGTCTGCGCCTGGACGCGCGGCTTCCTCTGACCTTCGCCTTCCCGGGAGCTCAGCCGCAGGGACACGCGGGGCTCCGCGTCGGCCGCGCGGCCCCGGAACAGAGACCCTGAAGCTCCCCGGCCTCAAGCTCTCCCGTGACCTCCGACCTCCCTCGGAGCACTGGGCAAAAGTCCGATCCCAGCCGGGGGCTGGATTAGCGCTGCCCTTGGAGCCTGTGGGTTCGGACCTCAGGGCCCCCGCGCGGGCCCGAGCGCGCCCGAGGCCAGCGAGCCCAGGCTGGCGGACCAGCGCGGCCGCTTCAAAGCGCACCCCGCCCCTGGGCAGACGTTTATTAGGAAAACTAGGGAGGCTAGTCTGCTGGGAGACCCTCAAGGCCTGAGCTCTGAATACGTACTAAGTCCTGGTCAATGATCTTTGAAAGGAAAAACATAAATAGGAACTTATCACCCACGTCTACACCGAGGAACAGCTTTGAAGTGTGAACTCAATCCCGGAGAGGGACAGTGGGGGCTGTGGGAGCTCCGCTAGAAGACGCAGGGTTCTGTCGGGCGTTAGTGGGGGGCCTCATCTATACGTCCTCCGGCCCAAAGGGGGTCCCATGGGACCCTAGGGACACCCTCCATCTTCGTGGAGGGTGTCTCCCATTCCGAGAGTCCGCGAGGGAAGGGAGATTCCTGTCCTGTGCCGAGTCGTAACGCCTCCACCTTCCCCCCAACCCGCAGCGCCTTCGGGCTTTCCTGGAAGGGTTTCTTCTGGGAGAGGGGGGCCAAGAGGGAGAGGGTGGGAAGGGCTCTTCGGTGTTCTGAGAACAGCTAAAACCCGACTTTTCCTGATCACGGTCCCGGTCCTGCTGCTACATTTTTCTAAATTTAACCAGACGAGGAAGCTGCTTCGGTCCACGACCGAAACTGTAGCAGGTGAGGGTTCCGCCCTTCTTAGTGCCTGGGCCCCATTCCGGGGCGCTCGTTCCGCTCCCACAGCACCAATGCCTGCCAGACTCTGGGGAAGGTCGGCGACCTGGTGACTGAATGGCTATTAAACCACAATTAACCCAGGTGAATTTCGCGCCGCGTGATCCTGCTTCCCTGCCTGTCCAAAGTATCCCCTAAATAAACTTCAAGGGTCAATGTGCAGCAAAATGAAGAATGCCAGTCCATCTTGGGGAAGGGAGTTATTCTATTCTATTTTACATATTATCTGTGCCTTTATTGATTTGGTGTAAAAATCAATCCGGTTTCTATGCTGGGTGGATAATATGAGGAAGAGGGGAGCTTCGTCTAGCGTTATTTAGAGCCACAGAGGCACCCTTCTGGCCCCCTTGATCGCCGCATGTAGGAGCAAAGGCAAACGCGCTTCCAAGTTGGTATAATCGACAGATACACAGTCATCAAAAAGGAAGAAGGAAAGACTATCCCGGATAGTTTAACAGTAACAGAAACAAAGATGACGCGAATCTCATCAAATGAAACAATACTATTTTCATTCAATTGATCGCAAAGTGTCTTCAATTAATAACTTGGCACTTATTTAAAAGGTTTAACAGAGGTGGAAGCGAAACATCTTGTACCAACAACACGTCATGAAATAACAGCATCTTCTTCTGTTTAAAATAACTTAATACACTAGAAAAAAAATATGGCAAATATAAATAATTTGTTTTCATGGAGAACAAATAGTTACAAAGCTCAACCGCATACCCAAGTTCAGTTAAAAGAGCTTTTCCTCTTTCTTGTAAATTAAAGGAGTGGGGGGAACTAAGGAGACTTTCTAGAGAATTGGGATACGGATTGCTCAGTCCAGGGTACCCCATTTTAAACAGTTACATGAATTGAAGCAAACAAAAAATTACTTTAATATACACCTTTGTGGATAAAATGCACATGATGAAAGTCAACCATCAGTTCACACACATTATAGCCAAAATAAACTTTGTTCGTGTGTATCAACATATTTTACACAAATCTAGTGCCTGTATCTAGCTGGGTGTTCTTTAAGGTGAGTGTGATAGGATAGAGAGAGGGACGTAAAGCAGGGTCCTCAAACAGGACTTCAGGTAACCAGCAAGAGGGGAGATAAGAAAAGGGAGAGGGGAGGACACTATCATTGAGCCAGGGCCTGCTATGTGTCAGGCACCTTGTGAGGCGCTATACCTTCATTATTCATTTAGTCTTCTTTTCTTTTTTCCTTTCCCAACATTTTCTGCCCGCCTCCATTTTCTTGGGACAGAGTGTAAAGTTTTTCCCTTCCGACTTTTTTCTTTTGTCCCCCAGGATCAAAGGCTGGGCAAAAATATATATAGATATACATCAATTTTCAGCCACTTTTGGTATTGTTTTTCATATTGAAGATGAAAATGAAGTAAGTACATGTGTGTAAAGCAGGGAAGGGGGAGACACCATCAATGGAATACAAGTAACATGCAAACCGGAATTTACTGCCAGCAGTCTGGACAGTTCTGCCATAATAATTTCTTAGAGAAGGTCATTGTCTGTGGTACCATTTTTTTAATTCATATTTTTCTCTCTCCTTGTTTATTACGCGCTCTTCCCTCTTCTTGCTCTTCCATTCGTGGTGGTGTTTAACTCAAAGCATCTGATTCAACGTAAAAGGAGGCCCGCCTCTCTTATCAAATTTTTCGTATTAAAGTGAACTTCGCAGAAAAAGGTCAGTTTCAAAACCTGTGAATTTCCCAGCTCCGCACTTTATTTTTAAAATCTTAACTCTTTAAATAAGTATACCTCTACCTTCTGTTTTGCCTTCTTAGCTTATTGGGGGAGGAGGCAGACACTTTAAGTTGGTAACTCCCCAACCCCCCATTCTCCCAAGATTGGTCCAGGTTATTTTTCCATATTTTTAAATGTATAAAATACTTTAATTTTTCAATTTTGTTGTTCTTGGTTCTCTCTCCGATTTCAGCTTCTTTCAAATAGCAATGAGAAATACATTCCCTTTCTCTTTTTCTGTTTGTCTTTTCTCCTTTTTTTTGCTCATTTTTTATTAACAGGATTTTTATTTCTGCACAAGAGCCCATCCTTGCAGCTTTGCCAGGAGCCACACTCCGCAGTCCCCACACTCCCTCGTCCAATCTCTCTCCCGACTTTCCCAAACCCGGCCCTACAGAGCAGAATCTGAATTCTAGGCTCTGGGTAGATGAACGGTCAGGGGCCACCAAGTCGGTGCGCCTTGTGGGATCGCAGCTCCTGAGCAGAGTTCCGCCCTCCGAGTACGAATCGAGTCCGAGATGCTGAAGCGGGCAAGGGGCGGTCAGCCAGGCGGAAAGAGGCTAGGCTCCGAGGTGCCGAGGGGGTGACGGAGAAAGCAGTGGGGCGCAGAGGGCGCGCAATCTGCACGCGCGCCGGAGGCGCAACGTGGGCGCTGGCGTCACAGACCCAGGGCGGCCGCGTGCTTTTTGGCTTTCAGTCTGAGATCCGCGATGCTGGAGTTCTTGCTGGTGGTCTTGGCGGCAGCGGCGGCAGCCACGACGGAGGCAGCGGAGGCCGAGTCCGCGGCCAGCGTGGCCAGCGGCAGTCCGAAGGGCGGCGCCGGGAACATCATGTAGGGCGCGTGCGCGGCCAGGTGCGGGTGCAGGTGGTGATGCGCGTGCGCCACGGCGCTGTCCAGCTGCAGCTGCGCCTGAACCTGAAAGGACAAGGGCGTCACGTTGCAATGACTATCCTAGGGTGACAACAGAATAGAAACAGAGCATTAACGGAGTCCAGCTTGGCTCAGGGGGAGGCTGGGGCAGGGGACAGGGAAGGGGCATTTGGCTGACCTTCTGAGTTTGTTACTGAATCTGGGGCATCACAGGGATACTCCAGGGCCACTGAGTCTCCTCAACTCACTTCCCGGGGCTGTCTCCCTGGGCCCAGGGGATAGCAGCGGCAGGAATGTGGCTGCTGCCCCTTTGGGAGCTGGGCCCATCAGAGGGCGTCACTGCTATGGGACAAAATATCTCCCCTCCCCCAAATAACAGTGGTGTATTGGCACAACAGGGTGAGGCCCTGTTACCCTCCTGCCTTGATGTTGTCATACACATCTTACCTCACTGCTAAAGCCCTGGAGTACCAACAAGCAAACCACAAAACTTTGTATGTCACTTAGGGAAGTTACTGCATCTTCATCACCATTAGCACAATTGTTAGTACTTGTAACCTTTACTGCGGTAAGAATTCCCTGGGGATCTTGTTTAAGCGCAAAATCCAATCCAGAAGGTCTAGGTTGGGGTCTGAGATTCTTAATTCCTACCAGCCTCCCAGGTGCTGCTGATGCTGCAGACCTGCAGATCACCTTCTGAGAAGTAAGGGTCTCCTTTTAAGATCCCCCTCCCTTCTCTTTCTTCAATCATTCCTTCTGGCTTCAGAAGCCTAGCATCAAGATACCAAAGTACCATGGTGCCAAGAAAGCTAAGATCTCCCTAACACTAACCCTCAATACATTGGCACACCCATGTGTCTCCTCAGTCCAGGGCACTGGCAACTGAAAGCTAATTCCTGACTTCACAGCCCTACCATGCAGGGGTCCTGGCTGAAGATGAGGTGGGTCAGACACTGGGTGGGAAAGGATTGTACCCTTAGGCTTGGAGAGCAGGGAGTTCAGAGCACTGGGATTTCCCAGGATTAAATCATTGCTGTAGGCTGTCCTTTTAAATGTAGTCTTAAAGGTTTCTTTATGGCTAAGAAAAGCATTGCAGAGGCAGGGCATCCCTGGGAAGACCAAGGCTAGGCTTCCTTCTCAACTAGAGATGAAGCTTTGTTTGCAGACAGCTTTAAAAAATCAAGTCTGAGTTGGGAGTACTTTTATTTATTTCTTTTTCTTCTGTCAGAGACAGTTAATGAGACTAAGAGGTAGAAAATACCTAGAAAAATATTTAGAGAATTGCTTTAGAAATACCTGAGGACCAACCTCTGTATAGGATCTGACAAAATCTTAATCAAAAGGCTTTTCCCTTCCTCTCCCCAAGCTCAATCTTTAGTGCATTTTTAAAGGACTGGTTACTGCCCTCAGGCCTCTGTGGGTCTCCCACGAGGACAGAAAGAACTAGACATATGGGCCCCTGACACTCTATAGGTTTTTAAAGGGGAGTATGTCCACTGTATCATAAATTGATTCTCCTACTGCATGGACACCTACACTGGGGCTTAGAGAAAGAGGATGTTCAACAGTTCAAGCAAACCTCCAGATTTTTGCACAGTTAAAAACAGATCAAAACGGGGGCTGTACTTGCCTGCTGAAATGGCATCCTTAAAGCACCTACGTTGACATAGGGTGCAACTCTACAAGCTTCAAACTGGCTGGCAGCCCCTATAAGGACACCTATAAAAATGGGGGAAACAAAACACAATTTTGTGAGATGAATATTTCCAGCATTGTTTTCCAGGGTTCTGAATGGGACCAAGATGGAACTAATTCCTTTGCAAATGAATGGTTATCTTCCTAAACTATTACTGTAATTAAAATTAATGCAATTTACTCCCAAACATTAGGACTCTTCATTGACTGCCTTCAAAGCAGATTTTTAAGGAAGGACCATGGTTATCTTTGAGAAGATTTTTCTGTATTTGTACTAAAATATTCCCCACTCTCTTTTTACTTAGAATACTAAATGTTCTTTGTCTGAGAAGCATACCTTTATGGAGTTGATTTTCTTGTTTTCTACATTTAGCTCTTCGATTTTGGAACCAAACCTATAAATTGGAGGGAAAATATAAAACCTAGATGTTATGACTCAAAACATTTTTTAAAATTACAAGAGTATGATGAAAAAAGTATGTTTGGGGCATGAATTAGAAGATGTGGTAAGCAACCTTTGAATTAATCGAACAATCAAAAATTTTAACATTAGAGTGTAAATTAGTGACAAATAGATTTCATAGACTTTCGCAAGATAAATAGTTTCTTGATACATTGCTATTAGTTCTGGTTTCATCTTTCCACACTACAGAGTTCCCAAGGCCTAAAACTCTCACTGATACCTGATACCAAAGTGATAATGGGTTTAGATGTTTGCCCAGTAAGACCTGAGACGAATGTGCTCATTAATAGCCTGTTATATTAATTAGCTTCATCTTCAAGAAAAACCTAACACCAAAGCAAATAGGGACTCTTTTTTTTTCCTGGGGGTTGGGGGAAAGGGATAAAAGTGGGGGAAGGGGTAATTAGTGTCATAAAAGCCTCACTACAAAGAAGTTTAGAATTTCTCTGTTCCTCTGTGCAGTAGAGTGTAACACAGTAGCAGAATAATTGTGCTATTATCATGATAATCTAATTTGCTTCTATAGAAATAGCCTATTTTTGTAGCGAGGGGTAGTAAAGAAGCATCCAGAAAATAGCGCAAAAATTTTTTTAAGTATGAAAAAATAAAAACCAGTAATAAAATTCATTTCTTATGATAAAATAATAAAAATATTCTGTGAAAGGGGGTGGGGTGGAGTATGAATCAAGTAACTCCTAGATATTATTTTCTCCCAGAGAGTGCTTTCTTAAATAAACTTGCCAACTTTTAGAGGCAATATGACAGATTTTTAAAAATTCAAATGCAGCTTGTTTTTTATTCTAATACAGCATATTGACTGATTCACAAAGTAATGCTTAAAAAACATGAAAGTAAAATGTTGCTTCTGAGCTTTGTCTTGTTTTTAAAAGGAAGTGTCAGAGTCAATGTAAATCTTCAAAAATTCCCCTGCCATTTAGTGTAATAGAAGGGTAGATTTCATGCCAGGGTGGCATCCTTTGTGTAACTCACATGGCCTGAGGCTTCTTGCCTCTTCTTCTTTTTTTTTTTTTTTCCTACTAGATTTGGAACCGACTTACTAATGCTCATAACTGTAATAATTATCATCATGTCTTTAAGGGGTTGCTGAGCCTCTAGAGATCTCAGTACACAGAGCAAAGCAGGAGAGGCTTAAAAAGGAAGGCTATGCTGTTGATGCTGTGATGACCAAGGCAGCCTATTATTACTTTTCCCCTTCAACTCCACTGCTCTGTTTTTGTCCTGATCCTATTACAAGATGCGGGAAAGCCCCATAAGAATTGCATAGTTCGCTGCAGATGGTGGTCTGTGCGCCCAGAGACCCAGGGAGTATCTGTTACAGTGATACTTTGTAACAGCTGCAGATGTTCAGGCCTAAAACTGCTCCATGTGTTCAAACATAATGACCATCATTTTCTCCTATTTTATTATTTGAGCGGAAATGCAATCCGAAACATTTAAATTTGTTCTCCATAAACCTAGGATATGTGTGCATGTATGCATATAATTTTTCACCTTAACCACCGCCAAAGCCTACTTTTTCCATTACCCTCACCATCATGACCAGTGAAAAACAAACAAACGAAAAACACTCTCCCAATCCTAACTTCATCAGCTATGGTATACTTGCTGGGGGTCGGACCTTGAAACTGTCAACATTCTCAACAACTGTGGATTGTTTTAAAATCAAGTTTCTGTTGGTTCAGGTTCGTGCTGCCTTGGTTAAGTGAGTGAACAAAGAGCGACCAAAATGCATTTATTTGTCCGCTGTTTCACACACAGTTTGAGATCGACTGCTAACGGCAGACTGTAAATTTCTGCATTTAACAGTTGCTAATTTTCTTTATAGTCTGTACATCTATAAACCTAATTGGCATATCCGCTTGGCAAACCCAGACCCTGGAGCAGACCCTCAAGGAAACCCAACTCCAGCGAACAAAATATTCGTTGTAACTTTTAAGGCATCCAGAAGATAAAACGTTTTCTGTGGGATTTTTTTTTTAAGGCTTATAAAAGTAGGCCCATTAGGATTAAACCACATTAAAGACATCGTGAGGCGAGGGGGTGTGGTTTATAGAAACTCTGGGAGCAAGCCCAGCACAGCTTTCTTCTGCTGGGAACATATGTTGGGATAGGGGGGAATCGGTGGGGAGAGCAGTGTAAAAGACTAAGATCCACTTTGGAAAATAAGACCTCTAGTCAAGACATCCTTTCCTTCCTCATCTCACGCCAGACCCTTGAACCTGCACCCTTGACGTGCGCCCCTTCTCCTTCCCTGGCCCCTTGACCGCACCTCCTCACCGCCAGGTACCTGCACTCGGGCCTCGGACAGCCCCAGCCGTTGGCTCAGTTCTTCACGCATGAAGGCGTCCGGGTAGTGGGTCTCATCAAAAAGCCTCTCCAGCTCATTGAGCTGTTCCAGGGTGAAATTGGTTCGACTTCGTCTCTGCTTGATTTTGGTTTGGCCTTCGTCCTCCATCCCTTTCACATCCTCTTTGCGATCCTTCAGCTCTGGGGACACTGGAGGTGCCACCGTAAACAGGGTCACACGTACGTCCGCGCGTGTACACGGCAACACACACAGATGAAAACAACACAACAAATCCCATTAGCCAGATTTGCCTCAAGAAGGTTGGAGGGTCCTTTTTCCTCTCATAGTTTCTGTCCAGTCTCTCATTCGACCGGGAGGAAGAGGATCCAGGACACAAGCAAAGACCAACTCTGGGTGGCTGCCCGGGGCAAAATGGGCAGTTACCCACCTATCTCCTCTGCAACTGTGGCCTCAGCTCACCTCACTCTCCATCCCAAGGTTCCCTGCCCTCCCGGGTGAACACCAAATCCAATTCACTCACCCTCTCGCCCACTCACTCTCTCCCACGCACGCACAGAAATCAAAAGCGCTGCGCCCCGCCCGTCACCAAACGCAGTCCGAGAAGGGCGCGGTGAGGCCATGCACTGCGCCATTCAGAGTGCTGGGCCATTCTCAGACCAGCTCTGTCGGCTGAGGGCTCTCGGTCTCTCTCAAACTTGCTGGTCTAATTTGGTAACGTTAGGACCAAAGGTTTCACAGCAGGAGAAAAAGACCCCTGTGCTGCCCGTTCCTGGGAGTCGCATTCCCAGGCGCTAGGTGCTGACCCAGGGATCTGGCCAACCCAGCGGACGGCCCACGGGGCAGCCAAGCAGTCCCTGTCCCCCCTGCCAGACCGGGTCGCTGAGCACAGTCGTCCACGCCATGTTGGCAGCCGGGAGGGTTTGCAGCCCACGCTGGGCCAGAAGGTGAGAAGCAGAAAACCAGCCTCTGGTGGCCCGAGGAACTGACCGCTGCCTCTGTTCTCTCCTGGTCTCTCCCGGCTGAACAGACCGACCAGGACCCTAAACGCTTAAACCCACAGAGATCAACAGGTTCAACAGGAACATTCGTGATCCTCGTTTTCTATTGGTTGCTCAAAGCCTTTTCATGCATCCACCAGCTCGGATGTTTAATAAAATATGCATTTTTCTGCTCTGGGTTTACATACATCCGTTGCTACTTTCCTGTTCTTCCTCTGCTCTCTTTAAAAGCAGGAGCTCTGCAAATGCAGGAGCAGAGAGAGACGCTCGAGAGAGATGTATATATATATATATAAATAATATATATGCCAAGGGGCAGCGATATGGGGAGCCCCCTTAACATAAACTGCTCTCTGGAACCTTCATCCTCTGCGCCTGAGTCGAGCACTTGGGTTTTTCAAGTGTCAAAGCTGAGTTTGGGTAGTCGAGGCTGTTTGCAATTTTTCCCAGCCCCCGTGCCTGATCAGCATGGTTGTTTAAAATTATTTTCTGCAGAGCAGGCCTATGGAGAAATTAATGTTGCTCTGAGCTTGGAAAGGAACAATTCCAGGACAGCGTCTACATTGGGTTCAGACCCCCAACTTCCCCGGTCTGGCTGGCTGGGTACCCAGGGCCCAGAGCTGCGGCTTCACCGAGGCTTCAAGAGGTTGTGCTGAGCCACCAGCCAGCTATGGCCAACACTTTACAAATTTAGAGGGACCTGAAACCGGGTCTCCCAGGAAGAAGAACCTCTAGACCTCTGCTCAACCTGCCATTCTTACTATGGTCATTTAAAGTGGTGCCAGCATTTTTATCTCTCAGAGTTCGTTTTGTGGACATGTGTCCTTCCTCCGGGAAGGAAGTGGATAACATTATAGCAAACCTTCAGAGCAAAGTTAAGAAAACATTTCCCACTACAAACGTAATTCAATTTAAATAGGAAAACGCACTCTTTGGATTCTGCCAAAGAGGTGAGAAGGCTTTGTCCTTTTTGTGTCATCCGCAATGGATACCTCTCAAACTTTTGGGACTTCAAAGAGAAAAATGTCCACATTTCCAGTTGATTAATAGGCTTAATATAATCTTTATTTTGCTCCCAAATTTCCACTTAGTGGCCTAAACAGGAACAGACCGTGTTATAAACAACTTAATTGCTCGCTTAAATATGTGATTCTACGCATGTCACATATTTCCTTAATTGGAAAAATATGGCAGCACACCAGTTACTGCGGCCACCAAGTGCCAAATTAATTTTATTGTTGAACTCCTTTGAATTGGTATAGGACTCTCCACCATTTAGATAGAGCCGTTTCCTAACACGCTGCAGGCACCGAAGGATTCCCACTCCCCACAAAACCAGCGTATTGAATGACCGAAGCAACGACCGGATTGTGTAAATATTGCCACCCGCCCCACCAATAAAAAAAAAATAAGGAGCCTAACATGTCTCCCAAAAGAAACAGCATAGGCTCAACTTTGCCTGCTTTGGCCTCGTTCTACCTTCATAGCTCAAAGAGAATGGGAAGTTTGGTCCCCACGAACCAGAGATTCAGGGTCTTCGCGGAGTTCTAGTGGTGCTTAGAGGAGGCCGGAAACCCAGAGGCAATCCGAGGATGACATTTTCTCTCTCTCTCCCCCTCTCTCTTTTTCAGGCCTAGGAAAGGGGTTCCCGAAAACTCGGCGCTAGGTGCTAATCGTAATTCTGCTGCCTGGCCCAGCCGCCGCTGGTATCCCGCCCGCAACCCGGCCCCGCGAACTTCCCCATCCCATCCGCCCGCGGGCCGTCTGGGCTGAGGCCCCATCCTCCGGCTGGTGGAAAAATGCTTTTCGGTGGAATGGGAATAGCCGGAGCGTCTGAGAAGGGCACGCACCAACCCACACGCCCCCCTCCCCACAGACACTCGGACCCCACCCACGACCGTGCACACCACCGCACTCCCACCCCTCCATCATCACTCCAGCTTCCAAGCGGGGATCCAAGGGCCCTCTCGGCGCCCCGCCACCCACCCCGCGGGGCCTCGGGGTCCTCTCCCGCCTAAAAGGAGTCAAGAAGGCGGGAAAGGGGAACCGCGGCCGGGGGTCAGGCCGTTACCCTCGGTGAGCCTCGGGCTGCCCGGCTCCCTGCTCCTCTCGGCGGCGCCCATGTCCAGCTCCCGGACGGGAGAGCGCCCTCCTCCAGCTCCTCCGCCTGCTCCTCCTCCTCCTGCACCTCCTCCGCCTCCTCCGCCTCCGCCTCCGCCTCCTCCTCCGCCGCCGCCTCCGCCGGCCGCCCGGACTGCCGGGCTGCTGCGGTCGTCGCGGCCCGGCTCCGCGCAGCCGGTCGGATCCTTGGCCCCACGCAGCGGCCCGCTCTCCAGCACCTCCCGGTAGGTGATCGCTTCTTTCTTCTCCTTCACTTTCTGGTCAAAAGACTTGGAGACGAACGCCGTAAGTTCTTCCATCGCCACCGCTGCCCGTCAGCCCTGCGCTCAACCTCTCGCAGCCGAGCCCTGCTCTTTTTTTCCTCCTTTTTTTACTGCTCCAACCCCCACAATAATAACACATCAATGGGGCAGGGGGTGGGGGTGGAGAGGGAGGAGGAGGAAGAAAGAAGAAAAAGAAGAGAAGAAAGAAGAAAGAGAAGTAGAAGGAGAAAAAGAAGTAAGAAGAGGAGGAGGAGGAGGCGGCGGCACGGGGGGGTAGGGGGAGGAGGAGGAGGAGGAAGAGGGAAGGGGCGGGGGCCGGCAGAGGGAAATATGAACTGATGCTTCCCTGCCGGAGCGCGCTTGTTCAATGTTAAGATCTTTGACAATTCTTCCTGTGGAGAGTTCAGATCTGATAGCAACGCTGCGCTTGAAGTCTCACTATTTATACTTCGCCAAGGCGGCCCCTTGTTCTGAGTAAATTACCTCCCTTCGCAACTCGGTGGGAGCCCCTTCCCGGGAAGCGCCCGCGCCACTACCTGGGGGTGGGGAAGTAGGGGTTAGGGGAGAGCGAGAGGGAGAGAGAGGGGGAGAGGGAGCGGGGAGGAGAGAGAGGGAGAGAGAGACAGAAAGCGGGAGAGAGAGATTGAGATTGATTAAACTACAGTCAGAGCAGGCTAGGTCTGGAGTGGGAGGGCAGCGAAGCGGACGAGAGGGGGCGGGAAGAGGAGGCAGGTCCCGGGCCGTCCGGGTTTTCAGATAGCCTCCGCCGCCTGCGCGCTTGGCCGTTAATCCCAGATTGACAAGAATCCCTAATTAATTTAATTAGGCGTGGATTTTGCGTTGGTGTCAAGGCTTAGTTAAACGCCGGGGAGCTGGACCTACTCCGTCGGGGCGTGGCCAAAAGGACACTGACAAGTGCGCAGCTCCTGGAACGAGTCCAGTATCCCGACTCCCGGTCAGATCCCACATCCTCACCTCAAGGTGCCGCGGAACTGCTCCGGTCCGCAGTGCCGCCCCGCATCCCTCCCCTGCGTCAGGCGCCCCACAGCCTGGTTCCGTATCCTGACCGGGTATTGCAATCCCACCCCCGCTACCAGCCGCACCCCACAGACCCCTCGCGGCCCGGCATCCTCACCCCATACCCCTGCCCCGAGTCAGGGTCCTCCGAAGCGCCTTTGGAGGCTTCCCGGCCCGCAGCCAGAGCTGAGCCTGCGTCTTCACCAACCTCCCTGCTCTGGGGGGCTTGTGATTCACCCAAGTACTTGCGTCCTGAAGCCCACGCTGACTACTCTACAGGCAACCCCGGTTGATTTCACACATTTCCGGAGCAGCTGTTTCCTGACAGATTCCATTTTAAAGTGTTTCCTTAGCGCCTGATCAAGGACAGTTAGACTTGGTTCCCTCTCTGAGGTTTTTAGGACCCTCATCCCATCTCCCCCGTAAGTCCCTGTATCCAGACCCCTCCCAAAATGAACTACAGGAGCTCTTTTTTAGCATCCCGGGAAATATTCTGTAGTTGATGTCCTGATCTTGAAAGCAAGTGATTGTTCCTTTTTGAGTTTGAAAAAAAAAATCGAAGTTAAGTTTGTTCCCTTCTTAATTTTATTTATTGGATACTATTCCAAAGAGATGTTCGTGGGGAGAAAGGTCTCTCGCTTTCTCCCTGGACTATTTTAATCGGAACCGTTACGTAGAATGAGTGCCTATATTCCTGAGTCATTTGTCAGTATTGTCTGTAGGACAGAGCTCGCTGTGAGAAGTGTGGCCACGTATGTATCTCACGTAAGAATATTTACATATGGAAAGTTATATTGAGTGTGTAAACAAATATACCTCTTCAAGTGTAACTTTGGGGACATTTTCAAGCACTCTGAATGTTAATACAGGCTAACTGTTCATTAAAGGTAACTTGTTCATTTTCTTGGATATGCTACTCAGTGAAAATAAAAGCAATTACATAACTTTGATATGTATACTTTCTACCCATTGGTTAAGGCATCGGCACGAAGTTAACATAATTTGAGAAGTTCTATCAAAGCAACCTGAAACACTTGCAAAAGAATACAATTAAAACAATATATTAGTGTTTCTAGAATGTATGCATAGAGGCTATACATAACTGTCACACTAACACAACTCTTCAGATTAAAATGTTCACATTTGGCAAACTTAAGATGGAAATCACACTTTTAAGAAATATTACTTTGCCTTTTTTCTCTTTATTTCTTAAGTTATTCTTCTTAAGTTTGTTCTTCTTAAAACATTTCATTTATTGTTACTTTTAGGAGAAATAATTAACATCTTTATCTTTCCAGTATAATAGCTTTTAGGTATTTATGAATTATATGAGTGCTTTCTTTAATTTTATTACACTACAAAACAGACCCAAATACTCACACTTTGCAAAGTTATATGAACTTCGGAACATGATTTTACTTTATCTTGGGCTACTATTTGTAACCCCTCTAATTCTGGTATTACCAGAGAGGAATAAACATAAAACTTGAATCCTTTATGAAAATCAGTTTTTAAGGTTAGTTAGCAGAATGATCAGAAGGCGCTCTCAAACTGAGGTGTTAAATGCTGTTCACAAACAGCTCCAAAATAACCACGTCAGAAGTCTGGGAAGGGATCAAGAGACTCACCAGCTACTTAAAAAAAAAATTTTTTTTTTTTTTTTTTTTTTGCCATGACTTCTAAGTCTGATATCAAATTCCATCTACTGAACTTGAGGGAAAGATGACCACTTTAAAGGTAACAAGGGAAGGCTTAGACAATCATTGTGATTCACACCAGATAAAATTTCCTGGCACATTGGCTCTTTGTATATTTAGGAGTAGTGGTGTTCATATCAGTTGGAGTTATGAGAGTTCTGCTGTGTCTGACCACGTATTCCACTGGCCTAAAGGAAATCTATTTAAAAAACAAACAAACAAGGTTTTGAAATATGGTAATAAATGCTCATGAAGTTCCAATTATGTTTCATTAAATAGTAAAGGTTTCTGGAAGCAGGATATTTCAAAATGCAGTTTTGTTAAAAAAGAAAAAAGAGTAAAGCTCAGTTGACAGCCTGCAGAGAGATACAAGTTCTAATGAAATTCAGGACCCCAAGGGTACATACCCCCAGTTCTTGAATTATTTAAACATGCAATGTTGTCATTAAGGTTTAAAACGACCCCTCAAAACTGCTTATTTAAGGTACAGTTATTTATGACAAATACATTTCTGGAGCTGATTTTCACCATCTCAAATATCTGCAGAAAACTGTCGCCTGGGTATCTAGCGGTTGTGAATGAGTTGGATCTCAGGGTCGACCCAAACCAAGGCCAACAGTTATTTTTTTTACCTCCATAGCTTTGCGGACTTAAAATAAATAAGGGAAAATGATGTTTATGCAAGGACAGATAAAATAATGTAGTGTAAGTTACATAAAATGCTGACTCTTTAATTTCTATTGGTGTAAATAACAACAAAAACCTAAACAACTTTTTTTTTCAGAGGAAATCTCCTCTCATTGCCTCGGGCAGTCTTCTCCCACTCTTCTACCAACCCATTACTTTATCGTAAGAAATTAATTTGCACCCAACCTGTGAGTGCCTTCACTTTCAGGGCAAAAGAAGCACCGACTTTTAATGCATTTTTGCAAATAAATCATTACATTTTAATCACACACGACTCGATACAGACGCACTGCCATGATTTATTATTGTTGGGCGACTTTCCTCCTCCCCCAGCTTGACATAACCAATTTTGCCACGGTGTGGGTGTTTTAAACGTAACTTCCTACGATGCAGATTTGTTTACTGATTATCAGTGACGATAACGACGACTACTAAGGCAATAACACTCATCAGTCCCCACCTTTATTGCTTTTTGGTTAAGGAAATAAAACAAGAAAGCAAGCAAGCAAAACCGACACCAAACAAAAAATTGGCGGCGTGACAATCTACTCCCTCGGCACTCCTAACGCCTGGCAGCCTCCATCGATGCGTTCGCAAGCTCGGCTGAGGATGCCTGGCGCTGGAACCAGGAAGGCGGTGAGCTTAAACTAAAGCAAGTTCGGAGGACGCCGGCGGCGCCCCCATTTGAAGGGACGTTTTCAGGTTTGTGGTTCTTGCAAGTCAAGGGGACGTGTGATCCTGAAGGCAGGGAACCAGGTGATACCCTCTACCGGAGTCCGAGAGGAGGCGCCGGGAGCTGCGAGGTTCCGAGGCCCTTGCTCCCGCGGGAGGCGGCGCGGGGCCTGGCGCCTGGAGTCCGGGAGGCTGCAGGGGGGGTGGGCGGTGGTCCGTAGTCGTGGGGAGCCGCGCAGTGCGCATGCGTCTCGCATCTGGAGTTTTTCTGACTCTTGAGGTCGAAGGTGGGGCCTTTAGGGTGGTGGTCGGCCCTAGATTGGCACGAAGTCGCAGGCCTCTGGCTAAGCCTTCTGTCTGGAGGTGGTGAGCGAGAGCCCGCTCTTCCTCCCCCCTTCCCGGATCATCCCCTATCCCACCCCACCTCCTTTGATCGCTGCTTTTGGGTGGGGGGTCTTGCCATGAGTGCCCGGGTGCTTTGTCTGTAACTCTAGGTAAGGTGCTGGTAGAGGGATCACAGCCTGGTGCACCCTCCTCACCCGCTCCGCTGTCTCTACTTTAGATACACTGTTACCTTCCAGCCCCCCACCCTCACCCCCATTATTCCTTGCTCACACTGGTTTGCTGAGAGGAGAGATGGTGCAGGATGACATAAGACCTTCCTTCCTTAACCTATAAATATACTTGCTTTAAGCACTCAGTTTCCTTGACTTCAGGACTTGTGGCCTTAGACCAAGAGCACATGGCTACCCTTAAACTCTGTTTACTTTGGTGCGAGGTTATAATGTGCTATTCCACATGCTGACTGCTTTTAGTTTTCAGGTCAGCTTTAACTCTCAGAGATTCTGTATCTTTAAATGCCCACTGGAAGCCCGATGATGATAATGTTCTTTCTTCTTCTTCCCAATGATGATGGTGATGTTCTTTCTTCTTCTCTCTTCCCTTTCTTCTCGGTCTTCTCCTCCTCCTCCTCCCTCTGCTTCCTCCTCCTCTTCTCCTCCTTCATTCTCAGAATTACTAACCTATTTATGAATCAACTAAACAGGTTTTAGGTAGTTAAATAAATTCAAATGTCTTGTGTCATCACAAAAAAAAAAGTATTCAACTTGTCATCTTTGCACTTGGGTGTGAAAGCTCCAAGTGAAGGAAATATGCAGAGTTCTCAGGCTTAAGGACTGGGGCAGGTGTCATAGGTGCAACCTTGTTGGGAAGCCCTCTGGCTTAGAGTCTATAAATACTCACTTTCTTTGCAGGCAAAGATTTCCTGCTAAGTGGTGGCACTTTATTGCTGTATGTTCTTCAATAAGAGGGCTTAAGAATGTTTGTAACTGAAGAACATGAAGGCAGCTGCAACTATTAATTGCCTTACTAACTTAACCAGTCTCAGGAAAGAGTTGTAGTATGAGTTGGAAAACTTATGTAGCAAGATTTTTATATTAGATGTATAGATATATTTTCTGCTTTCATTTTCAAAGCATTAGGAAAAAGTCCCATGACCAATAATACTTAAAAAAAAAAAAAAAAGATATGCTCAAGAACCTAGTATAAAGGAACCATGGACATGGACAACAGGTGGGATTGACTTTGGGGGGAATGGGTGGGGGGGGAGGGGGACAGAGGGGAGTCAAAAGGGGATAGATATAATACAACAACAATAAAATTAAAAAAGAAAAAAAGGTATGTTAGTCTGAATTTTTAGTTATTAATGGGAGAAGTGTTCGGACAACTCTGTCTCTTGTTTTGCTTTGCTTTGTTCTGCTAGTTAAGCTAAAATTTTACCTCAGTCCTTTTATTGACTTTACATGGTTCTATACTTATTTGTGGGCATTTATGTTAAATGGTATTAACCCCATTTTATTTGTTATTTTTTAAAAAAGATTTTATTATTTTTAGAGATAGGGGTAGGAGAGAGACATCAATGCATGGTTGCCATTCACCTGCCTCCAGCTATGGACCTGGCTGGAGACCTGGCTTGCAACCTGGTTATGTGCCCTGGCTGGGAATTGAACCAGCGACCTTTGGGTTCACAGGCCAGCGCCTTATCCACTGTGCCACCAGCCAGGGCTTTAGCCCTATTTTAATTTTATCACTTTGAGATGGATTTCCCATTGAAATGACCATTTTCCTTTTTTGGCCATTTGCTCAAGATTTTAAAAAAGTTATAGTTTTATTTCATACTGGATGAGTAGTAGAGAAATAATTATAAACTGTCATGTCCTCTAGGAATCTTTGTTCTCTTTAACTGCCTGTTCTCTGAAAAAGATTACTGTTTCTTGTACCTTTGTTAATAAGTGGATGAAGGAACTATTTATGCATGCCTTTGACACCTCTTTTGAATGACCACTTATTGGCCCCACATCTTCATCAATCATCTAAACTTTGCAATATGATGGTTTTATAGGTGAATGTCCTACTGTAGTCTTTACCTGTCTTGGCTTCAGCTCTGCAGTAGAAGTGATTGGGTACGGTTTGCAACCATGAGACTAAACCAGGACATATTAGCAACTAGAGTCAGAACAGAAAACCAGGAGCTGTAGGAGTTCTGTCTCTATGTCTTTTCTACTTACAGATTGATTGAAATATTGTGAGCTTGTGGGATTCCTTAAAATTTGTGCTCAATCATCATTGCCCTTACTAGAAAGAGCTGTTAATGTGTCTTCCCATGCATTGCCCCTTACCAGTGGAGTTAAATATTAAAGAGTTCTTTCTTACTAGGGGTGTGAAATATAAATTGACCACCATGACTTGAATGAGCAAGTGTATTCATCTATATGCTAGGGACATTTTGGAAACCAAAAGGTAAGCATATGAGTATGTCTAGGGAGGTAAATAAGAAAACATTCAGCTCTGACTGGTGTGACTCACTGATTGGATTGAGCTTGCAAACCAAAGGATTTCTAGTCCAATTCCCAGTCTAGGCACATGCGTGGGTTGTGGGCCAGGGCTCCAGTTGGGGGTGCAGAAGAGGCAACCACACATGGATGTTTCTCTCTTTCTCCCTCCGTTCCCCTCTCTCTAAAAATAAATAAATAAAATCTGGAGAAAGAAAGCATTCAGTACCTGTCATTGATAGAGAAGACAGTTTTGTTTTGTTTTTAGAACTTTATTTATTATTTTCAGAGAGGGAAAAGGAGAGAGGGAGGGAAACATCAATGTATGGTTACCTTTCACCTGCCTCCAGCCACGGACCTGGCTGGAGACCTGGCTTGCAACCTGGTTATGTGCCCTGGCTGGGAATCGAACCAGGGGTTTATTATTTTTAAGTGGATTAATAAATCTCAAATTTTCTGTTTTAATTTCTAAGATAATATTTATAGATGTAGCCCATATAGCTAAAAGCTCTTGCTGTCTTCAATAATTTTTGAGTATAAAGAGATCCTAAAATTAAAAAGTTTAAGAACCACTACTCTAAGGTAGCGATAGTTATTTCTATTCTTCATTCTTATCCAGCTAATTAAATCCCTACATATGAATAAAGAAGTAAAAAAAAAAAAAAGGAAAGAACATACATCTAATTATATATCTTGTTGGTGACGAAAAAAGGAGAGAATGGAACACTGGTATAAATTTTTGTTTTAATTTCAAACAACATAATTCATCCAAAATAGATGATTGCATCTAACCCAGAAAAGTTAGTGGGAGATACAAAATCCTTCCTTATCAGAGCCAATTAAAAAAAAAAAAAAAGGTTGAAAAGCCACTGTCACAAACCTATGAATATTTTTAAGTGATATATTTACATTTCAGAAAAATTACACTGAAATACTAATTTCAATAAGACAAAGCAAAAAGCCACCATATATTTTTTTTTAATTTTATTGTTGTTGTATTACATCGATCCCCTTTTTGCTCCCCTCTGTCCCCCTCCCCACCATAATTTTTTTTTTATTACAATTAACCTCAAATATTTTTTCAGAAAAGGAAGCAAGCACTAAGAGCAAATCAGAAGTAGATCCAAAAACTGTCTTCTCTAGGCACTGTCCTGTGAACCCAAAGGCAACCATTCATTTCTCTAAAAATAATAAAATTAAATAAACCCATTATATGATAACACAAATAACAAATTTAATATGAAAGTTAACCATTTTTCAAAACAAAACATTCTTAGTGAAAAATGTGGCATTATTTTCCATTTTTGCAAATCTCTGATGTCTGGCTTAATAGAAGACAGTTGAATTCTTTTATGTGCATCTGCATTCACTGTATTGTGATGAGTTGTTTCGATTGAGGTAAATGAAGAAAAATTGTATTCACACAAATATGGTATTGAAAAAATATTTAAAAAAATATTTTATTTACTATTAATTTTTAGAGAGAGTGGAAGGGAGAGAGGGAGAGAGACATCAATGTATGGTTGCCTTTCACCTGTCTCCAGCTAAGGATCTGGCTGAAGACCTGGCTTGTAACCTTGTTATGTGCCCTGACTGGGAATCGAACCAGCAACCTTTGGGTTCGCAGTCTGGCGCCTATCCACTGGCCCACACCAGCCAGGGTCCAGGGAGAAATTTTTAATAGCCTTTTCAAATAATCCTTTACTATTACTCCAAAACTTGACAGTAGTAGTTTCTTCAAGGTTGGTTGTAATGTGGTATTTGAAACCCTATCAGTGACCTTTTCATACTCTGTTACATTAAAACCTATTAGTTTGTCTTACACTGGGAATGGATTTTTTACCCATGCTTGATTCTTTGACATCATGCATTAACTGCTTGGAAAATAATGGTTCTTAAGTTATGCATATCTTCCAAATATTGATACCTTTCATTGTAAAATATATTTTAAAATCTCATTTGTTAATATCACCACTGATCTTATTAGAAAAATCTCATAAGTACTGGAAAGCTGTCAGTCTCATGGATACAAGTTATCCAAAATTCTAATTTTGGCATGAGAGCGCAAATTTTGTCACTGGCAACAAATAATGTCAGTTTTCCTTAAGTGAGTGCAAGACTCTGTTCATTTTGAGAGAATGTCTACCATATACACAAATCTAAATAATAATAGTTCTCTAAAATAAAAATTGTATTTCATGATAAAAGCAGCTAGTTCAACTTGCACACATACCTTTTTTTAAGACAGCTATCATCTTGTTACATATATATCAATATGTATATTTCATTACAGAATATTAAGATGTGTGCTCAAGGGTTGACATTTAATGGAATTAGCCCTGGCTGGTAGCACAGTGGATAAGGTGCCGGCCTGTGAACCCAAAGGTCACTGGTTTGATTCCCCAGCCAGGGCACATAACCAGGTTGCAAGCCAGGTCTCTAGCCAGGTCCATAGCTGGAGGCAGGTAAAAGACAACCATACATTGATGTCTCTCTCCCTCTCTGCCTCTCTCCCTTCCCCTCTCTCTAAAAATAATAAATAAAATCTTAAAAAAAATAAAATTATATCAACGACGTTTTTAAGGGAACAAGTGAACACACGCACTTTTGACTAATGCTGTTAAGAATGCAATGATTGCTAATGTGGTTTGGGGCCATTGCCTTAATTCCTGTTAAGGCAACTGCAGTTTTGCCTGCTGTTGCTTTTACATCATTAATACAAAAAGTCAACACAGAGAAAAGGGTAAATCATGTTTTTGTGTTATAGTGAGAATGGTTTTGACCTCTTGGATTCCCTGAAAGTCCCTTAGGAATGCTATGGGGTCTGCTGACCCCATTTTGAAAACTGCGTTTTTCAGGAGCATGTAAGCTTCTTGATGGCAAGGATTTTTGTCTCAGTTGCTGATCTCCCTTGATAGGCCTGCCATCATCCTGGGGTATCTTACATACCTCTAGTGTAGAGTACTTATTTTTTTTTGAATCTGGCTTATCTTTGTTGCTTTACTGCCTGCTTTTGGTGGAGTGTGAGGTATGATTTTGAGACTTTGCATATCTGTAAATGTCTTTATTCTGATCTCATTGGATCAGTGATTGGGCTGGATATAGGTTCTAGGTTGAAAAGCATTTTCACTTAGAATTTTGAAAGCAAGTATCCATTGTTTTTCTATATTGCTGTTTAGAACTTCAATGCCTTTTATTGTGATTTCCCTATTGTTTTCTATAGAAGTTTCTGGGATCTTCTGTATAATTCCTAGTGTCTGAAGTTTTATGAGTTATGTGTTGTATATGTCTTTTTAAGTTCATTGCCCCAGGGACTTTTTACCCCCTATTTTTTAAAATTTAATTTTATTGTATTACATTCATCTCCTTTTTACTCCCCTCTGTCCCCTTCCTTACCTCCTATTTTTAATTTTAATTTTTTTACTATGTACTTTCTGTAAGTCATTTTAACTTATCTAATTCTATTGTATTTTTTAAATTTTTTTACAGATTATCATTTGTTCAAATATCAAGCTTTTTTGTTCTATGGATATTTCTTCTATTGCTGTTTGCTGGATCATATATGTTTCTGAGGAAACTAGTATGTTTCTTTGAAGTTTACTTCTGCATTTTCCTGGTTTACTACTAGTTGCTCTGTTTCTTTCTGCTTTGATTTCTGTCTCATGATGAAGGCTTTCATCATATGATTGGTTATCCTTTTTTCTTTTTTGTATAAGCACTGAAAAGTTAAGAGAAAAATAGTTTACAAAAAATGTTAAAGGTTTGGTCTTATTAACTGGTGGGTTATTTATATGGTGATTGGTACCTTGAAATACTTACAGTATATCTTTTTCAGGTACTGTTCAGTTTTGCATAGGTGAATCCTCTGCCAGAAATCTTGGAGCCAAGCACACAGAGGGCTACAGCATTTACCGTTAGTTGTAGACTTCTCATGTAACTCCGTTAACTTTCAGTTAGGCATTTCTCTGCACTCTTTTACTGTGCCCCCCGACCTGATGCTCTACTGTTTCATCATTTTGGGGATGAATAGTCACCTGTTTGGGTTGGATAGGGTAGGGGGTTTGGGAGATTAGTTCCTTTATAAACTTTCTACCAGTTCCCCTTTCTTTAGTTCCATGCCTCATTGTGCCCGCTGTGGTAACTGGCGTCTTAAATTCCTGATCCTTTCTGACTTTTGCTATGTAAATTGGTTTTTCTCTTACTGAAATTCTCTGCAGTTGCTTGGTGTTCAGCTCTCTTAGCTCAAAATTCTCCATTTGTTTTTCATTTGCCAAAACTTTGTTGATGAATCTTGTCAACTGTTTCTGTTGTTTTCTCCTTTAGTCATCGTATCCTTGTGAATTTATACTATTTTTATCCATATATCCTCATTTTTTAAGAAAAGACTTTATTATTTCCAGAGAGAGGGGAAGGAGGAGAGTCAGAGAAACATCAATGTATGGTTACCTCTCACCCACTTCCAGCCACAGACTTCTGGAGACCTGGCTTGCAACCTGGCTATGTGCCCTGGCTGGGAATTGAACCAGAGACCTTGGGGTTCACAGGCTGGCGCCTTATCCACTGAGCTACCAGCCAAGGCCCCACTTTGGTATTTTTGGAGAAGATAATGAACAATTTAACATAACGTTAAATTGTTATGTGTGGGTAAAGAAAACTTTTAACTGCTTAAAAATAAAAACAAAAATGGAATAAAAAAACAGGAAATAGGAAAACTTAGATGATTATCACTCAATTAAGTACAAATTCCTTAATGGAAATTTATTCACACATGCACATCCCACAGTTATAGATAATGGATATATGGATGCACATGTGAATATTACATATACATGTTTAAAATATATGTATATATTATATGTATATTGTGTATGTGTATAATTTCGTAGTCATAGTATTTTGAAGGTAGAAAGGATCATGGTGATCTTTTCTCCGGTGCAGTTTCATTTTTCAGTGAGGAAATTGGCTTAGATATGCTAGTGATTTGCTGAAAGTTTCAAAACCACCTCTTTCCAATGTTTCATTGAAATGTAAAAGGTTAAGAATGTGAACATCTTGGAGGTTCATAACTAGATTAAAAGTCTAATTCTGGCTCTAGGGAAATATCATCAAGTTTTGAATTGAATTCTAACAGCAGTTTTCAATTGGAGTAAGAGGGGTGAGTCCACCTGACGGTTTTGAAAACAGTTTAATTTAATTGCTTTGTTTATAGTAATAATATTTAACTTATTTTGAGTAAATATTAAAAGTGTGAGATTTTTGATTATCTGATCCATGCACCACTTTTCTTAACCACTACATAGGATGGATCTTGCTTTATATGACATTGGGAAAAAAATAAGATTGCAAATGAAACTCTAAAGGCTGACTTTAAAGTAAGATGAGTAAGTTTCTTATTAGCTAAGGTAATTTCTAAGTATAAAAACCGTAAGTTTTACTTCTGTATGTTTTTTTAATTTGAATACTAAATATAAAAATACTACCATAACCATATAGAAAATAATTAAAAAAAAAAAGCCTTGGCTGGTGGCACAGTGGATAAGGTGCCACCCTGCAAACCCAAAGGTCGCTGGTTTGATTCCCAGCCAGGGCACATAACCAGGTTGCAAGCCAGGTCTCCTGCCAAGTCTGTAGCTGGAGGCAAGTGAAAGGCAACTATGCATTGATGTCTCTCTTCCTCTCTGCCTCTCTTCCTTTCCCTCTCTCTAAATATAGTAAATAAAATCTTTAAATTAAAAAAAAAAATGTGGTATGCAATGTTAAAACTTAAAAAAAAATATTTCCGAGTTTCATCACTTAAATATTATTAATTTTTACCTTTGTCTTTATTCATATGTACATATTTTAAAAAATCATAATCTCTGTAGATGCAGTTTTAATAATTGTGGATATCTTCATGATTATATCTTCTGATTTCTTTTTTTAAGAGAAATTTTTCAGAATAATCCCTAGAAGTAAAATTTCTTTGTCAAGAAAGCAGCAACATTTTTTAAAAAAGATTTTATTTATTATTTTCAGAGAGAGAGGAAGGGAAAGAGGCAGAGAGGAAGAGAGGCATCAATGTATGGTTGCCTTTCACGTGCCTCCAGCTACAGAGCTGGCTGGAGACCGGGCTTGCAACCTGGTTATGTGCCCTGGCTGGGAATCAGACAAGCAACCTTTGGGTTCTCAGGCTGGTGCCTTATCCACTGAGCCACCAGCCAGGGCTAGCAGCAACATTTTTTATGACTCTTTATTTAAAATTGTAAGTTGCTTTCTGGAAGGATTATGCTACCACTTTATATATCTACTAGCAATATGAAGAGTTAACTTTCCTTCACAATAACCTTATCGACTTTGGCATTTAAGTAAACATTTCCTCCCTCAAATTTCACAAGTTAAATGATAGTATGTTATTTTCATTTTGTACTCTGTTGATAACTAATGAGTTCTTATCCATTAAAAAATTTAGAGTTTTCAGTTAGAAAAATGTAATTTTAAAAGATAGTAGTATATGTATTATCTTTAGGGAATGTTTAAATTAAGGATTAGGTAGTTGATCCCAAAACAAAATAATTATATCATTAATGATTATGATTACAACTTAAAATATAAGAAAATTGTTATAAGAGCTGTCCTCAAGATTGATTCTTTTGAGAAACATTTGAAAAAATATAGGACAAGTTTAAGTTAATTAAACTATAAAAACAATTAATTGATAATCCTAGAAGACTATAATAGAGCTGTTTCTAATATTCTTGTTAGGAAGCCAGGTACATTGAAAATTCTGCTTTAAGACTGAAAATTTTTATAAAATTGAAAGAAATTACTAAATTTCACCCATGGTGCTTTATGTTAGTAATAATTCCTTTGAATTATTTGTAGAAATGGGACGCCGTTCATCGGATACTGAAGAAGAAAGCAGAAGCAAGAGAAAAAAGAAACACCGTAGAAGGTCATCTTCAAGTAGTTCTTCAGATAGTAGAACGTACAGCCGAAGGAAAGGTGGAAGGAAATCAAGGTCAAAGTCAAGATCTTGGTCCAGAGATCTTCAGCCTCGCTCACATTCTTATGATAGAAGGTGATTTTCATAATATTTACTTAAATTGTAATGAGAGTGACATTCTCTAAGTTAAAGTTCTTGTATTTTTGTAGTAATGGGTAAAACATTATTCTTTTAGTAATTAAATATTTTATCAGGGTTAAGTCCAAACCCAGAGTTGCAGTTTTTTTCCAGGCCCAGCTTAAGGGTTCATTGTTTACCTTATTTATCTATTCTTTGTGCTAGGCAAGTAGATAGTATATAATCTACTAGTATATTGTCTACTAGTATATAATCTACTAGTATATGGTCTACTCGTATAGTTCTCATATTCTACAGTATTATCTGATAATATTTGGAAGGATTGTATGCCCTTAATGCCCTTAATGTCTTAATTTGTAGCTGATTCAACCACTAAATTATTAGATCAATCATCTTTAATCATGTTTAAGAGTAATAACATTTTGTTTATTTGTGCTTTTAGGAAGGTGTAAGACAATAAAAATGAGACTTTAAGAATCTCCTTAATGCTCATACAGTTTTTTTTAACACTTTTTTTTGATTATATTTTATTTCAGACGCAGGCATCGATCGAGCAGTAGCTCTTCTTACGGCTCTAGAAGAAAACGAAGTCGAAGTCGTTCAAGGGGTCGAGGGAAATCCTATCGAGTTCAGAGGTCTAGGTCAAAAAGCAGAACAAGAAGGTATGCCGTATCAGACATTTATTGTGTTGTAACACACAATTCCCAGATTTAGTGACCTAAAGCAACAAGTATTGATTCTTTCATGATTTTACAATTTTGACTGAGCTTAGCCGGCAGTTCTCCAGTTATCTGGTAGCTTGATTGGAAGTAGACAGTCCAGTGTGGCTTCACTCTGCCATTTGGTGCAGGCTGTTGGTTATTGTCTGGGGTGCTTTAGTTCTCCTGTGGTTTCTCATCCTCCACTAGCCTAGGCTGGGCTTTTTCATGTGATGCAGGAAGTATTTCAGGAGGTACTAGCAAGAGCAGAAGCTGCAAGATCTAAAATCTTGCCTCAAAAATAACTCTGTGATATGGAGCAAGTGTTAGTGTCCTTCCCTAAATTTGTATGTTGCAACTCCAATACCCAATATAACTGTATTTGGAGATAGGGACTTTATGGAGGTATTTAGAGTTGAATGAGGACATAAGGACAGGGCCCTAATCCAGTGAGGCTCCTGGCCTTATAAGAAGAGGGAAGGAGGGAGGGCGGGAGGGTGAGAGAGAGAGGGAGAGAGATCTATGTTTTCATCTATGTGTTCTTGCTGTGCTCGAGAGCCAGTAACACAGAAAATAGCCACACTGGAAAGAGTTGTATATTTTGGGCAGTGGCTGAAAATATGGTTGAATAGAATGGGGACCATGATACTGAGGGACTTGATAAAAGTAGGCATTCAGAAGTTATTGAAAGATTTTGAGCAAAAGAGCATTAGGATAAAAACAGGAATTCAGTAAGATCGGCTTCTTTTCCCTGCATAGATCTTGTACTGTTAGGTTCTAGTTGGGGGGATATATTAATGGTCTAATTTATTATCTAGGCATAAAATTATGTAAATCTCTGTGAATCTGAAGTTGGATAATGGTAATAAAGTCCAAATGTTTAGCTTTTTTGACCCTGTATTATTTGGACTCAGTCTTCTCTCCTTAGTATAACTGTACACTCTGGGAATAAGTCTCTCAGTATTACATGCCGTGGTTCTCTATACATATCCCTGAGCTTTGTTTCTTTAAGCATGCGTTCCTTCAGTTACTTGCAATCTTTAATTCTCTTCTTCCTTACATCCTTTTTTAATTTTTACTTTTCCACTCCCAGGTCAAATTTAAGCCATCCTTTCTCTTACCCACCATCACATGTGGCTCCTGATACGTAACAGTTATATTATGAGTAACACGTCTTTGCTCCAGTCATCTATTATAACTGTTACAGGGGGAGTCTCTTGGTACCTAACATAATCCCCTGCTTAGTAAACATGCCTTGATCGATTGAATCATTAATTGGAGAAATGAAGTTAGGTAGAGAGCTGGTTTTTGTAGTAAGGAAAAGTTGTATTGATTTGCAGAAGGAAAAGTTTATTTTGGATATATTGATTGGTCTAAAAGAAGGCTGATTACCAGAAAACAACTTCAGTTGAAAGTCCCTATCAGTGGGACTTTCATGGATAATAATCCATGCTTTTGTATGTCTTTTTCAGGTTATAGTGTATTTACACATACCTGGAATCAGTTAATCAGAGTTTGATTAGGAAAACAGAAGCCAGTGAATTCCAAACCATAGAATTTTAACACGGGGAATTAAAGGCTTACATAGATTTTGGAAGAGCTCAGGGAATGAGGGAAGCTGTCGCTGATTATTTCAGCCTGAAGCATCGAAGCTGGTTGTTTTCTCAGAAGTCAACGGAAACCTTTAGAACTCTAGGTTTGTAGCAACAGAATGAGTGGTTGTTAATAACTTACCCACCTGGAAGCTGCTTCCTCTGCCCAGCAACAGCCTCCAGAGGGAAATCTGGAAATGTTCATTTCTTTCCTTTGCAATGCAAGGAAGACCTGAAAAGTAGTAGCGATGATGTCTAGTCAGCAATAAACTACCCGGCACAGTGTTCAGTGATCTGAGTTTTGTAACTATGTCAGGCAAATGCCTCTATTTTATATATGAGGAAACCAGTTTGTAAGTTACTCTAAACAGCAACTTCTCAGCCTCTTGCAGCGACTCTTCTACATTTAACTACAATAACTAAATAATCCGAGAACACTGAAAAGTCTTACATTTTTAAGAGAATATATTATCCATGCCCTGTATCCTATACCCTGTATTATTTTGGAAAATATATTTTAGGAATTTATTTCTCAAAATGTTTTAACCGAGTTTCTAGGTTAATCTTGATTGAACAAGAAAATTGAACCAACTCAGTCTTTGAACAGTTTAGTTAATCCAAGCTTTACTTTAAATTGAGAAGATGAAGCAGTGATCTTTTTTCTTTCTTTTTAAAAATTTTTACTTGTCTACAAATGTAATCAGTTCTATGTTGAATAATAAGAAAAGTTCAATTGCACATGATAGTACATAACATTTCAAATATAAAAGACAGTTGGGAGTGTTATCAAAATACAGGAAAAAATAGAGAACACTTCACGAATTTGCGTGTCATCCTTGTGCATCTTTCTCTGTATTGTTCCAATTTTAGTGTATGTGCTGCCAAAGCAAGCATGAAAGCAATGATTTTTTCATAGAGAAAGTACTATATGACTTTAAATGGGAAGGTGTATTGTTAATTAGCTCTGTGCTTTTTAAATGAAAACTAATGATTTCAGTCATGGAAAGTCAAACACTTTCAGAAAACTTGGTTGTTGCAGGTGTTAAAACTACTTGACAGATGAGGCATGTTCTGGGGGATGACGAGATGACAGGAGTCAAATGTGTGAAGTTTGATGCAGTTTCTATGAGATTCCATGGAGAAGTTATACAGTAATTAGGTGATTATGCCTTTTACTATATCAGTAATTTTTATGATCTACTCAAGTTGTGATGTTACCATATCACTTCCTTTTGCAACAGTGAGAACCCCAATCCTATAATGTATGGTATGTTTACTTATTTCCTCAATTGTAGACTACACAGAAGATAGGTTCAAAATTGCTGATACATACCTTTGTGAAAAACAAACTTGTCAGCTAGAGTTTAATATTTTTATGGTTTCTTTTTTCACCTTTACTCTGGGGATACAGTTCTTCTCCTGTCTTCATTATAGTTAGTTTCTTCAAAGAGTTCATTTGTTTCTGTTTATATTTCATGTTAAGTGTTTTATTTCCCCAAAGTTTTAAAATTTTAGTTATTTGTTATTGCAAAAGACATCACTATACTGAAAGGTGTGCAGGGAAGTATCATCTCCATTTTCTCCCTTCTGTCTTGTTCCTAACCACCGCCTAGGTAACCAACCCTATTTGGTGGGTTAGCTTTCCTTTGTTTCTTTGTGAACCAAATAGTAGTTATATCCTGGCATACTGTAGATGTTCTTTTGTACTTTGCATTTAGTTTGTTTGTTTGGAAATTATCAATTAATAGCAATCTTATTTTTTATAGTTGCTTGGTACTTCATTCTATGAATGTATCATAATATTTTTAGCCCATCTCCTAAGTATGGACATTAATAATACCACCAGTTGTTTTGCAGTCACTAAAAGATCATTACTAACTTTGTGTATGAGTATTTTTGTATGGCTTGATGTGCGTCTTAATGGTAAACTTCTCAAAGTAAGATTGCTGGATCCAAAGGTAAATGTTTGGCCCTGGGGCAGTGGCTCAGCTGGTTAGAGCATTGCCCCATATGCCAAGGTTGCGCATGGTTCAGTGTCCTGTCGGGGCACAGATCGTAAGCAACCCGTTTGCCCTGGCTAGATGGTTTAGTTGGCTGGAACATCATCCCTTAAACCAAAATGTTAGGGGTTCAGTCTTTCATCAGGGGACATCCAGAAGGCCACTGTCGATGTGTCTCTCTCGCATCCATGTTTCTCTCTCTCTCGTTCATTCCCTGCCCCCTTCCCTTCTCACTAAAATTAATTTTTTTTAAAAAGTAAATGCTGTTGTTTTGTTAGAAATTGCCAAATTCCTGTCAGTAATGGAGGACCGCATTATTGCTTCAGCAGTAGAATGTGTTGTCATTTTTAAGTGCCTGCCAGTATAAAGGTGGGAAGATGATATTCTGTGTAGTTTTAATTTTTATATCTTTTTCTTATAAGGGAAGTTGACAATCTACATGTGTTTGAGGACTATTATTATTTTTGTGTGTGAATTTTTTCTTTATGTCCTTTTTTTCTTCAAGTTTTAAGAGTTAGTAGATATATTAGTCCTGTAGTTGTGATACACCTAGCAAATATTTTCTCTTAGATTTTCAATTGTCTTCTGATTTTGTTTATTGTATTGGCCATACAAAGGGTTTTTTTGTTTTATGTGGTAATATTTATCATTCTTCTTTCATCTCATTTCTCTTTATATTCATAACATAGAGACATTCTTTTCTTACATCCAGGTGATGTAGAGGAAAACACTGATATGTTTCTGGTATACCTGTTTGTTTATTTTTTTACATTTAGATCTTTGATATATTTGGATTTATTCTTTTTTTAATCGACTTTTTTTGGGAATGACATTGGTTAATAAAATTATATATGTTTCAGGTGTACAATTCTGTATTGCATCATCTGTATATTATGTGTTCACCACTCCAAGTCAAGCTTCCTTACATCACCATTTATCCTCCCATCACCCTCTAAATTTATTTGTGTGTATGATATGAGGTATGGATACCCCACCCTGAACTGGCTGTTACATCACCATTTATTAAAAAGTTCATCTTTGTTTCAGTTATTTGTGATATCCCTTTTATTGATAATATGCAAAATTCCATTAGTACCTGGTTCTTTTTCTTGACTTTATAGGTATTCCACTGATCTGCTTGTGTATTTTTGCATCAGCAACACACTTATAGAAACTTTATAGTATATTTTAATGTTGCGTAGGGCTAGTTCCCCATTTGACTTATAGTTTTTCTTTTTCAGTATTTTCCTGTCTATTCTTTTCCTGTGAACTATTTATTTTTTTCACAGAAGATTTGGTATAAATTCATGTATATTCATTCAGAAAGCTTGTTGGTGTTTTTATTTGGATTTTATTGAACTTACAAGTTAAGGAGAACTGACATCTTTATCATTTTGAGATGTTCTAAAAGTAAAGGGATGATTTTATTCATTATTTTCAGAGAGGAGAGCAGATAGGGAGGAAGAAAGGGAGAGAAGTGTTAAAGTATGGTTGCCTTTCACCTGCAGCCAGCTACCGATCTGGTTGGAGACCTGGCCTGCAACCTGGTTATGTGCCCTGACTGGGGAATTGAACCAGCAACCTTTGGGTTTGCAGGCTGGTGCCTTATCCACCGAGTCTCATTTTTAATGTTTAGGAATGTTTTAAAGTTTTCCTCATATAAATTTTACTCATTTCCTACTAACTTGATTACAAAGTATTTTAGCCTTTTTTTTTAAATTTTATTTATTATTTTTCAGAGAGGGGAAGGGAGAGAGACAGAGAGGGACAGAGAGCCATCAAGGCATAGTTGCCTTTCACCTGCCTCCAGCCACAGACCCAGCTGGAGATCTGGCCTGCAACCTGGCCATGCGCCCTGGCTGGGGAATTATAGGCCCCGGGTTCATAGGCCAGCACCTTATCCACTGTGCTACCAGCCAGGGCTATTTTAGCTTTTTTACTGCTATTGTAAATGAGGTTTTCCCTACCATTATAATATCTAAATAGTTATTGTTTCTCTGTATAAAGTCTACAGAAGTCTATGTTTATTTTACTTTTTTCCCAGCTTTGTTAGGATATAATTGACTTTTAACATTATGGAACTTTTAAGGTATATAACGTATTGATTTGATATACTTATATACTGCAGAATTATTACCATCATAGTCTTAGCTAACACTTCCATCATATGACATAATCACCATTTTTTTGGTAAACCATTTTTCTGATATATATTCACTTACATGTTTTGAAATTTATTTGTTTAGATGTTTGCAAAGTAGTTTCTTTTGATTAAAAACTTTTTTCTGTTTTAATGCTTTTTTCTTCATCATTTATTATTTTGTATATTTGAGCATTTTGCTTTATTTAAGTTAGTTGGTGCATTATTCTTTTTGTTAATTTTCTAAAAAAATTGCTTTTGATTTATTGCGTAGATCATAGGTGGCAAACAAAAGGCCCTGCGGGCCGAATCCAGCTCTCCACCATGTTTTGTCGGCCCGGCACCTGTTTCTACCCAGCTCACTTAATTGTTAAGGTGTAGTTACATTTATACAGTCCTAAAATTATATTCGGCCCTTTGAAGGCAACTGTGAGGCTGGTGTGGCCTCTGATGAAAATGAGTTGATGCCCCTGGCTTAGATCTTCTGTTTTTCTGTTATCTACCTTATTAATTCCTACTTTTATTCTTATTTCCTGCATTGTGCTTTCTTTCTTTCTTTCTTTATTTTTTTTTACTTTGTTATTCTTTGTTTAGCCTTTTGAGCTGGGAATTTATTTATATTTGGTGTGCGTTGTATACATATATGGCACATTTTATTTATTTATCCATTGGTGGACTTTTAGGTTGTTTCCACATCTTGAATACAGTGAATAATGGTATAATAAACATGGGTGTGCCGATATCTTTTCAAGATTCTGTATATCGTTTTATTTATTTTCTTTTGGATATATATGTAGAAGTGGGATTGTTAATTTTTTGAGGAACCTCATATTGTGTTAAATAGCAGCTGCACTATTACACGTTACCAACAGTGCACAAGTGTTTCACCTTCTCACATCTTTACCAACACTTGTTAATTTTTTCTTTTATAGTGGCCATCCAACAAGTATGAGATCTAGTGGTTTTGATGTGCAGTTCCCTGATGATTTTGCAGAGAATCTTTTCATGGGCCTTTTGGTCATTTATACATCTTCTTTGGAGAAATGTTTATTTGAATCTTTTGACAGTTTTTTAATCTTCTTCTTTGTTAATGAGTTACAAGAATGTTGTTTTACATATTCTGGATATTAACCCCCTATTCAATGTATGATTTTCAAATATTATCTTCAACTTGATAGATTGTCTTTTACTCTGTTGAGTCTTTCATGTTCAGAAGTTGTCATCCCATTTGTCTATTTTTGCTTTTGTTACCTAAACTTTTGGTGTCATATGCAAGAAATCATTGCTCATTGCAAACTCATGAAGCTTTTTGCCTGTTTTCTTCTAGGAATTTTATAGTTTTAGGTCTTATGTTTAGGTCTCTAATCCATTTTGAGTTATGATGTAGATCTGATGTAAGGTAAAGGGTCCATTTTATTCCTTTGCATATGGTAATTCAGTTTTCCCAACATCTGTCATTTCCTCTTTGTGTGTGTGTGTGTGTGTGTGTGTGTGTGTAGTTTTGTTACCATTGTTGAACATCATTTGATTATATATGAGGGTTGATTTCTGGGCTCTCTATTCTGTTAACATTTCTTATGTATCCCTCTAGCTAATCCCATACAGTTTTGATTTACTGTAGTTTTAGAATATATTTTGAAATCAGAAAGTCTGAAGCCTCCTGTTTGTTCTCTCTCAATAAAGCTTTGGTTATGCAGGGTCTTTATAAATGTCACATCAATTTTAGAATTTTTTTCCATTTCTGAACAAAAAGGTAATTGGGATTTTAAGAGATTACATTGACTCTAGATAACTTTGATAATGTGGACATTTCAACAATACTGTTTCCAGGCCATGAATATGGGATGTTTTTTCATTTATTTGTGTCACCTTTGATTTCTTTCACCAGTGGTTTGCATTTTAAAGTGTACAAAATTTTTGCCTCCTTGGTTAAGTTTATTCTTATTTTGTGCTTTTTAATGCTCTTAAGAGATTGTTTTCGTAATTTTCTTTTTGGATTATTCATTGTTAGTGTATAGAACCAAGTATTGATTTTGTAACTACTAAATTTGGTTTATAAGTTTTACCAGTTTGTGTGTGTGCACACGTGTCTTTAATTTTAGGGCTTTCTACATGTAAGATCATGTCATTTGTAAACAAGTAATTTTACTTCTTCCTTTCTAATTTGGATGCCTTCTGCATATTTATATTTTGTTCATCTGATTGTCCTGGCTAGGAATTTCAGTGCTTGTTGAATAGAATGGGGAAGTGTAGGCGCCCCTCCCTTGTTTCTGATTTTAGAGGAAAAGTTTTCGATTATTTTTTACTGTTGAATGTGATCTTAGTCCTGGGATTTTCATATATATGACCTTTATTATGTTGGGGCACTTTCTTTCTATTCCTAATTTGTTGAGTGTTTTTAATCATGTAAAGGTGTTGAGGTTTGTCAAATAATTTTTTTCTGCCATCAATTGAGATGATTATGTGATTTCTGTTCTTTATTCTTTTAATGTGCTGTTACATTTTTAACATTTATTTATTTAAAGATTTTATTTATTATTTTTGGAGAGGGAGAAGGAAGAGAGGGAGAGAGATATCAATGTATGGTTGCCTTTCACCTGCCTCCAGCTACAGAGCTGACTGGGCACCTGGCTTGCAACCTGGTTATGTGCCCTGACTGGAAATCGAACCAGCAACCTTTAGGTTCACAGGCCGGTGCCTTGTCCACCTTGCCACCAGCCAGGCTACATTTTTTTATATTTAACAATTCTTACATTCAAGGGATAAGTACTATTTGGTTATGGTGTTTAATTGCTTTCATGTTAAATTTAGTTTGCTAGTATTTGTTGAGTTTTTTTGCATCAATTAGTCACCATGGGTATTGGTTTGTAGTTTTCTTAAAGTTTACTTGTTTGGCTTTGGTATCAGGTAATAATGCTGGTTTATAAAATGAGTTTGGATGTGCTCCCTCTTCTGCAACTTTTTAGAAGAATTTGAGAGGTCATTATTCTTGTTTAGATATTTGGTGGAATTGTCTAGCAAAGCCATCTGGTCGTGGGCTTTTGTTGGGAGGTTTTTGATTACTGATTCAATCTCTATTTGTTATAGTTGTATTTTTATTTCTTCATGATTTAATCTTGGTAGGTTGTATATATTTAGGAATTTATCCATTTCTTTAAGACTGTCCAATTTTTTGCTATGTAATTGTTTGTAGTCTCATAATCCTGTTTTTTTTTTTGGCAGCAATTTTAATGTCTTTTTTCTAATATCTGACTTTAGTTTTTTGAGTCTTGTTTTTTCTTAAGGGCTTACCAATTTCATTGGTCATTTCAAAAAACAAATTGGTTTTATCGATATATTAAAAATTATTTTTTCTATACTTATTTTTATATTTCTACTCTAAATCATTAATAATTTCTCCTTTCCTGCTTCTTCTTGGTGTAGTTTGCTCTTCTTTTACTAGTTCCTTGAGATGTAAAGTTAGGTTATTGATTTGTAATCTCTCATCTTTCTTAATGTAGGCATTTCCAACTATTAACTACCCTTTTAAAACTGCTTTTGTTGCAACCATAAGTTTTGATATGATTTCATTTTCATTTGTCTCAGGGTATTTTCTGATTTCCCTTGTGATTCCTTCTTTGAGTAATTGGTTTTTCAGCAGTGTGTTAATTTGCACATATATAGAGATTTTCCAGTTTTTCTGCTCCTGTTGATTTTTCGCTTCATTCGTTGTGGTCAGAAAAGATAGTTTGTAAGATTTTAATCTTCTTAAATTAGTTAAGATTTATTTTGTGATCTAACATGTGACCTGTCCTGGAAAATGTTCCATATGCACTTGAGAAGAATGTGTATTCTGCTGCTGTTGGGTGGAGTGTTCTGTATATCTATTAGGTTTCATTGATTTTCAGTGTTGTTAAACTTCTTTCTTTCCTTATATATTTTCTGCCTGGTTGTTCTGTCCTTTATTAAAAATAGAGTATTTCAGCCTTCTGTTATCATTTTGTTGCTTTCTGTTTTTCCCTTCCATTTTGTTGATGTTTGTTTCATATATTTGAGTATTCTGGTTATTAGATATAATTATTATATGTTCCTGGTGAAATGATTCTTTTATTATTATCTATGTTTTCTTTGCCTCTTGTGAGTTTTTTATTTAACCTATATTTTGTCTGCCATAAATATGTTCAGCCTTACCCATTTTTGGTTACCTTTGCATGGAATATCTTTTTCTGTCCTTTCACGTTCAGTTAATTTCTGTCTTTACATTTAAGGTGAGTCTTGTAGACGGCAATAATTACGTCATGTTTTTTTCTTTTTACTTTTCAGCTAGTCGTGTCTTTTGATTGGACAGTTTAAGCCATTTAAATTAATTACTGATATGGATAACTTACAGTTGTTATTTTGTTAATTTCTATCTTATAGTTGTTTTGTCTTTTGCTTTTTTGCCTTCTTTTGTGTTTTATTGATTTTTGTTTGTATTAATCAGTTTCTTACTTATGTTTTTTATAGGTATTTTTTTGTGTGGCCATCATGGGACTTACATAAAACATGTTATAATTAGAAAAATCTATTTTAAGCTGGTAATAACTTGATGATTTTAATCATATACAAAAACTCCACTCTTACATCTGCCCACCCCTGCCTTATGTTATTGATGTCACAAATTATATCATTACATATTGTGTATTTATTAGCCCAGTTTTATAGCTATAATTATTTATTTGTTGAAGACTATCTTTTTTTGGAGTAGTTTTAGGTTTGTAGCCAAATGGAGAGGATGGTATAGAGGATGCCCATGTATCATCTGCCCTCATACATGTATCAACATCCCCACATTAGAGTGGTACAAGTGTTACAATTGATGAACCTATATTGACATGTCATAATCAAAGTTCATAATTTTGCATTACAGTATACTGTTGGTGTTATGTATTATGTGTTTAGACCCTTGATTTTCAACCATTGTGCTATGATGCAAGAATTTTTAAAACATGCAATACCTAGCTAAATGAGTTAGGAGCACCGACCTCTTTTGCCTCAGATTGTTAAACTAAAAATGACAACAGCCAACACAGCAATTGCCATCTGATGTGAATGAATCAAAATTAACCTATGTTTTTTGTCAGATCATCAAAGAGTATATTTTTTGGTGTGCTATGGCATTTTAGTAATTAGTTTATGTGTTCCATGAGTTGAAAAAGTTTGAAACTCGCTGGTTTAGACAAATGTATAATGACAGGTATCCATCACTATAGTTTCATATACAGTAATTTCACTGCCCTGAAAACATTCTGCTCTGCCTATTTCACGCCATCATTCTAACCTGTGGCAAGCAAACTATATACTATCTGTATAGTTCGGTCTTTTCCAGAATGTCGTATCATTGGAATCTAGCTCACGGTATTTAGCTTTCTCAGATTGGCTCTCTCACTTAGTAACATGCAGTTCAATTTCTTCCATGTCTACTTAGAAGAGATGAGCTTGATAGCTCATTTCTTTTCTTTTCTTTTTTGTAGCATCTGTTGAATTTATTAAGCATAAGCAAATAGGTACTATCTTCATGCTATCATACACAGATATCCATATTTAGCCAAAATACATTCCTTCTGAGACTCATTTATGTGTCTTCATGTGCCACAGCCCATCATTTAAATAAGGGATATTTTCAGTGCCAATTCCTTTGTTGACTTTCTCAATACCTTCGCAGACATCTTTATGACACCAGCACACAGAGCATGCTGCTTTCCTTCTGCCGTGATGGCAGTAATCCTGTCTACTACAGCTGGGTTGAGTTTAGCTCCAGGAGAAGTTAAGCCTGGACACGTGATATTTGCTCCACTGAGTACAAATTTGGTAGCTCCTTTTTCAATCTGCTGGTGTGGCAGGATAAAAGGATATTTGTGAAGTAATCTTAGAGTTGGATAAAAGGCCCTTCTCTTTGTCTAAAAAATAGTAACTCTCCATTACTGTAAAGATCTCTATATGTTCATGGCATTGCACTATTTTGACAGGATCTTTCTTAGGCCTGATTTGGTTAAGCCATGGTTCAGTACCTAGATTGCTCTGTCAGTTGGTTCTTAATACCCTTTATAACTGAGGTTTTCAACTGGATGCAATTGGACACATTTTCTTTTTCATCAGATTTCTTGAACATGATCCAAGCTGAAGGGGGCAGTGATGGGGAAAGGCCTGGAATGGGGAAAAAAATTGAATAAGCAAGAGTCTGGCAGATACCCTTATATGAGGAAGGCTGGCACTGATAGGCGGAGTTGTAGTCATTCTTCTTGATAGCTCATTTCTTTTTAGTGCTATCCGGCTTTCCCCACTATCGAAAAGTAGAGCATTCCTATGAAACATTTCATAATGATGTAAAGAGAGGGGTATCCCCCAGTTCTTGAAAGTTTGAGTGATTCCACTTTGCTTTTATGAAAGACATGTATTAGTACCTGCTTTCCATAACCATAGTAAATCTGATGACATTTCACTTTTAGATAAAAGTCATTACATACTAATGGAGATCGTTGGTCAAAGCGTAGTGGCATAACTCAAATTTAGGGAAAGTGGAGATTCCTGTATAATAGTTCATTATCTGGCTATACTACCGCTTATTTATCCATAGCTTCCAGGTCTTGGCATTCCCGAATATGGTAGCTATAAATATCTGTGTGTTGGTTTTCGTGTGGACATCAAAAGGAGTTTTCAGTTCCTTTGGGTAAATACCAAAGGGTGTGATTTTACTGCATCATATGGTAAGAGTCTGTTTGGTTTTGTGAGAAACTGCCAGACTATTTTTCAAGCTGACCATACCATTTTGTATCCCAACCAACAGTGCATAGTGCATGATAGTCCCTATTGCTTCACAGCTGCACCAGCACTTGGTGTTCCTGGATTTTGGCCATTTTAATAGGTTTTTAGATATCTCATTATTTTAATTTGCATTCTTCTAATGACTTCTGTTGTGGAACATCTTTTCATATGCTTATATGTTATCTGTGTATCTTATTTGTTGAGTTGTTTCTTAAGGTCTGTGGCCCATATTTTAATTGACAGACAAGATTAAGTACAACAAACACATAAGAGAAAAAATGAAGACTACATTAAGAAAGGAAAGTCCAACCCTGGCTGGTGGCTCAGTGGAAAAGTGCTAGCCTGCAAACCCAAAAGTTGCTGGTTTGATTTCTATCCAGGGTACATAACCAGTTTGCAAGCCAGGTCTCCAGCCAGGTCTGTAGCTCGAGGCAGGTGAAAGGCAACCACACATTATATCTTTCTCCCTCTCTGCCTCTCTCCTTTCCCCTTTCTCTAAAAATAATAAATAAAATCTTAAAAAAAAAAAAAAGAAAGAAAGAAAAATCCACAGGGAACCGATAGTGAAGGGAAGGAAGCGGTGTTCAAATCAATGAATTGGAACGTAAGGAAGAAATAAACAATCAATGAATATAGAACTAAGAAACGAGAGTTCAAAAAAAACGAGGAGGGAGTAAGACAGCTCTGGGACACCTCTGAAAGTGCCGACATCTGAATCATAGGGGAGCCAGAAGCAGAAGAGGAAGAAGTTGAAAACTTATTTGAAAAAATAATGAGAGAAAACGTTCCTAATTTGGGGAGGAAAATGGATATATAAGTCCAGGAATCACAGAGTTCCAAACAATTTTGATCCAAAGAGGACCACATCAAGACTTATCATAATTAAAATGCCAAAGATTAAAGATAAAGAAATTAAAAGCAGCAAGAGAAAAGCAGATAGTTACCTACAAAGGATTTCCTATAAGACTGTCCACTGATTTCTCAAAAGAAACCTTGTTGATGCAAGGGGACTGGCAAGAAGTATTCAAAGTGATGAAAAGCAAGGATCTACGTCCAAAATTGCTCAGACCAGCAAAGCTATCATTTAGAATGGAAGGGCAGATAAAATGTTTCCCAGATAAGGTATAGGTAAAGGAATTCATCATCAAGCCCTTATTACATGAAATATAAAAGGGACTTATTTAAGAAAAAGAAGATCAAAATTATGAACAGTAAAATGATAACAAACTCACAACCATTAACTGAATCTAAAAAAACAAAAACAAACTAAGTGAACAATTAGAACTGGAACAGAATCATAGATATGGAGATCATATAGAAGGTTATCAGCTGGGAGGGGGAAAGGAGAGAATGAGGCAAAAGGTATAGGGATTCAGAAACATAATTGGTAGGTATGGAATATTTAAGAACAGTATAGGAAGCCAAAGAACTTGTATACATGACCTACTGACATGAACTAAGGGGCAGGATTGCTATAGAGTAGGGGGGCCCTGGCAGAGGGGTGTAAAGGGGAAAAATTGGGCCTACTGTAATAGTATAATCAATAAAATATACATAAAAAAGAAAGAATATCAACGGATTATAAGAATATATATGTGTTACCCATTGACATGAATAATGGTATGGGGAATCACCTGTGGGAACAGGAGCTGATGTGGGGTGGGGGACAAAGGGGAAAAATTGGGACAACTGTAACAGTATAAAACAATATACAAAAGAGCTGGAGTGTTGGATGCATGTTTCAAATTTCTCTACCCCCACACAAGGAGAAGATGAGCCAAGCTGAGCTGCTGCCTGGCTTTAGGAGGTGTTGTTACCGGTGAAGTGATGGCTCTTACCCATTTTAATGGGCTATTTTTGACTTTGTGCTTGCCTAGAATACTGCATTTTTATTGTTTTCTGGAGTTCTCATCAAGACGTTTAGGTTCGTCTGTTATTTTTATGTTCTCTTGGTAGGGCAAATGAGGATTGGACTGACTCTGCTATCTTGTTGATCATTTCAAATGATTTTTGTGTATGGTATAAGACATGGGTTAAGATTAATCTTTTTTTTTTTTTTTTTTTTTTTCATATGATAGTCCTGCACCATTTTAAAATATTTTTAATTTCCTACAGAATAATCTTGGTGCTTTTGTCAAATACCAGTTGTCTATGTGAAAGTGATTCTATTTCTCAACTGTTTGATTCCATTGACCTTTCTGTTTTTATACCAGTATCCTACCATTTTATTATTATAATTTTATAGCAAGTCTTAAAATTAGCAATTATTTTTCTATTTCTATATGAATTTTAGTATTGGCTTGACAGTTTCTCAAACATTCCTACTGGAACTTTTATTGAGTCTATATATTAGGAGAATTGACATCATAGCAAACATCTTTCAGTCTGCGAACATGGTCTCTCTTCCCATTTATTTTGGATTTTCTTTAAATCTCCCAACAATGTTTTGTAATTTACAGTATAGCAACCTTCCACATCTTTAGTTAAATTTATTTTAAATTTTTATATTGAAAAAGGAATTGTTTCTAAACATTTGCTGCCAATATATAAAAATATAATTGACCACATATTGTGTATTTTATATATATTATATATTTTGCACAGTATATATTTAATGTGTTTTTATATATTTATTTCAAATCTTACAACCTTGCTACTTAATTCTAGTAGGTATTTTGAGTATCCCTTAGACTTTTTCTGCACAAGCAATCATATTCAATCATATTATCTGAAAATTGAGAGTTTTACTTCTCTTCCTTAAACTGTGTAATTTATTCAGATTTTTTTTCTTTTTGCATTGTCTAGGGTTTTCATCTAGTGTTGAAGAAAAGTGGTGAAATTGGGCATCCTTGCCATTTTCTCTGTCTTGGAAGGACAGGGTTTCACCTTCAGAGTTGATACTAGCAGTAGGTCTTTTGTGAATGCCCTTTATAAAACTGAAGAAGAGCCTTCTATATTTGTTTGGTGATAACTTCTCTTTTGGACAAAAGGTGTTGATTTTTGTCAAAATATCCTTTATTAAGACAAATGTGGCTATTTCTGATGCATTTTTATATTTTTTTATTCTCACTCATCTCTTGATTTGTTTTTAAAAATTTGCTAGTTACTTTTTTAGATTGAAGAGTCACAGTCAGTTGGATTTTCTTTTTATTGCCTCACATGGAGTTGAAATAATGCTATGTACTACACCATATCCAAATGACCCACTGAATGTAGCTGACACTGAGGACTTTTACAGATTGAGTCATGAGCTAGGCATTACCAGACAGATATTTCCTGGTATTATTGACTGTCTGGCTCTTTGGCATGAACCTTTTCTCTTAGTAGTGATATATTTTTGTTTTAATTCAGGACTGAAATTGAAGATCGTGTGATGCATGGTAGTCATTGTTTTGGGTTATTTCCTAAAATGGTGCGTCCTCTTATTACATATGTATGAACATAACATATTTTTGGTAGGAACTTATAATAATACTTTCTAATTTCAATTATTAATGTTAAGTTTTAAAGGTAGTTATAAATACATTTATAATACCTGGTATTTCATTTATATAGCAGTTATTATGTATAGTCTATTTGCTATATTTTGAAAACACAAGGAATGGCATTTGAAATCAGCCATTTCTTAAATGAATAGTTTTATTTCATTTCCTGCTTTTCTCCTTCATGCTCCAAATATACCTATGTACATGGTTATTGGCAGGCTTAATAAATTTGAAGGAATTAATGAATTCTATTAACTATTTTCCTATTCTATGAAATGTAACGTTTCAATTGCCTATCTCTGTGATTTCTTACCACTTCAGTACTATTGACCTATAGTTTCTACTCAAGAAGCATTTAGACTAAGTGTGATAAGATAACCATACCACATGCATGTGTACACACGTACACACATTCACACACACAAGACAGTTTAAATCTGCTAATTGTATCCTGTGGAGTGCAAGTGTGAAGAATGTTAGGGAAGATACCTCATTATAGATATTAGAGGAAATTAGGAAAATTTTTATTAAGAATGTGTTATTATAAGAAGAACAAGTAAGAAATGTTTATTAATTAGAAGAGAGAGTAACATAATTTCTGAAAATCCATTTATCTAGTAATGTATTAAAAATACTTTGTAAACTGTAAAGGCTAGTAACAATGTTGAGGCTTTAATATTACTTTAATTATTAATTCTATATTCTATAATATACTTGTGAGTTTGTTTCCATTTTATCATATTTTACTAGTTATACATACTTTTAAAATGTTTAATTCTCATTTTGTCCATGCCTTGATTATTTGTTTAAGAAACAAAGGCCAGCATTTCTGATGTTCTAAGTTTTTCTGGTATCCTTGTGTAAGTATTAAAGAAAAAGATTGTACTTTATTATAATAATATATTACTTCTTCAACTTAGTGTTGATTTTTAAAAATTTTAAAGTTAGAGTAGCTTCTTTAAAATTTTAAGATTACTTCACATAAAAATAATCAAACAGATAATCTATTTACATATAACATCTAAGTATTAAGTATCTGAGACTCACAATGAACTCTTTACTGGGGAATCTATACTTTTCTTGTTTTTGCAATGTTTTCCTCTTCATATACTACCTGCATTGTATTGCTCTATTCATTTTTTTTTTAAATTTTATTGTTGTTGTATTACATCCATCTATTCAGTTTTATAGGTATTTTTTTGTCAATGAGTGAAATCAGAGCTACTTCAGAATCTAGTTATAATCTTTTGATTTGTTCATGAGGCAAAATAAATCATTGGTGGGTCCATTAGGAAATTATTGAATATATAAGCCCAATATGCTGAGGTTAGCCTATATCTACACTTAAATATGAATTTTATACTTGGAAATACTGTAATTTTAAAAAGGAGAGTTTGACTTCTAGAATACATGAATATCTAGAAAATAGAAGATGAGGTAAGATGAGAATCTGTTTATGGAAAACATGAGTTTTACATTTACTTTATCATTTTCAGTTTGGATTTTGTTGAACATAGTAAATATTCCTTTTATAAGCAAATATAGTGAAAAGGGAACTCATTGTTTAAAGTTTAAACTGCCCATGAAACAGTTACTGAACTTTAGTTGGAGAGCCCTTTAATAAAAATATTTTAACATCTAATTATGAAAATTGTAGAAGTGACCCAAATAGTTGATTTTGTATTCTCTTTTATTCTTGTATTAACCCATTGATCTTTATTTTGTCTTATACCTGAAAATAAGAACAAAATGCGTGCTTATAGAGCAATTATTTTATTGAGGACATATCTTAAAAGTCAAGAAGTGAAGCTGCTTGGTAATGCTATAAATTTAAAACTGTCCTACAGCAAGACAGTACGATGCAAATATGACTTAATAAGATCACAAACTGAATTTCAGTGAAACAACCAAGATTTACATTAAATTAGGAATTTTAAAACTGATTTAGTTTGTTTTACTGAGCATTTGCTTAATAACATTTTGCCTTCTTGCAATCTTTTTAAAGACAATAATTCGTCTGTGAAATGCAGGCACATCCTCAGTAGAAAAATTGAAAGCAACAGCTCACTTTCTGAAACCACACATACAGCGATATAAAGAAATATTTCAGCTCTACAAAATTTAATAAATCATCCCATTTCCTAATTTGATCATATTAGATGCTGATGTGGAAGAAGCATTTCAAATACCATCTCCTCATTAATATACATCAGTCTGGGGAATAGAATGGAATACTTATGCAGAGATGTCACAGTTACTGTTTCGTAGTTTACTAAGTGGAACAGGTTGATGTGATACTCGGTGCTATTTGTCAATGTCTTGTTAAAATGGTTTGGGTCGAGTTATGGAGTCCAGAAAGACGGCGGCTGATAAATCAAAAGTGGATTGAGTGGACAGGAGGCAGTGATTGATACTGTGACAGGATATGAAGAAAGGAACCTTGATACAAGCATGCATGATATTGAATATGAGAAGGAAAATGGCCCTGGAGTATGGATATTATTCAAGGAAATGAGAATAATAATATCGGCCTGAAAATATTGCTGACTGAAGATTAGGATAGTCCTTATTAGAGCATAAATACTCTGTTAGAATGGTAAGGGTGAAATTATGTAAAATTTGTGAGTATTTTAACCAATATCTGAGGACTTTTTAATGATTATTGTTTAAGGTAGTTTTGGCCTTGTTTATCTGGACTGATTCTTAAAGCATTTGTTGTGTATGTCCTAACTGACAGAAAACTAAAACATTTTTTTCTTTTAGACTATTTTAAAGAGCATTTACCTTCACATGTTGATTTTATCAAATTATATATTCAGAGACTGAACTTGTTTTCCATGCATTGATTTTGACTTATAAAATTACATTGTTAACTTTAAGTAAAAAATCTGCATTGCACAGTTTTTGGCATGTTTTACATTAGTCATTTTGAATGGCAAATGAAAGATCCCTGACAGATGAGCCGTTTCACAAAGATCAAGGCTGTATATACTGAATTTTATTTTACTGAATTATCGGTGAAGTATTAGTTGATGTCAGGGAGTTCTTGGCAGGAATCTTTTGATTAGTCCTACTTTTGTCCTTGACAGTGTATAAGAACTTTCTTTTGCATCCTCTCTGGAAGTGTTCCGTATCTAACACTGGCAGAAAAAGAGGTTCTTTAGAAATATATTTAAGTTACTTTTAATTATATAAGACACAAAGAGATGTGTAGTTATCAAATCATTATGATTATAATACTTGCCTTCATCATGTACAGTGTCCTCTTCTTAAGAACTTAGAGTTTATGGCATAACATTTGTTAATATATAATAGAAAACATTTGAAATGCAGTGTTGCTAATTATTCAGGTGATTGAAACAGTAGCAATGAATTCATTGATAATTTTTTTCTAGCCCTTTATAAAAATACTGGTAAATGTATGTAGTATTCCTGGATTCCTCAGAACTCATTGAATTAAACAGAAGTTGTCATTTTGGGGTTTATCATCTCAGTATTTCATAAATGAACATCATGATGTCAACTAAATAATTTAGTACTAGTGTAAGTTCTTAACTGTGCTGTTTGTTGCCGCAAATTACCTTATGAGGCCCAGAATGTGATTCTGAGGATTTGAAAAGGAAAAATTGTCATTTCCAAATTATAGAATATGTTTTTATAGTTTCTTGGTGTTTCTCCTCTAATTTGTTCTTTGTATGGCAGCCAATATGTAAATCTGCTAGTAACTCTCTCATTTCAGTGGTTTAGAATAAAATCCAAATACTGATGGGGCTTGAAGTCCCAGTGATCTGGTTCTCTCTGCCCTTTAAATCACATCTGTCTAATCTCAGTCGTACCCATGGTTTCTCTGCCATTCCTTTTTCTCTCTTCCTCATTCCCGTGGAAGGTCTCTGTCCACCCTGTCATGGATACAGCTCCCACCATGCACAGTGTTCACTGCGCGTCACCCTGCATTGAGCAAGCTTGCTAAAGCTGATCCTAGTTACTGTTATAGAAACATGGGTATGCATTCAGTCTTATTAATTTTCAGCTTATGGGTTGAGCTTTAAGCTCAATAATAATTCTGGCTTGATTCTCATTTCTGTCATGGAGAAACTAATTTAAATTATAGGAGGTGACATTAATGACAAATTAGAAATAGCACAGAAAAAGTTCTGGATCAACCTTTGTGAATCTCAGTGACCTCATTTTCTAAAATGACTATTGAACTCATTCTAGCTCTAATTCTGTTTCTAAATTGTATAAATTTCATGTTGTATAGTCATTTAAACAAAAACATTGCTTTATTATTTCTCACTTTTGACTTTTTTTTTTTTAACTAATGGATGTCCCTGCTATTTCATGTAACTATGCTCCAAATTAATTAAAGCCACTTCAAGGAGCTAAACATTTACTCACATTGGTATCATTGCCTACTTGGTCTGTTTCTTCTTGCTTCCCCAGAGCTCTAGTTTCTCTGGTTTTCTACAGAGCTTCTATTCTTTGTGCATTTGTGTAAGAAGTGATCTTTTAATGAAAATTTTTGTTTATTTGACTTATAACTTTAAGAGGTGACCAGGAGGGTCCTGGAGAGGTATAGATGTAGAACTTGTAGGGGTAGGCTATTTCAGACTATTTCTGTTAGATGAGGAAGCTGAGATTAGAGTTCATTCCAAGCTAACCAAGTGGCAGCCCCAGAAATGGTTTTTTAATTGTGTGATGATTTTATGGCTTCTGTTGTTCACCAGGGTTTTTTTCCCCTCCCCTTTAGTTTTTAAATGAGTGGAGGTCATGCAGGGTTAGTATTGGAAGAGGAAACACTGGAGGAGCAAAGCTGGCCACATCTTATATACCGTCCGAAAGTCAGCTTTTTCATTTGGGATAATAATTTAGCATAAAATGAACATTGTACATAAATATAAGAGGTTATCAATTTGTTTTTAAAATCTGCTTTATTCTGTAAGGACACAGTTAATAAATGTGTTCTATGGTTCTATGGTTTGTTTATTTACCTTAGATTGTATGTATTTATAAAATTTATCCAAAATAAAGATGAAGCCCAGACATTGGGTCTAACCTTGGATAAAGTGCACTTTAATTCAGGCCACCATATTTTAAAAAATTAATATGTCCTTTACTGTAACTAGCAGCAATTTTATGTGGACATTCAAACTTGATGGATTTTTAATTATTAACCCTAACGAATGAATGAGTTCATTTAAAAATAAAGGTATTATTCCATTACCCTATCTTCTGCTTCTCTGTTAATATGTTTTTAAATTAAGAGTTTCTAGGTTTATAACATATAATCTAAACCAGGCAAAAGGTGAACTATTAAGTACTAGTTATGCAATCCCACTTTTGAATAAAAATTCAGTGATTTACACTGAATAAAAAATTTTACTTAGCACTATATTATTGGGTTCATTAAATAGATAAATGCTATTGTTTTGATACTTTGCTTTCAGATATGGCCTTCAAATTTTCAGATATATTAAATCAATTTTAATACTTTAACATCAGAATTTTTACTTTTGGTCCAAAAAAGGTAAACATTAGTTAGTTGTCTTCACCTTTAAAAAGTAGTAAGTGAGGAATACTCAGAATTTAGGTGGCATACATAAGAACTATGTTCTTTAATGACAATGTAGATTACTTTTTCAGACATTTCTTCTCAAGTTTTTAACTGCAGTATCACTCCAGTTTCGTTCTTGACTCATATTGGAGCACTTTGCTGTCCAGTGGAAGTCAGAGCCCAGATTTTCACCTATAATGGCTCTGTATTGTGGGTAATCCTGTCTGGGGAGTCCTGAATTGACTGATTGGACCTATTATCTCCTAGCTAAGTTATAGCTACTTTTCTGGGTTTTAACCAGGTTTTACTGTTGTGCAGAGTGGGGTCATGACTCTAACCAGTTGAGTGATGGCCTGTTGTCCATTTTGATTTTCCATTGCTCCTCTTCATTGGTATATATAACCAGCAATTGACTGTACTTCTTTATGCAACATATACTACATTATCAAGTTAAAACACATTTAATACAGGCTTTTGGTTGAGGTAATTTCATTAGAGCAGTAGCTGAATTTCTTGCCGTTTCTTGTGCCTCATTTACAGCGGAGCAATAGAGGAAAATCAGGAGAATGCCATATAGCAAATACTTGGTTTCCTAGGCAGATCCCAGGCTAGAATTTACCCTGGTGGGTTCCTACTATTAGGTGTAACTAACTAACAATGTGCTTTATTAGGTGCATCTTCGAATGTTGGCAGGTATTTAAACTAGTCCCTGCCCTAGATGAGCTTATTGTGATAAGATTTCCTTTTTGATTATTTTTAAGCATTTTTTTATTGTTGTTCAATTACAGTTGTCCCAATTTTTACCCCCATTGTTCTCCCCGCCCTGTCCACCTCTTTTCATGTATTTTTTGTACTTATTCTTTTACATCATCATTTTCTAACCCAAGGTAAAAGTAATACTTTTGCTCTTTCATGACTTGAGTAGTGGATAGGGATTCATTATTGAGAATGAAATTATTTCCCCCTACACATTTCTACGAAATTGCAGATTGTAGAATCTTGTCTCCCAAATTGATACTAAAGTGATTTAAAAGTAGGTAGCTTGTTGTATATTTTGTTGATTGTAAGTAAAGAAGTCATTTATTATGCCCTTTATTTTTGTTTCTTGTGTATGTCACTCATTTTTTGGTGACAATCTACAGTATGTATTTACAAATCTGGTAAAAGGTCATCGGATTTGTTCTGTTTTATAGGAACAGTATTTACTATTTTGTTTTAGAACTATATTTTTTGAGAGTGAATATTTTATTTTCATAAGCAAGTTTATCTTGTGGGTGCTGTAAGCTTTACAATTTATAACTATAGTAGGAAATGTAAAGAACACCATCTGTAATCTTAAATTAAATTGCATCCTCCTGATAGTGGTCAACTTCAGTAATTCTTCGAGGGTTTAAAAGAAAAACTTGGAGTAAACTTTTGCATTCACAGATATCAAATATGAAATTAATATGTAAAGCTACTTTTACCAAAGTTAGTTAATTTTTGCAGTGACATAATCGGATGTGTGGTTTTAAAGCGCTGTCTGGTGACTGTGTAGAGAATAAACTGTAGTGCGGCAAGGGTAGAAGCGGGCAGACCGGTTGTGAGTCAGTTTCTAAAATCCATGAAGAAGGTGGTATTTCAGTGGAATGTGATTTGGGAAGAAGTGGACAGAACTTGATTATACATTGAGAGCAAACGCAGCAGAGCTTTCTAAAGGGTTAGCTATGGGGGAAGCTGAGGTGAGAAAAGAATTTGAAAGAACGGAGCCCTTGCTGGGTGGCTCAGGTGGTTGGAGTGTCGCCCCATAGAGCAAAAGGTTGCAGGTTGGTGTCTGGTCAGGGTATATGCCTGGGTGGCGGGTTTAATTCTATACGATTGGGGCTCGTATAGGAGGTAACCCATCAATGTTTTTCTCTCTCTTTCTCCCTCCCCACTCCTCTCCTCTCTCTGTAAGATCAATAAAACATATCCTCAGCTAAGGATCTTAAAAATGAATGGAGCCAGCTAGAATTTTACAGTGCACGGCCTCCATCTGTGTCCAGGCTCTGATTGAGCTTTAGCAAGGGGTGACTGTTGGTGGCTTCGATGAGGAAAGTAGTGAAGGGTAGCCTTTATTTTTTAAAGTTAAATGTGGGAAGGACATCTTGCACTCTAATCTTTCACCCATAAATTTTTGTTGAAAAATACAAGTTTTTTTCCTCATAGAATTATTCTGTCAAATTAAGAACTTTTTGGTATTGCCCACTCTATAAGTTATTACTTTTGTCAATCTAAATTTTTTTAAAAAATTTTTTATTGGTTTCTGTTGGTTCTGTTCTGTTTTATTTTTATATGTGAAATAATTCATGTTCACACCCTATCCCTGCCTCTTGGCTTAGAAATTTTTGTATGTTGTGCCAGTTATCTTTCAGCATTGTTTCCAGGCTGAAGATTCTGAAGTTTTATAGTTCACCTTCATATGGAAGGCCGCCACCCCATCCCTTCCTAATAATTTTATTTTCACATACATGCATTGTCTGGTTCTTGTCAAAAGAAATAGACTTAGGTAGTATTTTCTTTTCTGTTTCCAATATGCTTTCTGTTAATGGCCACTATTACAGTTGGCCTTTCCGAATATAACAGCACATTGGAAATGTTACTCTTCAGGAAACAGTGGATAATGACTACCAGATCTCTTTCCAGATCACTCTTATTTTATGAGTATAGTAATCCCTTCTCATTTATGAGTATGCCTTATTTGAAATTCAGATACAATGTAGATTTACTTCTGTACTGTATATGTTTTTCAAAACCTCTGCTGGACATCTGGGTCACTTGTTTCCACCTTTGTTCTTTTGCCAGTTGCTTCTTAGACAATTGGTCACATACATATTAAGTGTCATGAAAATATATTATATTTTATCATTGAGCTTATGTGTATTACCATGTGGTATTTGTAACCCTTATGATATTGGGCAAGAAGAGATTAAAAAGAACATTGTTTGTGCTGTCACAGCTATTACTGCCAAGGTAGATGTCTAGTAGTGCTACACATAAAGAGCCATGAAATTGTAAAATGAAAGGCATACTATCAGCTTAGGCTCCAAAGAGTGTGAGACTTTTTGCCAAAAGGAGTTAAAAATGACCCTCCCATCGTCAAGCTTATGATACACAGACTAAGGAAGCAAAAAGTTCTCAGGTTTAGAGACCAGGGAGCCATAGTACCACAAAGCATTCCTATTAACTTGTAAACCCAGTACCTAGAATTTTGTTAACAAGTGTTTTTTAAAAAGCAAAGCTTTTTATAGGAATTAATAGGTATAAGTTTGGTTTTAAAAGTCTCTGTTTTCAGAAGATATACATATAAGCAAAGTCTAAAAATGGATCTTCAGATGAGGTGTGAATGAATTTACCATAACCAAGTGGAAAGAGATTTTCTGAGGAAGTCCACTGTTACATTGAATGCTTTATTCAAACAGTAGAGACAAATCATGTTTATTGGCTTGTCAAAAGCAGCGCAATTTGGTTGGTGGTTGATTCTTAACCTTTATTTGATCACATCACATGTAAAGAGAGATGTCAAAAGGAGAATCTGATGAAAACCACGGTCTTCTTCCCAGAAAATTGAATATATTCACATACATGGTTTCTCATATCCTTTAAGATGGGGTTCACTGACATCCTAAAATTCCATGGGTTCACTAGGTGAGAACATTTATGCCAATGTCAGAAATAGTCGCAATCAAACTTGAATGACTATGCAAGTATAAATGTCTATGAGCCAAGGGAGGTGCCCCAGTGATTATCTATTTCCTTCCCTCTTAATTTTAGTCTCATTATTATCTATTTCAGCCTCAATAATTTAAAAGACAAATTAAAAACTATAGCTTATTTTAAATTTATGGTAGGAAAATACCGTTGGTGGCCATGTTCTTTGTTTTGTATTTTTATTTTAGTGAAAATGAAACATTTATGAAGCTTTATGGATTATCTTAACAATTTGATTAAGAAATACAAGATTATGAATTTCTTATCTAAGACTTCTCCTACCATGAAGATTTTCAAGAAGTTAATTCTGAGACTTTAGGTCAAGATGGTGGCATAGGCAGACATGGTTTGCCTCTTTGCAAAACCACACCAAGATTATAACTAAAGAACAACCATCACTCAGAACTGTCAGTAATCAAGTTGAATGGAAGTCTGACAACAATGGAAATAAAAAAACCACGTCCATCCAGACTGGTAGGAGGGGTGCAGACACAGAACAGGCTGGTCCCACTCCCACATGTGGTGAATAAAAATTTGGGAGGGACATCGCAGGACAGGAGTCCCAGCCCTACACCAGGCCCCCCCAGTTTAGGATTGCAGTGCCAATAAGATAAGTCCCCACAACTTCCGGTGGTAAAACCAGTGGGGAATGAGTTGGTGGAAGACACTGCTGTAGCCCCAAGTAGTTCCTCTTAAAGAACCTACACACAGACTCACCTATTCAGACTCATGTCCTCTGAGCTCCAATACCTGGATAGCAGCTTGAAAGACATCAGTGTGTACAAGGAGAAACTGAAGTGTCAGGCATCAAGGCAAGGAGAGGCCATAGTTCCTTTTTGAAATCCTCCCCACACAGACCTGGCAAGCTCTTGCAGTATCTGAGATTCCATCAGTCTGGCTAACACTTTGCAGATCTCCAGGGACTCTGACCCATTTAACTGGCCCACCCAAGCCTCTTTTCCATATGAATGGCTGGTTGTGACTCTTCTCAACTTCTTAAATCCTATCAGATAAGCTGGCCTCCCTGAGTGAACCCAGGGCCCAGCACTTGCAGCCACCAATTTAAATTCACAGCTTGGCTTCACCTGAGGATCTCCAAGCCCAGTTACAAGTAGCAGTCACCTCAGATTGTTCTGCCACAGGGGAGCCCTGGGCAGAATAGAGGTGGAGCTGACCTTCGTCCTGCAGCACCTGGGAACCCCAGGGCCAGCACACCCAGTGGACAACTATTGACCACATCAGAGCACCACCTCCCAGTCCCTGCAGCTGACTTCCCATTGATCTGCCAATAGCAGCCAAGGCTCAGCTGCAAGAGGAGGGTGTACTCAATCCACATGAAAGGCACACCTGGAGCACCCAGCTTGTGTGATGGAAGGGGCTCTGCCATTGGACTCTACAGGACAACTACTGCATTAGAACACACCACCAAGGCACGGAGCCAAACCCGTTCCACCTGATGCGTAGAAACAAACATAGGGAGGCTGCCAAAACAAGGACACAGAGAAACAGCCCAAATGAAAGAACATCAGAAGTCCAGAAAAAAGTGCTAAACGAAATGGAGATAAGCAATCTGTCAGGTGCAGAGTTCAAAACACTGGTTATAAGGGTGCTCAAGGAACTTGGGACCTCAGCAACATAAAAAAGATCCAGTCAGAAACTAACGCTACACTATTTGAAATAAGGAACAATTTATAGGTAAACAACAGTAGAGTGGGTGAAGCTGAGAATCAAATCAGTGATTTGGAACATAGGGAAGCAGAAGATAACCAACAAGAACAAGAAGAAGAAAAAATTAAAAAAAAAAAAAAAAAATGAGGGTAGTATAAGCAACCTCTGGGTTGCCAGAAGGAGAAGAGAAAACCCAAGAAATTGGAAATCTACTTGAAAAAATAGTGAAAAAAACACTTCCTGAATTTGGTAAAGGAAATAGACATTTGAGTACAGGAAGCACAGACGTCCAAGGTGGATGCAGAGAAGCCCACTCCAAGACATATCATTATTAAAATGCCAAAGGTTAAAGATAAAGGGAGAATCTTAAAAGCAATCAGTGAAGAGAACAGGGGACTTCCCATAAGACTGTTAGCTGATTTCTCAAAGGAAACTTGGCCGTCTAGAAGAGATTGGCAAGCAATATTCAAAGTCATGAAAAGCAGGGACCTATAGCCAATACTGCTTTACCCAGCAAAGCTATCCTTTAGAATTGAAGGGCAGGTAAACAGCTTCCCAGGCAAGAAAAAGCTAAATAAGTTCATTATCACCAAACCATTATTATATGAAATGTTAAAGGGACTTAAGAAGAAGGTCAAACTATGAACAATAAAATGGCAGAAATGAATATCAATTATTAATTCTTAAAAACAAATGAAGCAAATAAGAACAGAGAATTATGGATACAGAGAACATTTTAATGATTGCCAGATGCCAGGAGGTGTAGGGCAATGGGTGAAGAGATGAGAGGATTAAGAAGTACAAATAGGTATGGGGATGTAAAGTACATCAGAGGGAATGGAGTAGCCAAAGAACTTGTGCACACGACCCATGGTACATGAACAATGGTTGCGGGGGTTGCCTGAGGAAGTGGGGGATGCTGGGTGGAGGGGCTCAAGGGGGGAAAGCAGGACAACTGTAATAGCATAATCAATAAAATATTTTTAGGAAAAGAAAGAAAAAAGTTAATTCTGAGTGAATACTTTATTATCTGTGAATTCTGTTATATTGTACTTACCTTGATTATAGATTTTTATTTCTTTGTATCATCGCTTCAAGTTATTCTGTCTGTTAAGTTTTGTTAGGTTTGACATTCCTCAGACATTTTCATATTAGATAATTTTGTATTTGTTTATTATTCTAGATAACTTAAAAATATTAAATGAGATTGATTCCATAGTCATTTTAGAATGGTTCATTGTGGAGTATTTTTAGAGTACAGTTTAGTTGATCCTTGAATAACACAACACAAATTAATGGTGCTGCTGCCTCATGCAGTTGAAATGTGTGTAAAACTTTTGACTCCCCCTAAACTTAACTGTTGATAGCCTACTGCTGATCAAAAATCTGATAACATAAACACTTACTAGCATGTATTTTGTATGCCTATTCTCATACTTTCTTCTTGTAATAAAACCAGGAAAAAATTACTAAGGAAATCATACAGAAAAGAAAATACTATTTACAGTATTAATTGAAAACAAACCTATATGTGAGTATACTCTCATAGTTCAGACTAGTGGTGCTCGAGAGTCAACTGTATCTTATTTTTTTATACCAACCATAGAAGGCAATGCCATTTTTTCCCAGCTCTCCTTCACCATTGTGTGTCAGGTTACCTCAGCTTCCCTGAAGATAGGGATTAAGTCTTACTAATTTTGTATTATCAGTGTCTAGCCTGCTAGTATTTGTCTAATAGTAGATTTCAGCAAATGGCTAATAGTTGCTTCAGTGGATTGAATGAATGATTAATTTCTCCATTTCCAACAGAGGTATTTTTTTTAAATAGTCTACTTTAGGACCTTTGTGTGGGAGGCTTTTTGAAAGACTTAAAAATTACCTTTGTTTGGTCCTCTTTACTTCCAGAAGAGTATAGTGCAATGTCAAGTATATGCTAGACCAAATCAACTTTGAGCCCGATTTTCAGGATTTTGGTTCCTAAAATTAGGTTGATTGCTTAGAGTCTTGGGAGGGAACATTACAGAAAAATAATATTAATATGTCATTAAAGATCATAAGATTGAAGGAGGTTCAGGTTGTTTTTAAAATTATTCACCACATATGGCCTTATCACTTTTTTAGAAAAGATTGGAGAATGGCATCATTTGAAAAAATAATGCATTAAATATTATACATCAAGTGTTTTTATTTTCTAGGAGGTTGTATGGTACAGCCCTTTGAAGTCCACTTTAAGGATAAATACCTGTGAAATAGTTGCAGAATTGTTATTTTTTCTTAAATATTTTGAAATTCACTTTGTATTGTTTTTTAAAATTCTTAGAAAACTAGGTTTGTAAGTGACTAAGTTCATGACTATAAAGAAATTGGTAACTTGAAAGAGTTATTTTTGGTGATAGTGATTGCTATCACCAATTTACTGTCATAATAAATTATCCCTTTAATTTTTTT
>PVIW01002882.1:52580-188286 GCA_004026585.1 Noctilio leporinus | reverse complement strand
CAGGCAGACGAGGACGAACACCCAGAGGAAGATGCGGTCGATGACCATGGCCACGTACTTCCAGTCCTCCCGCACCTGCAACACAGCCACGCGGCCTCCACCTGCGCCCGACCCGCACGGGGGGCTGCGGGGGCCCAGGGAGCCGGCCTGTCCCCCTGGAGCCGGGCTCAGAGGCGCCGGCGCCCTGGACAGGGCTGACGTCACCGCCCCGCGGGGAGAGGGGGGTTCGGTGCTGTGCCCCACGACTTCACCTGGCTGGCAGGTGCCTGAGCCCCCGGGTCCCGCCAGTGCTTCACGGGGGGGGGGGCTGCTCCATTTGTTGAAGCTCAGGGGGCACCATCACATGCCCCCCATTCCCAGGTGGAGCAAGTGAGCTCAGAGAGGGGCCGTCCACACCCCCAGCCTCGCTGGAAAAGGGCCAGGAGCATTCTGGGTAACAGGGCCCGACCTCCTAGAGGAACCCCCAGGGGCCCCACGGTGGACGGTGTCTGAGAGTCACAGCTGAGGCTCAAGAGCTCTGCCCACTCAGTTGCTCAGTGGCCAGCTGCCCAGGTGTCCGGAGGCCCCTCAGGGGCCAGTGGGGTCTCTCGGTTCTGCCCCTGAAGCCCCTCCAGGGAGCGGGGCACGCGCAGGAGGCAGGCCCAGCCGGGGTGCTGTGAGCGGCTAGAAGGCAGCCCCAGGGGCTCAGCCGTGTCCTGGGGGAGCCCCGAGGAAAGCGGGCTCTGCGGTGCCCCTTTTTCCTCGGCTTTTTAAAAGTTGCCGGGCACCCTGGTGGGTTTAAACCAAACCTGCACAGCCTGCTGTCACGGGAACCTGAGCGCAAACAGGGCACCTAAAAATAACCGGTCCACCCAGGGCGCTGCGGCCGGGCCGCGCTGTTCCCACCGCCTCTGGTGCAGCCGGGGGAGGAAAGCTGCCCCAGCAGACCGGCGGGTCACCCCCTTGTCGGAAGCCACGTGGTCCCCAGAGCTGGCGGCGCTCGGGAACCAGGGCTCTGGGAGCCCAGGGCGGGGTCCCCACCGCCTGCCCCACAGCCCCTCTGGGCCGCCTGCCCCAGCTCCACCCCAGGGGCCCAGGCCCCACCCAGTTTCTGGGTTTCCCCCCGGCCACTCCCTCCTTCAGAGAGTCCTCCCGTCGGCCTGGGCACCTCGGCAGGGCCGGGGTCTTACCGAGAAGTCTGTGTCTTCCGCCTGCAGGTGGTCCGCGATGAACTGGACGCTCTCCACGGCCCGCGTCAGGGCAGGAGACAGGAGCAGGGGTGCGGGCGGAGCTTCCGTGCCGTCAGCCCCGGGCGTCACCTTTGGGGGCCCGGTGGACGGTGCCCGGCACCTGCATGTGCAGGGAGAGGCCTGGTCTGGGGGTGGGGCCGGGGCGCAGGGGGCCTTCAGGGAGGGCGGGGAGCCGGCCGTGGGGCCGTTAGCCGGGGAGGTGGCCTCGTCCCCGGGAAGGCAGCATTGGACGCTCTGAGACCGGCGCCGGATGCCGCCCTCGGCTGCTTTGCTGGGGCTGAACATGGGCTGGGCGCTCAGGGACCGGGCTTTGGTGAGCCCTGGGGCCTGCGTGCTGGTGGGTGGGGGGCAGGGGCCGGGCGAGGGGCAGGGGCTGGCTTTCTCGGGCTCTGCGGGCTGCAGAGCGGCCACGTGGTCCGAGGGAGCCGTGCACGCTGCCTGGGGCTGGACGGAAGTGCCCAGGGGCCCTCGGGAGGACGGTGCGGGCGAGGGTCTCTGGCCCCAGGCCCGGCTCACGCCCTCGGGCTGCCTCCCGGGGTCGAGCCCGGAGCCTGGGGCGCCGGTCGTGCTGTGCACGGACTCCGCCAGCCGCCGGCAGCTGTCCTGGGCCGCGGGCGGCCGCTGCATGAGGAGCAGGCGCGGCAGGAGGTCCAGGAAGACGCGGCGCACCCAGGCGGGCATGGCGTGCGTGCGGGGGCAGCGGTGGTGCACGTTGAGCACGAAGACCGTGATGATGATGGACAGGGTGACGAAGATCATGGTGAAGAGCAGGTACTCGCCCACCAGCGGGATGACCAGCGAGGTGGCAGGGATGATCTCCGTGATGAGCAGCAGGAAGACGGTCAGCGAGAGCAGCACGGAGATGCACAGGGTGACCTTCTCGCCGCAGGGGGACGGCAGGTAGAAGACCAGCACCGTGAGGCAGGAGATGAGCAGGCAGGGCAGCAGCAGGTTCACGGTGTAGAAGAGCGGCAGCCGGCGGACCACGAAGGCGTAGGTGATGTCGGGGTACACCTCGGGGCAACACGCGTACTTGCGGGTGTTGTAGGTGCCCGCCGCGTCCACGATGACCCACTCACCGCTCTCCCAGAAGTCCAGCTGGTCCACTCGGCGGTGCATGCTCACCAGGTCGATCTTGGCCTTGTCGTAGGTCCAGGAGCCGAACTTCATGGTGCAGTTCTGCTGGTCGAAGGGGAAGAAGGTGACGTCGATGCTGCAGGAGCTCTTGTAGATGGCAGGGGGCGTCCACTGCACCCGCCCGTCGTGGAACAGGTGGGCCTTGGTCAGGTGGGTGATGGCGAAGTCCCCATCCGCGCTGCGCAGGGAGAGAGGGGTGAGCCCGGGGCCCCGGCAGGAGGGCCACTCCCAGCCTCAGTTTCCCCACAAGCCTGGCTGCCCACTCTGACCTGGTGGCCCCCACACGCAGGCCGAGGTGGCAGCCTCAGGGACTGCACCACGGGGGGCACATGCGCCCTGACGGGGTCTCCGCAGGCCTGAGAGGCAGCCCTACCGTCCACAGGTGGGACCCAGCTGCCCAGCAGGGCAGCAGCTTCCCCCAGCGAGGCTGTGACCCCAGCTAGAGGGCCCGGGCCCCCTCCCCAGATTGGCTCCTCTGTGCCGGAAAAACACGCCCCCCCCCGTGTCCGTCCCCACCTTCTGTTGAATGCCCAGCCCTGAGCCCCTTTTGCTGCGCGGGGCGCTGGCTCCGGGCTCCTGCCCCAGGGCTGGTCATGCGACACCATCCGCCCCAAAGGGACCTTGCAGAATAGCCCACGGAGTCAGCGTGGCCTCCTGTGCGTGACCTTCACTCGCCGGAAAAGCTGGGCCCCACCTCGGGCCCTTTGCCTGGCCCAGCAGCTGGCTGACCACCTGTCCATGGGCCTGCGTCCACTTCCGGCCAGCAGCCACCATTGCCCCCCGAAACCAGCCTCCTCGGGGGCTGCGGTCCAGCTGAAGCCACCTCGGCCGCCGGCTGTGCTCCTCGCCCCACCTCCACCCGGGGGTCCTGTCCAGGGAGAGCCTCAGGCTGACCCCGGCCCCATCCGGAGGCTGGTGTCTGCCCGCTGCCTCCCTCGGGGCCTCCAGGGAAGAGGGGGTGCAGAGCCTGGCCCCCGCTCTCCTGGGCTGCAGGCTGGGGGGCGGCACCGGTCCCAGGGCTGGAGGAGGCACGATGGGGTCCTCCCCGGGGAGTTTCTCGCTCTCCGGGGGGACAGGGTGCCCCCCAGCCCCAGAGCACAGCAGACGCTGATGTGCATTCTGGGGCTCAGAGGTCCCCGGTGGGGAGGGGGAGCTGAGCAGAGACCCCAGGGGGCTGGAGGACCCAGAGCCTGTGGGTCAGACGGGGCCGCAGAGAGCGGAGAGCCCGCCCACCCGCTGCCTCGCCTCCCAGGCTGACGCACTTGTGGGCTCGGAAGACAGCACCAAGCTCCTCCCGTGCGGCCTCTTCCCCGACCCTGGAGCCAGTTGCGTGGGAAGAGGAGCCCAGCGGTTCTTAATCAAGCAGCGCGTTTCCTGGTCAGGCCCAGCGGCCCGGCCCTGGACGTGGCTGAGCGCGTGGACCGTGGGCCGTGGACCGTGGGCCGTGGGCCGTGGGCCGTGGACGGGCAGCGGCTGCGCACAGAGGGGGCGGGTGGGACCCAGGGGGCTGTGTGCTTGTCTGTAAGCCCTGGGAGAGCCTGCGGCCCAGCCTGACACAGGAGACCACAGGGCTCAGCGATGACGCAGCAGGGACACGGGACACGGGACACGGGGGAGGTCAGGCTGTTTTGGGCTCAGGGGACCCCCACGGCGAGGGTCTCGGGAGCCGCAGAGCTCAGGTGAAAAGGTGGGGGGAGGGGATGGGGGGACAGGCAGTCTGGGCTCCATGTGAGTTGGGACAGATTCAGCAAATCGCTCCAGCCTGAAGGGTGACAGCTCTGGGGCCTGCAGTCGTGGGGGGTGCCGCCCCCTTTCTCTGCGCCCCGAGGGAGAGACCCGGGCTGACCTGGGGGGGGTGGCCCCCCGAGATCCCTGGCCGCCATGGACCCCCGCACGCCTCAGGCACCAGGCCCCGCGGTCTTCTCGCCGCTTCGGGGGAGGCCCAGGCCACCTCTCACCCGCCCGGGCCCCGGGGCCTCCCGCCCAGCCCTGCCGCCTCACTTGTTGTACAGGACAATGTCCGGACGCCAGATGAGCTCAGACGGGATCCGGATGGAGGTCACGTTCTCGTAGGCGCGGGGGTCCCAGCGCAGCTTGTAGTCGTGCCATTCCTGGGGGGCCGGAGGAGAAGCTGCAGCTGCGAGGTGGGGGTCCGGGGGCAGGGCCGGGCTCCCCTCCGCTCACCTGCTTCACCCACACGTTGGTCGTCATCATCTGGTTCTTCTCGTCCTAGGACACGGGCGAGAAGACAGTCGTGACGGGGCCCCTTTCCCTGGGCCCTGAGTGTCCTGCCCACAAGGACAGGCTGGGCTGACGTGGGGAGGGAATGAGCTCCTCATCTCTGGAGGTAACCAAGCCCAGGATAGGACGTGAGAGATACGGGGACAAGGCCACCCGAACGTCCCCAGGATGAGGACCAGGACGAGGTCTGGCCGGGGCCTGGCCCTCCCCCGGCTGTGGGTGGGTGTGTGGGAAACGGAGAAGCCACCTGCCCCCTCCCGCTAACACCTGCCCCAAGTCCACCTCAGGGTGCGTGGGGCCCCACCTGCTACTCGCACTCGAGTCGAGGGGTGCCTTGCGCCCCAAAGGCCCAGGCCTGGGAGCTTCCCTCCTTGCTTCCCCACGGGACAAGCCCCCCGTTTGGGGCAAAGTGACCATGTCCCCTGACTGTTGCCCTCAGTCCTGCTCTCCCGCAGGTCATCTGGGACAGGCTACTCAACTGACCCCCCCAAAAAAAGGGTGCTGCGGACTGCGGTGACCTAAGCTGGGAACCAGTGGTGGCCGGTCCTGCCCTTCCCTCTGGATGGGCAGCCTGACCCCGTCCCCCCCCACCCCAGGCTCAGGGGGCTTCCCGGCGACCGTGTCCAGCCTCCTTCCTGGTGGCTGCACCCCATTCACACAACGTCTGGGGCCTGGAACCCCCAGGAACTCCCTGCAGGTGCGAACTCACAGGCGCACCCCCTCCCACCAGCACGCAGACCTGCAGCGGGGGGGCCGGCGGGGGGGCCCAGCTCAGGGCAGCCGTGGGGGGTGGGAGGGCGAGGCCCCACCTACCACGTCGATGAGCTGGGCGATGGACAGGCCGAAGCGGACGAGGACCACGTCCGAGGTGTTGGCCACCGGCCGGGACCACTTGTTGTAGCCGGAGAAGAGCTTCTTCAGCAGCCGCTCCTCCGCGTGGACGCGCGTCTCCCCAACGCTGCTGGCTGGGAGGCCGGGGGGGGGGGCGGCTGGCAGCCAGGCTCCTGGGCCCCCCGGCCTCGCCCCAGCCAGGCCCCCTCAGTCACCTGCTCCTTCCTGTGGCCGTCTGCCCCTCGGCGGGGCCCTCCCCTCACCCCTGGGACCGTCACATCCTCAGGGAAGCCTGTCCGGGCCCCTCACAGCACAGGCACCCCCCCCCCAGAAGGGGACAGTGTCCCCACAGGCGTGGATCTGGGTGTCCCGGACGAGGCTGTGTCTCTAGCCACCAGCAGGCCTGGGAACCTGGCCTCCAAGCGCAAGGTGGGGGCCACGGCAGGGTGGGGGCAGCGGGCGAAGGGAGGCCCAGCGGGAGACAAAGGGGGAGGGAGGAGGCGCCCCGGATCCGGCCCAGGTGCCTAAAGGGCGTGGTAAGTCTGAGGAGGCCGCACCCCGAGTTCCCGGGTGGACCACAGGCTGCCCTCCAAGAAGGCTGGAGGGAGCCCCCACCCGGGGGCCTGGGAAGGGGCCTCTCTCTTGACGGAGCCCCGAGGCCTGTCTTTCGTCCCAGGACACCGGCCTCGTGCGCGGTTTGGGGGTGGGGAGGAGAGACCCCTCCTGCCCTGGCTCCAGACGGGCACCCAGCCCGCAGCCTGGATTGTCCCCTGGTCCCTTTGGCCAGGACGGCACAGCCACCAGCCTGTGGGAGGCCAGGGCTCCGTCCCCTCCTCTCCCCCCAAGAGGCAGGTGGCTGCTGTCAGCGGCATTGGGGTGGCGGGAGGCAGCAGGACCTCCAGATGCCCCTCTGCCCGGAATCCAGGAGCAGGTGGGGCGGGTCTGCAGCTGGGCCGCCGGGGGCACCAGGGGGAGGGAGGGGCCGCTGTCCCGTCCAAGTGGAGCCTCTGGGGCTGGGGCTGAAAGGCTGCCCCCCCCCCAAGCCCCTCTCCCCACCTCGGCAGGTGAACTGCTTCCTTGCCCGGCTCAGCCTTCCCATCTGGGGAGCCTCCGTGCTGCCCCCCGCGCCACCCCCGTGGCTCCGGACCCCAACCAGGACCCTCCTGGCTCTGGCTCCCGGGGTCCCGGGCTGCCCTGCAAGGGGCGGAAGAGGGTCCATCCAGCTCCCCGGAACTTACCCGGCAGGAGGCCGCCCCCCAGGAGCAGCAGCAGCAGCGGCAGCAGCTGGGACTCCGGGGCCCCCAGCTCCATGGCGCACCGAGCGCGATCTAGACGCGGGAGGCGCGTGGCTCCGCCGCACCCCAAGGCCTGTGTGCGCCCAACTTCATGCCCCCGCCCTGTCCACCGGGCCTGGTTCCGCGGCTGCTCCCTCAGGGCTGTGGGCGCCCCGCCTGGACCTGCCCGCCCGCAGCGGAGGGGAGGGGAGGGGAGGGGAGGAGAGGGGAGGGGAGACCAGGGCGGCGAGCACGGAGGGGAGGAGGCGGCGCTGGGTGGGCGGGGCCGTCGCCCGTGTCCTCCGGGGCTGGAGACGTGTCCGCGCCATGGGGGGTGGTCACTGCAAGGGACTGGGGACCCCAGCACCTTTCTGGGTTCCACACCACAAGGCACGGCCCCTCCCCCCAGTCCCGCGCCCCCCACCTACCTGGAGGTAGGTGCCTGGGGGAGGGCAGGGGGGAAGGGAGGCTGCTTCCTGCGGCCAAACCACAGTCTGCATCGAGGGCCCCGAGGTCACCCCTGGGCCTGTCTCCCCACTCTAGCTCCCCAGACCCACACCTGGGGCGCTGCAGGAAACTGAGCCCCCACAGGAGACGAGGGGCCTGGGGGGGGCAGAGACGGGGGTGGAGTGGCCTCTTCACTCCTCCCACTGGGCCTCTCAGCCTCCAGAATGTGCATCGGGACCCCAGAGTGCCCCGCGGCCACCTCGGGGACCCGAGGACTCACGGCTCCCCCAACACTCCCGGGAAGTGGGCGGTTTGCTGTCCCTGCATTGGAACACAGAGAGGTGAAGCCACCTGCCCAAGGTCACACAGCCATTCGAGAAATTACAACCCAGGTGGCCTGTCCTCACGGCCCACCCCTGGCTTCCTTCCAGCCTCGGACACAGGGAACCCTCAGGCTGCCTGTCCCCTGACGGAGCCTGGTCTGGTTTCTGTCGTTTCTGGTAGGTCAAAGTTCCTCCAAGCAGGACCCCTTTGCCCCCTCCACATCCTCACCCACCCAAGCCCCCCAGGCAGAGCCAGACCCTGGATTCTCTTGGCATTTGTGCATCACGAGCCAGCTCTGGGCTAGGTAGGAGCTGAAACGTTGTCTACGGACTGAGAGTTGGACTGAAGCGGGTGGGAGGCGGGGGAGAGACAGGGGCAGGAAGAGCTGGGTCAATCCATGAAGGCTTCCTGGAGGAAGGGGCACCCAGGAAATCTAGCCCTGGGGAATCTGATCGTCTACTGAGCTGTACGCAGAGTATTGCCTGGGGAGTTCGCTTCAGTTCCAGGTTCTGGCCCTTGGCCCTCAGAGACCCTCAGGGACTATTCAGCCTGAGCTACCTCTTCAAACCTGCTGTTTGGGACAGTCACCTGCAGGCAGGGCTGACGCAGGAGCCTCCGACTCCTGCAGACGTCAGGCTGGGCCCCCACTCCTAGCCTGGGTGGGGACAGGATTGTCCTGGGGCCTGGGGTCTCCAGGGAGGAACCCGAGAAGCTCATGGGCATCAGCTCTGTCCTGGCTCCCCTCCCCTCTGGCTCAGGCTGTGGAAAGGGGGGTTCTCAGGGGGCCACCCCACAATTTCTCAGGGAGTCCCGCCAGCGTGCTGGTGAGGCCAGCCGGGAGGGGGCCCATCAGCTCCAGGACCCAGTGGGGCTTTGGTGACAATGGGGACAGGTTCTGCTTGTCCTCCAACCTTCAAGCCAGGCCTCCCTCACCTGCTCAGCCAAACCTTCACCCTACCAGTGACATGGACCCCACTGTCTCCATGGTCCCCCGGGGGCAGCGGAGGGGTCAGTGTCTGTCAGGTGGGCCGAAGGGAGGCCAGACCCCCGTGGGACCCTGTGGGCTGCACATCAGCCCCAACCCCGGCCCGACCCTGCCCGTTGGGCTGAGAGGCTGCAGGGGTGTGGGGTCTCGAACTCGCAGGCAGGGGAGGCCCCGGGAGGGAAAGATGACGACACGTTGGGTCAGGCAGGAGCAAGGGCGCTGGGGCAGGAGAGGGGCCGGTGCCATCATGTGCACCTCGCTGATGTCCCTGCCACCTGTCAGGAACGGATCAGGAGAGAATTCAGGGACTCCCGCCTCCCTGGGCCTGGTGACGTCACCTCACCCCCACCCTCAGGTCTGGGTCACTGGGTCACTGGGTCACTGGCCAGGCTGCTCCTGTCCCCTCGCCCGTCCTGCCCATGGGACCAGCCCCAGTACAGGGGCCCCAGACTGGCCCAGCTGCACCCTCTCCGGGCTCCTAGGGGGACCTGTCCTGGCCTTGGGGCTCAGTCCCCCTGGCTGCACTGTCCCTCAGGCCACCGTGGCCCACTCCTCTCAGCACCACGGACAGCTCCCCTCTGCCCGCCTTCCGGGGGGCTGGGGGTGGGTGGGCAGAGGCCACCCTGAGCCTGTCTCGCGGTTTCTGCAGCTCAAGTTCCGGAAACCAGGGTGCTCAGGAGAAATGCGGCTGTCGGACCCATGTCCCCAGGGGGGCAGTGCCCTCCTCCGCTGGCACTCCCTCCGGGCAAACCCATCACAGGTACCTGCGCCCGTCACCTGGGGCCACGCAGCTGCGCCAAGAGGTGGGAGGGGGGCCACAGGCTGCTTCCCAGCAGGGGGGGAGGGGCTGCTCCCCAAGATCTGGTTTAAGCCGAGAAACAGCGGCCCCGAGCTGGACCCGGGCTTGTGCCCTGCAGGCTTCCTCCCGGCCCAGCGTCCTTGGCACCCACGGTGGCCTGGGGAGGCACTGCCGGCAGCTGCAGGCTCCGTGCAGGTCCCCTGTCCCCTGGCCTTCAAGGGCGCACTGGTTTCCTGTGAGCTGTACCGTGTCCTCCGCGCCCTGCAGGTCCTGCCGGCCGGGGATCGATCCACCCTTGGCCGGGCTCCAGCTCGGAGCTCCGAGTGCCCCCGCCCCCCACCCTGCCTGCCGCACGGCTGACCTGCCAACACCCACGGAGCCCCAGCCACCAGGCTCACGCCGGCGCGTGAGGACCATTTGCCAAAAGGACGAACCGGGGCGCACTTGCCTCGGCCCAGCAAGCAGGGGCTGGGCCTGAGCTCGCGCTGCCGGGAGCAGCCGGGCCCCTCCCGTCGAGCTGTGAGGTGGGTGCCTGCGTGGGCCCTGCCTCCAGCCCGGAGCTGCAGAACTTCCCGGAGGTCTGGGGCCCAGGACCCCCAGGCCGGCCGCTGTTCTGGGCAGCCTAACCCAGGGCACAGCAAGGCTTCGGAGAGGGGAGAGCCGGCCCTCCCTGAAGAATTGCGTCCCTGGGACAGGCCCCCGGCGCAGAAGAGCCCTTTGTCCCGGCCAGCGGGCCCGGAGGGTGACTTCCAGCCCCACAGATGCCCCAGGAGGGCCCAGGAGGAGGGGGGGGGCAAGAGGGTCCGAGTCGCTGCCTGAGGACGGACAGCAGCTGCGGCTGGGGGTCAGGGGGGCGGCACTGGGGACAGGGAGTCCCCGAGACCCTCCAACAACGCCTCCTGCCTGTCCTCTTCTCTCGCCTTCACCCCCAGAACCTGCACCGGGTAGAGGAGAGGCCCCCGCGGCCCCAGGTGGGCTTGGCCTGAGGTCGCTGCTGTCCTGCTGCCCGAGTTCTCGGGCGCGGTGAGGCCCTGCTGGGCCCTCCAGCTCTTGGCCTTCATCCGCTCTGGGGGGACAGCACTGGACATTCAGCCTCGGACAGGGACCAGGGAGGCGGGACCAGGTGGGGTGCCTGCTGGAGGAGGACCCAGACCTGTATTGGTGGGGACCCAGCGGGAACCAAGGTCCCCGGAACCAAGCCCATGGCTGGTGTGGAAATGCCTCCTGGCAGGAGGAGGGGCAGCTGGACCCCCGTCTTTGGCTCTGTGAGCCCCCCCACCACCGCAGGGGGAGGGCGGCACCGCAGCTGGGCCTCCATGTTCGATTCGCTGCCTGTCCTGACCTTTGTCGCCGCAGATTATTCTGTCACTTGTCACTTTCACGATGACAAAGAGCAAGTCATCGGCTGGGGAGAGGGCCCGGCGCCCACCCCCACCCGGAGCTCCTGAAACACCCCCGTCCCTGCCCCTCCGGACACCCAGCCCGCCGTGCGCCCCACCGCGTCCTCCCAGGCGCCCAGGGCTCTCCCTCCGTCACCCCGGCTCAGCTCCGGGTGACAAAGGCTGGCTTGTCCCGCTCCGGAGCCGGCACCACCCCCCACAGCAGCGGGGGCTCATGAATATTCAAGCACCTTCCTGATTGTTGCCAACTGAGGCCGCACTGCCGCTTCCCGCTTCCCGCTTCCCGCTTCCCGCTTCCCGCTTCCCGCTCCCCTGCAGGCTCCGGTCCCTCCGACTCCAGCTCCCCTTCCCCACCTCTCTCTTCCTCCTGCCCTGGGGGTGGCGGGCGGGCCTGGACCCCCCTTCTCCAAAGCCCCCGACGCCTGTGCCCAGGGAGGTGCTGGTCCAGGGGTCACCCCGCCATCGGAGGGCAGAGTGGAAACACGTCCTCTGGGCATCGGAAGCGCAGGCCTGGCTGGGGCCGTGTCCCTCCTTCGCGCAGCCCCACGGGGGCAGCTTTTCCAGCCCTGAAGGCCGGAGCCTGCTGCTTACGGGCCGCTGGCCCCCAGCTCTGCGCGGCTACCGGGCAGGACCTTGTCCTCCTGCCCGGCCAGTGTCCGCAGGCCCTGCACCGGCCTGCACAGCAGACGGTCCCTGCTTCCCACCGGGGCCTGGGGTCTCTCTTTGGCAGCAGCGTCTGTGGGGCCCGGCTCCCCCCCCAGGCTGAGGCACAGCTTTGGGGCGCTGTGACTCCCCTCAGCCTGGCTGACCCCCAGGGCACCCGCATGGTGGTCCCTGCCGCAGCCCAACCGCAGGGGCTCAGGGGCGCGAGCCCACCCAGCCAGGGAGCAGACGGACCAACGCCTGTGGTCCCTGCCGCGTTGCCCAGAGGTTGTCCAACACGGGGCTCCGGTTCTGGTGCCTGTGTGGGCCCAGCCCGACGCGTCCCCTGCGCCCCAGCAGCTTCGCTGGAGTCCCCACCCCCAGTTCCCCACCCCCAGCTCCCCGCCTGCTCGGCCCAGACACCCTTTCATCTTTCAGCACCTCACCCGAGACCCTGGGGGCCCATCCCCCACCCCCGCCCCCTCGTTCCCATAGCAACTGCGTGTGCCCCTGTGTCCCAGCGCATCCGCCCGTGAGCTTTGAAGGCTGGGCAGTGACCTGGATCGCTGGCAGGGTTGGGAGCAGGGGGGACACTGGGATGATGCCCGGGGCGGGCAAGTGAGCAGGGCCCTGTGTCCGCGGCCTCATTCGTTCGGGGGCACATCTTGAAGAGAGGGAAACTGAGGCCCACAGAGAACCTTCCAGTTGGGCTCCAGCTGGAAGGGGCCAGGCAGCTGGGGGACAGCCTCGCCCCCTGCCAGGGGCTGCGTGGAACCCAGGGCTCCCCAGGGAGAGGCGTGTGGCCGCTGGAGGGAAGAGAATGCAGGAGAGGCCGGGACCCTGTGGGACGGGGGCTCCCTGGTCCTGGCCCAGGCGCCGCTGCCGGGGTCAGAGCTCTCGGCTCCTGATGCCCGTGGCCTGGCTCGCCTTGGGGCGAGGGCAGAGGGACAAGGACACCCTCTGCTCATCCTGCCACCCCCACAGGGCGATTGCCACCATGAGGGGCTCTGGGACACCAGAAACCCTGCCGCCTGAGCCCTGGCTTCTGCCCGGGGAGGGGCTGTGACTCTGCCACTGTCCCGTCCTGCCAGGCGACTGTCTCCCAGGCCGGGTCCTCCCACGGGGACCGTCCATCTGTCCTGGACCTTTCCAGTCGGGGGCCTGTGGCCAAAGGCACCCTTCCTCCCAGCCACAGCTGCCCCGGACGGCCGGGCGATGTCCCCTTCCCCCCGGCCCCCAGCGGCTGGTCACCGTGGACAGGGCTGTCTGGCAGGCAGAGGCCTGTCTAGGCTCAATTTTCTTTCAAGGCTCATAAAATATTTGTGAGGGCATCTTTGCTGTCTGAAGAAAGGGGCTCACCCTCCCGTCCACCACAGCTGGAGCTGTCAGCCCTGGGAGGCCACGGGGGTTAAGATGCCCCCACAGTGCACAGTGTCGGGATCAGGGGCGACCAGGGATGGTGACCCCCAGGATGAGGGCCCGTCGGCGAACTTCGGGGAGGCAGCTACCCAGGAGGAGGCCTCGGGCAGCATGCGCAGCTGTGTCCTGAGGCCGAGGTCTGGGCAGGTGCCCCCAGCACCCATCTGCCCTGGGTGCCGGGGCCCCAGAGCCTCCCCAGGGTGGGCTGGGCCGCCGGCAGTGACGGCTGAGCAGCGAGGAGAACGCGGTGTCCACACCGGCTCAGTGCGAGAGTCAACACACGCTGATTCCAGTGCAAATGCCAGCCCACCGCACGGTGAAGAGCCAGCCCCCCCGAATGTCAGGGAGCAGCTCCGGCCCCAGCTGGTGGGGCGCACGGCTGCGCCGGGAGGCGGCGGCTCCAACCACCCGACGGGGAGCCAGCGCCCACGGAGGACAGTCTCAGGGCTGTGGTCGCCCGTCCTAGTGGCCGTAGGTCTCCATACGTGGTCATCGGAGAGACAGCCCCGTCCAGGCCCGGAGACCTGAACCCACTGTCCCGGGAAAGACGGGCGCATGAGTGGGCCACACGCTGCCCGGGACTCGGTTGGCTGCACTGGAGAGATCCCTCCTTTGGAAGGTGCAGAGGACCAGGCCCCCGGTGGAGGGGGTGCCCTGGGGTCCCCGGCTCCGCGGTGGGCTCCATGCAGAGTGAGTCTGGGCCACCAGGTACTGACGCGCAGCCGTGCTAGGTGGGGCCCAGGCCCCGTCCCTCACGGGGCTTCAGGACGACCCTGCGCTGGGTCAGCCTGGTGACCTGGTCAGCTAGGTGACATCGAGCGAGGGATGACAAGGCTGCAGCCAGGACAGCCAAGACCCTGGGTCCCCAAGGCCCACTGGCCCCTCAGTCCCCTAGTCCTGCAGGTCCTGAGGGGTTCAAGGGGGCGGCCGTGCCTTTGGCCGGCCTGACAGGTGACGGGAACAGAAGCCTGCATACAGCAGGTGCTCATGGATGCGCTTGGCCACGTGGCCTGTGGCTCCCGGCCCCTCTCTGCTCCGGGTGATCGCAGACCCGGACAGGCTGACCCAGGGTCCCTCCGGGCAGGAGGGCCAGTTGGGACAACCCTCAGCCCTGAGCTGCCCGCCGCCTGCCTCATGGTCACGACAAGGTCGCCCTGGAAGACCCGTAGGCGGCTTCCCGGAAGGTTCGAGAGGACCTGCCCCTGGGACCCGCTGCTCTGCGGCCCTGAGCCACACGCTTTCCCTGTGACACGCACAACAGTCTCATTTCGGTACCGGTGTCCCGGGAAGCCTCAGGGCTCGATCCAGGGGCTCTTCCAAGTGGACTTGGAAAAAAAAAGTGGGGGCTCACCCTGTGTGCTGCCCTCTCCTGGGCGAGCACTGCCACCTAGTGGCGTCCTGGACACGGCAGCCCGGGGGGCTGAGATTGGGGACTCCTGTCCGCACTGTGGCCTGTCACCCCACAGACCCCTTCAGGCCACCAAGCACAACCCTGGGTCCCCTGGTACCTGTTCGCCTTTGGACACGCAGAGACGCCTGCAACAAAGCCCAGGAGGGACACGAGGGACAGCAAGCAGGTCAGCGAGTCTGCAGAGGCTCCCAGGCTGGGGTGAGGCCTCGCCAGCCAGGGGGTGATGCTGGGGTCACCCTCTTGCCACCCCCGGAGAGCTTGTCCAAGGTGGGAAGGTTCGGGGTGGGGCGGACAGAGGGTGAGCCCCTGGGCAGCAGATGCCCTTGGCCAGCACCCTGGGGGCACATCTCGGTCCCCAGAGGACTGTGGAGCCTCTGGGACAGGCGAGCCTGGGTGACCCACCAGAGGTTCATGCTGCAGAGCTTCCAGAAAATTCTGTGCTCGGTGGCCCTTGGCGGGATCGCTGGCGGATGCTCCAGGCACACGGGCCAGGGCTCAGCCACTGAGCTCAGCTCTGCACCCACAGCACTAACGGGACCCCGTGTCCCCTGCCCGTCCCATCCCTGCTGGGGACAGGGCCTGAGGGCTGAAGAGCCCTGGCCTGTGCCCTGAGCTGGGAGCCACTGGGCCGGCATGGCCTTGGGCATTGGGTGGCACGGTCCATGCTGTCTGGGTGCCGCTGCCGGCAGTGGGGGCTGGGGCAGAGCTGGCCCTCTGTGCTCCGAGGCCTCCAGGTGCTCCTCTGTGCTGGGGCCGCCGCAGTGGGAGGCAGAGGACCCACCTCCCATCCTCCCTCCTCCACAGCCATGGGAGGAAAGTTTATGGATACTAATTTATTTTACTTCCGCTCAGCAGTGTTTGGACTGTTTGCCTTAGAAGTTTCTCTTTTTTTTAGGAACCGTCACCTAGAATTTAGATGAGATGTGAGCCTGGCTGCGATGGACAGAAACTCTCAATAACTGTAGGTTCAAAGGAAAAGGCTCGTAGTTGTCCCTCATGGTCTTCAAGGCGAGAGGCGGGCAGGCAGCCCTGTTGCGCCAGGGGCCGTTCCTCCGGCCCTGCTGTTGTCTTCTGCGGGCTTCCTCCTCAGGGCTCCGCAGCGGCCAACGTGGCTGCTGTGGTCCAGCCATCACACCTTCGTTCCAGCCAGTGGAGGGCGTGCGGGGAGGAAGGGCAACCTGCCCTTCTGTGAGCCACGCACACGCGTGCGCGCACACACACACACACACACGGTGTCTGCTTACGTCCACAGAACACAGCCACCGTCTTGAGGGAAGCCTGGGAAACGGACCTTCATACTGGGTCCCATGTGCCCAGCTAACTCAGGGGGAAAGGCTCCCCAGCCCCGGGCCCGGCTCCATTGGCCACACACCCACTTGGGCCTGCACCCTATTCCCTGTTCAGTGCACATCACCCAACCCCGTGAGGGGCCTCACCCATCAACCCATTCTGCTGGGGAGGAAACTGAGGCACAGAGAGCTTGGGGTGCCCCTGGGTAAGGGGCTGGCACATGCGGCAGGGTTGGGCCCACGGGGAGGGGTTGGGCGTGAACCCTGCTGAGTGTACCTTCTGCTCAGGCAATTCCCACCCAAGGCCAGAGAGGGTCTGGCGGGACCAGGCAGGGGCCAAGGGGGGAGCTGGCGCCGTGGCACCGGGCCTGGGCCCTTCCCACCGCAGACGCCCCACCGCGCCCATGCCCAGGGGCTGCCCTGGCGGGGAGAAGGCTGGGGCAGGCAGGCGGCTGGAGCCAGGAACGAGGCCACATGCACCGTCCAGGTCGCATCGCTGCTTTTACTAAGTGCGCAGGTCCGCCGGGCACCTGGACCCGTTCCCTGCGGCCGTAGAACTTTCCAGAACTTGGCGCATGCGTCCCTGCCGCTGGATTCCACCCCCAACGTCCCCGGGGACGCGAGCCGGGCCTGGGCGTCAGGCTGCCGGTGAGCGGGGCTCGCTGGTCCCGGGAAACGGCCGTCCCCTGGTGTCCGTCCTCGGAAAACAGCAGCGCGGTCGGGACGCGTGAGCCGCAGCAGCAGGTTCGCGGAAAGAAGGTCTGGTCACTGCAGCGCGGGGTGCACACGGGGCCCAGGGTGCGCCCCCGCAAGGCATTATGAAATATTCTTTGGAGCGTGAACAAAAGTGCAAACACAGCCAAGGCAACAGCGCGGGTGGGGGAAGCTGGACCCGCCCCCGGCGGGTGGGTGACCGCGGGTGGGCAGGCGGGCGGGCGGGTGTGCGGTGGGCCAGCTGCAGGGGGACGGGGGGGATCCGCCCTCGCTGTGCGCTCTGTGGGGCTGGTCCTGCGGACCACAGGCAGGTGGGCCGTGGGGCCGGGTCGGTGCCTGGGGGTCACCGGGGCCCACAGGGGCCCCAGTTAGTTCCCATCAACGTGCGTTAAGGCAACAACTTTACAAAACCCAGTCGGAGCTGAGCGTGAGCACAGTGACATGCGCCCACCTGCCTGGAGCCCCCAGACGCAGGGTGCCTGCGGGAGGGTCCCCTTCTGTCCCGATGTCCGGGTCAGCCGGGGTCACCCTCGTAAGTGTCCAGGAAAGAGACCAACCAACTCCTCCCCAACCCCACACATGTCTGTGAAAGGTGGTGAAGAGGGGGTCCCATATGCAAGGAGTGTCCCTTTCCCACCCTCTACCCTGTTTCCTAAAGCCTCCCACCCCCACCCTCACCCGGCAGAGCAGCCCCCTGGGTCAGCGCCACCCCTCCCAGGACTCCTGTGTGCTTCAGGGTGACACAGTGTCCTGGACTGGGCAGCCAGCTTTCCCAGGCCCCTTGGAGAGAAGAGAGGCGTGGCCCCGATCCCATCATACCACTTCCTGCGGGAAGCCTTCCTTGGTTGTTTCTACTTAGTGCTTGGTGGGGGCCCTTGTGGGTCCTGAACCTGGGGATGGGAATGCAGGAGGGCAGCTGGCCTGGGACAGCTCTTCAGGATCCCCAGGGCACTAGAAGCAGGGCAGCCCACCCCTGCAGGGACCCACCAGCCCGGGGGGTCACAGAAGATGGGGCTGTGCCACCCTCGCTGAGGGCAGCTGAGGACCATCTGTACACTATTTACAATTCAAGGTGAAGACAAAACAGACATAAACGCCAGCATTTCTACAAAGGCCTCCAGTGCCCGTCACCCCTCAGGGGCTTCGAGAAGCATCTAGAAACATCTCAGCGCCGCGTTCTCCCCACAAACACCTGATGCACAGGTGTCCCCGAGTGTGGGCGACCGCAAAGGGGGCCCTGTCTCCCGTGTTAACGTCTCGAATCCGCGCGGGGGGAGGGGGCGGCCTAGCCAGGCAGAAGGCGGGTTGGCAAGTTGACACACGGAGGATTCGTGACGCTGAGCGGCTGGTCGCTGCTCCGGGCTCAGACGTGGGGGTTGAGGGCAGACGTCCCCGTGGCGTGTGGGCGGCAGTGTGGCCTCCGGTGGGGCGGGCCGGGCGGCAGGCGCGAGGGAGACCTGCTGATGTCTGTGCCCTCCCTGGCCCCGTTTGGGGCCGTGGCTCACGATTCCCGGTGGACGGAAGAGGGAGCTATCGGGCAGCACCCCTGGGCAGTGACGCAGCCCGGCCACGTGGCCAAGGGGGCAGCACCCGCATCATATCTGGACACCCCCACCGGAACCAGGACCTCCCCGGCCCAGCCAAGCCACCTCTGGGCATTGGCCACCCGAGCACTCCAGCCGGCCACTGACCAGCAGGGGGGCAGCGTGGCTCCGTTGGACCCTTTGCCGCCTCCCAGGAGCCCCGGGGGCCAGAGCCCCACCGTCCTGAAGCCCCCGGGGCTCGTGCTGTGAGCAGACAGCAACGTGCCCCCAAGTCCGAACGTGGTGCCTTGCACGTGGGTGAGCACGTGTGTGCACGTGTGAGGTACGCATGCTTGTGCATGGTTGCATGTATGTGGCGTGGTTGTGTGCAGGCTTTGCACCTGTGAACGTGTACATGGTCTGTGCGCCTCTGGCTGTGCCTGTGTGTAAGCGTGTGTGCTGCAGGCATGCACACGGGAGCACGGGTGAGTGCTCCAGCGAACACATACGCTCGTCCTAGCAAGGTCTGCGCCAGCCGCCTCCATCACGCACGCGTGTGCGGGTCTGCGGAAGCTCCCCGAGGCACCTTCAGTCTCTGTCGGAAGCTGGGGGCTGCATCTCCTCCCCGGACACCCCGTACCCCCTTGGCTGCGAGCCCCGCACCCCCTTAGCCACCGGCACCTGCGTCTGGCTGAGCTGCCCAGGGGCTCACTGGACAAGGGGCAGGACCAGGTCCGAGAGCAGCGGGGACCCCGGCTGCCTGTGAGCAGTGCAGTGACCGCACCACGGACAGCAGACGCTCCTCCCGAAGGCCTCTGACATCCAGGACCTGGGACCCTCGACCCCCCTCTCCAAGTCCTTCCTCCCACCGCCCGGGCACGGGTCAGCCAGGCTCCAGCAAGTGGCAAGAGGAGGCAGCCCGGGCTCTCCTTGGGCCGCCAGGGTTGCTGCCCATCACCCTGAGCCAGGCACCCCGCACCGCCTGGGGCCACCCACCCGACCTGGGCTCCCACTCAAAGCTGCTGCTCCTCAGGCCAGGTGCCCCCGGCAGGAGGTGGGGTCCTTGTTTCCTGGGACCCAGGGTGGGGACTGGGCCTCTGACTCCCAAGACTCCGAGAGGCCATAGGCGCGGGGCCACGGAGGACAGCGGGCAGGGAGCGGTTGGCTCCAGGGGGACAGGACGGACAACCTGCAGCCCGGGTCCCCACCCCGGGCCGTGGGCTTTTGGGGACCCGGCCCACAGCAGCAGGCGAGCCGTGGGGCGCAGCGCAGCCCCCTTCCATCGCCACCCGAGCTCTGCCTCCTGCTCCCTCTGTGAAATACCCCCCACAAACCGGGCCCTGATGCCAAAAAGTTGGGGACAGTCACTGAGCTGTAGGACAGAGCTGCCTCTGTCTAACGTCACCTGGGGGCTATGAAAGTTTTCCCTCGGCCACAGCCTCGTCCAGCCCTGCATCCTGTCGGGGCACCGACGGGGAACAGGCAAAGCAGGACCCCAGCCAAGGACAGCGGGGGCGTCTGTCCACCACCCCAGTCCCCGGGCCTGGAGCACAAGCCCAGCCTAGGACGGTGCCCCCGCCGCCTGGCACCCCTGGCCATACTCGGGCGTCTGTCAAGGTCCTGGCACAGCCCGGATACTGGCGGAGCGGGGAGGACAAGGGGGTGCCTGCCCCGGAGGGCTCCTGTGATTGGGGGAGCCCCGAGGACCCTCTTCCAGGACCCTCTTGGTGCCCCGACAAAGCCAAGACCAGGAGGTCTGAGAACCGCCGGGCTCCCTTGGGGTCCCAAGGCCTCACCCCCCTTCCCAGGCCAGGGCGATGGACGATGCTGACCGGCAGCTCTCTCTGGATGGGCACCCAGAGGCCAGGGTCCTCATCCCAGCTGAGTGCACCCACGGGCCCCCAGCCTGGCCCTGCTCCCCGACCCTGCCGGCTCCCACCGGGGCCTCCGTCTGCAGGACGGGCACAGCCACTGGCGGCCCCCATCGGAAAAGGCCTTCTGTCACCTCCACCAGGGAGACCCAGGCTCCCCCGCCCGCCCCCCTGGCCGCCCGGGGGGCTGCGGGGCTGCAAGGAAGGGCCGAGGGTCCCGCCTGGAAACCTCGGGGCCAACAGTCAGGCAGAGGCTGAGGGGGCCTCACTTCCGGGGCCCGGCCCAGCCCACGTCGCCGAAGGGACCCTCGCCCGTGGCCGAGCGTGGCGGCGGCCCGCAGGGCGTGCACAGGTCCGAGTCCGTGTCCGACTCGCCCTCCGCGATGTACGGTCTGACGGTGGCGCAGGGCGCGGCGGCCGCGTAGCCGCCGTGGAGGGCGTCCAGGTTCTCGCGGGACTGGGAGATGCTGAAGCCGCTGAAGGAGCGCTCCAGCTCCTCGTGGTCCACGGACGGGATGGAGATGGACGTGTCGCTGTCCCGCAGCGCCGCCTCGGGGGGCCGGCCGGCCGGCGCGTCCTCGTGCCGCAGGAACTCCGTGCTGGCGCGGTGGCCGCCGCTGTAGGCGGACAGCGAGCGCTCGTGGGCCGGCGGCGGGGGGATGCGCACCAGCCCGGGGTCGCCCACGGGCGAGGCGCCGTGGCCCTGGCGGGGGTGGCCCTGCTGCCAGGAGGTGGAGGGCGGGCACTGGGCGGCGGGGGCCGCCGGGGGCGCCGAGAAGTTCTTGTGGCCGCCGGAGCTGGTGGAGCGGATGAGCTTGACCAAGCAGCCGCCGCGGCCCCCCTGCTCCCGGCTGTCGTCCGGGCTGTGGTACGGCGGCGCCGGCTCCGGCTCCTTGGCCCCGAAGTAGGCCTCCGCCTCCGAGGGCGGGATCCCCATGCGCTGCGTGTAGATGCTGACCAGGAAGTCCAGCTTCTTCTCCATGGACAGGACCTGCGGGGGCGGCTGCTGGGCAGGCTGCTCCCGAGGTGGGGACCCAGCCACTCCCCCCCCCCCCGGTCCTTCCCCCCGGTCCCTGTGTGTGGCCTCCAGGTTTCAGAGGTGGGACCCTCCTGCCTGCCGGGGTCCCACCCCTCAGAGCAACGGCACTGGCTTCCCTCCCTCTGCCCCCGGGGGCTGAGCGCAGTGGTTCTAGCATGTGGATCCCGGGGACTCGCTCCCAGGACGGGGCGGTGGGGACAAGGCCCAGGTGTGACAGAGGGTCACCCGCAGGGCCCCAGTCCGGGGTGCCTCTCGGTGGCCCCCGCCCTGGCCAAGGAGAGGAGAAAGCAAAGCTCCCGGCCCTGAGAGTCAGCAGCCACGGAAGGGAAGGTGCCCCGGGCTCGAGGGGTGTGCGGGTCCGGACACAGCACCCCGAGCCGGGACGGGGCCCACGGCTCCGCGAGCTCAAGGCCCCTCCCCAGCACCCACCTGACGCCCCACCGAAACGCAGGGCACCCTGACCGCTCCCACCTGCTTCTCCACCTTGCCCAGCCGGCCCATCATGCTGGGGTCCTCGGGCAGCTCCCCCTCGGCCGGGCCCTTGGTGCGGTCCTTGTCGGTCAGCGCCGGGCCCCGCCCCACGATCTGGTCCACTCTGCGGGGAGGAGGCCCCGGCCTAAGTTGGGTGGGTGCGGTGGCCTGGGGCCCCTCCTCCCGGGCCGGGCCGCAGCCCCCCGGGCCAGGCCTTGCCCTGGGCCGACTTGGTGGCACAGGTGGACGCCAGGCACCTGTTCTCACCTGGTTCGGGGCCCTCGGGGGCTGCTCCCCGTCCACCCCGTCCCCGTGGGCCGGCTCATGGGCGAGGAGGCACGAGAAGGTATCGGGGCCATTCACCCCTCAGCTCTGGCCCCCCGCCCTTCCCCCACCTGAGCCTCCCTTGTGTGTAACGTGCCAGGAGCCCTCTGCCCAGCGGTGCGGTGGGGACCCAGGTAACTGGCTAGCGGGACAGCAGGCCCAGGGACAGCGAGCTCCATGCAGCAGGACGGGGAGGGCGGCCGGGCAGCGCGGACCTGCCCACGCACAACCCAAGGGGACAGACAGAGCCACGCAGGCCAGCCGGACAGTGTCTGTGTGCTGGCGCGTGCATGTCGTGTGCATGGTATGCGTGTGCACACACCCCTCTCTCGTGTGCTTACTCGTGTTAGGTGCACACGTGTGTGTTGCACCTGCGCCTATAGCAATAGATGTGCTGTCCTGTGTGTGCGCATCATGCATGTGTGTACATGGGCGCGGGGGCGTTGTATCCCGTGCGGGGACGCTTGGCGTGTGTGCACGCGTGTGCGGGATGCAGAACGCAGCGGAGCTGACCTCGGACGGGGCCTGAGGTCATGGATGCCAAGGGGAGGGGAAGCTCCCTCCGCGTGGGGCTGGTTTGACCAGCAGGTGCCGACCCCCGCGGGGCAGGACGGGGGGCAGAGGCCGCAGGAGGGAGCGAGTGGGCGCTCCCTCCCAACCAGGGCCGGCCGCCGGGGGCCGCACAGCCGGGCAGGACGCAGGCTGAGGCCCAGCAGCCCCCTTGCCTCTGGCCCGAAGCCCACCACACAAGGCCCACTTCTCAGGTGTGGGGTGCAGGGGCCACCTGGGCTTCCTTCCTGACCACAGGGCCACCCCAACTATCTCCAGTGGGGCACTCGGGGTGCTTTCCCTTTCTGCGCAGGAAGCAGAGGGGCATTCAGGCTGCGGCAGCCACGGGCAGCCCCTCATGCTCGTGGGCTCCATGCTGGACTCATGCACCGCAGGGCCAGTGGGGGGCGGGCGGGGAGGACCCTCAAGCTCCAAGCGGATGCCAGTGGGACACGGGCAGGGAGAGGTGCCTCCGTGCTTCCATCCAGTGCAGGCTCAGCCGCAGCGCCTCCACCCCTGCCCCATGACGGCTGCCGGCCTGGCTGGTCCCCGGGGCCCAGCCTGAGGGCTCCGCCTGCTGCTGCTCCTGCCATGGGTGGGACAGCGTCCTCCGAGGAGCCTGCGCCACCCCCCTCCCCTGGGCCTTGGGCTGGGAGTCCCAAGACTCCTTCCCACCCCTCCTCTGCGTGACTGAGTGTCCTCAGGCTGAGGTGGCCGGACACCTGAGCAGCTCCAAGGGCAGCGGCTTCCCAGCGCCCAGCTCCAGGCCCTGCAGCAACGCCCAGGAGGATAGCTCAGGGCTGGGGACATGGCAGAGCCGGGGACCCAGAAAATACTGTCCGGGGCAGCCCTGGCTCAGGCCTGCTCCCCAGGGAACACTAGGCCGAGTTGTCTGAAATGCTGACCCGCAATCTCTGGGCGCCCCTGGGCCCTTCTGCTCCTGAGCTGTCAGCACCGCCCGATACCTCTGTCCTTGACCTCACGTCCCACAGTGGGACCCCAGACCTGCCTGAAGTCTGACCCTGTCCCCTGCTCGTGCTAACTCACCACTAGGTGGGCCCGCACCTCGCCGTCCGCCTGGCAGCTGGAATGCTCACTGGTTGTACTAACTGTGATGCTACGTGGCTGGACCTGGGACCCCTGGGACCCCTGCACTCACCAGGCCCCTGACTCTCACTTATCCGCGGGGCGAAAGGCGCCAGAAGCAGCGGCGCCTGTCAGATCCCCGCAGGGCCCAGGTTGACCCTGCAGGTGTGGGTGCAGGCGTCTGGGTCAGACCTGAGGGCAGTGGCCAGGACACAGCAGCCCAGCGCCCCGAAGGGCCTCCCTGCTTTCTGGGTGCCCCCAGTCCGTGTGCGGCTGGCCTCTGCTGCTGCCCAGGGAGTCCCACCCCCGGAGGACGTCACCCAGGGTCCGGCTGAGAGGGCAGCGCCGGGCCGGCCTGCCGTCATGTGGCCTGGAGCAAGGGGCTGGCCGTTCCACAGACACAGGCGGGAGCGGTCGGCGTCCTGACCTAGGTGAGTACTGGGGCGACTCTCTCGGAGGGGCCGTGGGTCCTTTGGTGGGGTGCTTCTTGTGCCGGGGAGTTGAAGGGGGTGGGGGGCCCACAATCATATCTATCCTGGCAAGTAAACAAGAAAAGAGACACCGGCAGACGCATCATGAAGCACCACAGGGGCCGCTGGGGACTCGGAGGGCAGAGGACCGACCCGGCCAGAAGCGACAGGGACACTTCGTACAACGGGGGCCGCTCACAGCCACGCGTGCCCGGGCCCCGCCTGCCGGGAGCACACACGTGTGCAGGGCGGAGCCAGTGGGCCGCGCCTGGGCGCTGGTGAAACCGCACGCGGGACTGTGGGCCAGTGACAGACCCGGCCCTCGGGCAGCCCTGGGGTTTTCACGACGGAAAAGGGGGAAGAGCTGCAGGGAGGAGCCCGAGGGAGGCCCAGGGGCAGGCTGTCCTCTCACACGCCCGTGTGTTCACACACACTCCGCCCACACGCTCACATGTGCAGTCTGCTTACGCACACAGAGACATTCACGCGTGTAGTGCACACCTGCTCGCACAGGCAGGCCCATGTGTACACATACATGTCAGCTTGCACGCTCACCCGTGCACACCTGCACATGTCTGCTCACACATGCAGGCCCATGTGTGCACACACATCAGCTCACACGCTCACATGTGCACTCGCACACATCTGTTCACACATGCAGACTCATGTGTACACATACATGTCAGCTCACATGTTCACACATGCACACACATCTGTTCGCACATGCAGGCTCATGTGTACACACACATGTCAGCTCACACGCTCACACGTGCACTCGCACACATCTACTCACACATGCAGGCTCGTGTGTGCACATACATGTCAGATCACATGTTCACATGTGCACGCACACATCTGCTCACACATGCAGGCTCATGTGTGCACATACATGTCAGCTCACATGCTCACGCGTGCACACACGCACATATCTCAAGCACGCACAGGCCCACTCACAGGCACACGCGTGCAGTCGGCTTACACTGACCCAGTCGTAGGCGCGCTTACCCATGCTGGCCACACGGACCTTGCGTGTTTGCACATACGCACCCTGACGGGTTGCACACGCACTTTCCTAGCCCCCGCAGGCGCAGCGGCACACACGTCAGCTCACGCGTCGCAGGCCTGGCCGACTCGGGAGGACACTGAGCCCCGACGGGGGGAGGTGCTGCTCCTCGACCCCCAACGGGAGCGGCTGACGGCGGGGAGACCCCTCCCCTGGCTTCCGGAGCAGGACGGGGCGGTGCCGACCTCGCTGCCCCCAGGACAGCCCCTGGCCCCGGCCCCCCGCAGCCGGGCCCGGGCGTCCAGCCCTGGTTGGGGGCTGCAGGCGGGACGGGGCTCTGACAGGCAAGGGCATGTGGCCCAGGGTGGGGGACCCGTGACAACTGCCGTGCGCCCATTCGCAAACACACGTGTGTGCAGCTTGTCTGTATATGTGGAGGGTGTCTACGAGCACACCTGTACTTGGCATGTACGCATGTATGGACATACGGGGTACATGTGTGTGGGCACCAGGCTAAGAGCACACGTGTGTGCCAGCACATGTGTGTGCTGTGTACACCCCTCTTCACGAGTGTGCGTAGATGTGCCCTTGCCTGGGTCTGTATACATGTGTCCTGGCACACAAGGCCTGGGGATAGCAGCGTGGGCCCGGGCAGCGGGGGCCCCGTGAGGCAGCGGGACGCGCGCCCGACCGGGCCGGGAGGCGCTGAGGTGCATGGCGGACACCCATTCCTCCCCTCGTTGGCACGACTCTGACACAGCAAACACGCATGGAAGACAAACGGCAAACAGGGCACATCACAGACACACGCGTGCACACACATGCATGCGCTTTACACATGCACACAGGGACCTCTACACTGCACTCAGTGCATGCGCACATGTGTGTGAGTTCACACACATACGTCACAGCGCAGGGCAGGGGCGGGAGGGGAGACAGGGGATGTTAGAGGCAACACCACTGAAAGTCCGTGTGGGGCCCGGGGTGGCAGCTGGTGCCGCAGCCCCCGCAGCCCTGTCCACCCCCACCTCCAACAGGGGAGCAGCCCCCGCAGCCCTGTCCACCCCCACCTCCAACAGGGGAGCAGCCCCCGCAGCCCTGTCCACCCCCACCTCCAACAGGGGAGCAGCCCCCGCAGCCCCGTCGCCCAGCCTCGCCGCGTGTCGGCGCTGGCCCAGGGGGACCAGCCTCCGTGCCCAGGCCTCGGGGGCTCTTGCCTGGACTGCAGGTTCTTGATGCGGGACAGCATGTCCAGGTGGCCGGCCGAGTACTGCTCAATGACGTCCATCACGTCGTAGGGACGCAGGCTCTCCTTGAACTTCCGCTTGGACACCAGGAACCTCATGACGCTGAGGGGGAGGCGTGGGGCCGTGAGCCGCTGGCCGGGACCCCCAAGCCCACCGCTAGCAGGGCCAGCTCAGCGTCCACCTTCCTGGGGCCCCCAGTGTCCCCGAGAATGTGCTCCAGACAACTTGTCCTGGTTACCTGGGGCCGCCTACCCTCCAGATGCACTGGCCACCCCGGCGCAGCTGTGGGTGTGAGCTGCGGGGGGTCCCCAGAGCCCAGGCTCTCACGCCCGCCTCCCACGGCCCCGCGTCTCACGGGCGGTGACTGCGACCCTCTCTGGCCTCCGTGAGGAGGGCGATCCTGCCGCAGACGCCGGGGTCACTCACCACACAGCCCGGATGCTGACTTTGAGGCCCGGGGTCAGGTCCTCGGTCACAAACTCGCAGTTGCAGCTCTTATTGTCGTCCACGATGTCCTCCCCAGGGAGACTTGCTTCTGGGTGGAAGGGGACACCGGGCAATGCCACTCGGCATGAGGAGGAAAGGAGTTCTGGCCCACGTGCGCCGTGGAGGACGCAGACAACACCCATGAGCAAAGCCAGACGCCAGAGCGCAGAGGCCGCGAGGTCCACTCGGGGGGGCGCCCAGGACGTGCTTGGGAGGAAGGTGGCCCCGGGCGCTGCTGACACGGGCTCTGGACGGGGAGATGCTACGTGGTCACGGTGCTAAGTGCCCCGAATGGTCCCCTTTCAAGTGGCTGATTTGGTGACATGAGTTTCACCCCCGGGCGTGGCTGCGCGGCCGGAGGGCAACCCACCTTCCGAGTTCTGCCGGGACGCGGCTCCCTTGACCCGGAAGGCCTGCCGTGCTCGGCCGCGGTCCCCGAAGCTCCAGCTCTTGGGCACCTTGCTCGGACTGTCCTCCGGGCTCTGGTCGGCGCTGGGCGACCGCCGGACGGGCTGGGCCTGCGGGGACCCCTTCCCCTTGGCAGCCACACCTCGGGGGCTGGAGAAGACACGGTCTTTCAAACTGACCTTCTGGCTGCTCCCAGGACCGACGGACAGACGCACACAGAAAGAGAGCAGGAGAAGTCACTGGGCACAGAACCCTCAGGCCCGCACGGACGAAGAGAGAGAGGCGGCCTCAGCCCCAGAGAAATGCCACGTGGGGCCCCTTCGGGGCCGCAGCCGGACACCCTGGGCCGTGAGCTCCACCAGGGGTCCCGGTGTCCACCCCCAAAAGGGGCCCGAGCCCTGTCCACACCGTCCAGCCAAGCCTCCTTCTCCAAGACAGGACAGGTCCCCCAGGGCCCCGCCGCACCTGTAACTGCCCGGGGATCAGGAGGGCGAGGCCAGCAGCCCTGGACCAGGGTGAGGCCAGAGGCTGATGCATCGTGGAAGGGGGGCCTGTTCACCTCCCCTCCATCCAGGGTCAGCGCCGGTTCCGCACCCGCCCCTGGACACTGCGGGCCACCCTGCTCCTGGGTCTGCTCTGCCGGCCACCTGGCTGTGACAGCCAATGCCAGCCAGCCGTAGCCCTGCAGGGGTCCTAGGACCTCCCTGTCCACATATCTCTTGGTAACCATGGAGATGGGCCCCTCTGGTCAGCAGCCAGGAGACGGGTGGGTCACCACACTCCATGAAGCTTCAGGCCAGGGGGCCAGGCAGCCTCTCGCTGGACAGTGTCCCCGATGCTCGGGAGGGGACAGCAAGGCTCTGTGGCATGTGGACCCTGATCAGGGCCTCTCACTGTCCCCTGGGGTCTTGAGACAAATCAGCCCGGGAGGGGGGGCCCGTGAGAAGCCACCACGCCAGCTAATGCCTCAGCCACCTCCATGGGCCTCAACAGGAAGCCACAGCCTGGACACACGCGTCAGGTGGCACAGAGGTGACCGGCCGCTGCCTGTCCCCGGCCCACAGGTCGTCTGTGCCGCTTGAGGGATCTCTGCAGACTGGGGGGAAGTCCCTTCGGCAGGCGCTTACAGGGGTGAGCCCACTGTGCACGCTGTCCCCCCCGGGCCCCGGGGTGCTGTGAGCACAGGACCGGGCGTCAGCTTGCCCAGGACTGGCCACATAACCGCGGGCCCAGGGTGAGGCCAGCCAGGCAGGTGGGGACACTCAACACTCACTGCCAGGTTTATGGGGCCTCGGACCAAGGGACCTCTCGTGCCCAAGAAAGGCCCCTGTGGAGGCCGTGGGAAGCGATGGCCCCGCCCAGCCAGGAGAGCTGGGACCCCAGTGGGCTGGTAGCCGTGCAGCACAAGGGGCCCGGGAATCAACCCCAGGAGGGTGGAGCGCCCCCCACCCCCCGCCCGGCCTGGCCCTGCCGCACCCCAGCGCAGACCAGGGTTGGGTGCCGGCCGGAGGACACCACAGGTGGACACAGGCGGCTCGGTGCCCTCAGACACTCACCCGCCCACCCCGTAGGACCTGCCCTGACTCAAGACACCCAAACACCAGGGTCCCACGGACCCTCTAAGGGCAGAGCCAGCATGGGGGGGCTCTGGCCAGATGGCCCCCCGAGACAAGGTGGTTTTGAGGCACCTCCGCTTTGCATTCTCACGGGGCTGGGGGGCTTGTTCAGGAGGGTCTGAAGGAGAAAACTGAGGTCCAGCTTCCCTCCCTGCCTCCCAGGGTGAAATCCTAGACACGGGGCAGCCGCGCACGGGGAGAGCCCAGCGGGGGACCCTGGCTCGGCCACCTGCCTGCCACGCTCGACCGGCTCAGCCCCTGGGAGCCGCCGCCCACCGGGAGCTGCTGGCCACGGCTGGACGTGGATGCCCTGGGAGCGCGGGGGCCATGACGGGACATTTGTGTACAGCAGGGCTGGACTTGGCCGGGACTCCAAGTGCACAGCCCCTGACCCAAGGCGGCAGCACCATGAGCCGCAGGCGAGCAGCACGGCCTCTGCCCGCCAGGCCTCCCTCCTGGGCTGCATGCGAGCCCCCCACAAGCGCGATGGGCGGGAGCACACAGGTGGCACGGACGGGGAGCGGCCCTCGGAGCCCGTCCGGCTGGAGAATTCAGAGCATGCGGATGCAGAGGCACAAGCAGGGGGCCGGCCGGCCCACCACCCGCGCCCGGTGGCGACCACATGCGCTGGACGCCAGGCGAGCGGTGGCCCAGGCCCCGCGTCCCGGGGGGCGGGCAGGAGGGGTGCACCTGGAGCAAACGGAAAGCCGGAACCTGCGCACCCGCCGCCGGCAGAGGGCAGCGCCCGTGGCGCCAGGTGTGGGCGGCTCATTTCCAGTCTGCCTGGCCCCGGGGGCCGCGTGGGGCTCTTGCTTTAGGTGGGCCAGGTGTGTGCGGGGAGCTGGGCCCCCGCAGGACGGGGCTGCCCCGGGGCCGGGAGGCGGCACCCTCGGGGCCTGGCAGAGGCTGGTGCCAGGAGCAGGCTCCCCACAGGTGCCCTTTCTGGGTTCCAAGCCCCCAGCCGGCCCCTCCTGCCTGGGGGGGAGGAGCCTTGGACTCCGAGGGCCTCCAGCCGAGCTGCCAATCGGAATTGGGGGCTGGCGGCCCCCCGGGCTCATCGAGAACCATAACAACAGGCAGTGTGGGGGTGGAGGAGCGTGCAGCGGTGGCCGGCGTCCGCGGTACCTAGAGTGTCCGGGGCAGCATCCACACAGGCCCTGTCTGCACGGGCTGCCTTTACTGGAAATGAGGAGAGACAGTTAGTCCCCGGGCAGGGGGCCGGGGCTGGGCAAGCGGGCACGAAGCGCAGGTAAACCGAGGCCCCGGGAGGCCCCGGGCGGCCCCGGGCTCCAGCCACAGAGCTCGCGTCTGGACAGGGGCGGTAAGGAGGCTGCCCGTAAAGTCTTCCGCTGGCCTGGAAGAGAAAACAGTCCCCTATTTTTGGAGAAAAAAAAAAAAAAAACAACAACAACAATAAATGTCCCGTTTCTTCCTCCAAAAATACGTTTTCCTTCCAGAGTCCGTTCGGGGTCACGTCTTCCAAAAGATGTATTATCTTTTTTGGCTACGTTCATGCGCACAAAGAAAATAATACATGGCCAAGACGTTGCCAAAGGCTTAGCTCCAGAGGGGCGGGGCTCCGGGAAGCACACGTGTTGGCGAGGAAACCGTGCAGTTTGGTATCACACACCAGCCGGGGAGCCCGGGCAGGCCCAGCCAGCTGGGTGCGGCCAGGAGGCGCACGGAGCCAGGGGGAAGGGGTCAGGGTCCGGGGTCCGTCCACTTCACCCCGAGATCCCAGGGTCTGTGGGCGGGTCGCCTGCAGGAAGGGCACCCGCAGGACCTCCCGGCAGGCTGGGGCTCACCTCCCCTCCGGAACACGCGCGCTTTGGGGCGAAAATGAAAGCAGCGGACAAGAACGACTGGAAGCCCTTCGCGTTCCTGCAGCCTCTCCAGCTCCCTCCGCCTTCCAAGCTGCTGCCCCTGGGACAGCAGTTCTCAAACTACGTGCCCGGGGAAACTGTGCCCCCCGGGGTCGGGGTCCCTGCTCGGGAAAGGGCCGCCGTGCACTCAGTTTAAACAGCAGTGGCACCTGCTGGATCTGGCGGGAGGGGGCCGGGCGCGAGGCCCTCACGCGGGCAGACCTCCCTGCGACTGGGGATCCCCAGGACCCACACCCTCACCCGCAGCTCTACCTGCTCCCAGGTGCCCCTCCACTTTGGGGCAAACGTTCTCGCCCAGGGCAGCCCCCATGTCAGCCACAGGTCCATCCGATCATGCCAGGCAGCCAAGGACAGGGACCCCAGCCAGGGCCCCACCTTCAGGCTTTGCCCTGAGAAGGGCGATGGTGAGGCTCTGTCTGCAGACCCTGTGAAGGGACCTGCTGAGACCAGTCCCGAACCCTCAGCTTTGCTGCTGCGAAGCTCCGGGCTCAGTCGCCGGCCTGGCAGCACTCCCGGGGCCCCTCGGCCGCACGCCGCTGCCTGGGGTGGTGCCCACCGTCGCCGGATGGGACTCCTGCCCACACACGTGGGACAGACCAGTTGGCTCCTGTACGCACGTCAATGGAAACTTCAGCAGCCACATGTGGCCAGTGGCTGCCGTGTGGGGCGCAACCCCTGGCCCGGACAGAGCAGGGAGGTGGCCGGCCTCTGGGGTTCTGCTGCCCCCCGTCAGCCACGCAGGGCATCACCCGTCTGAGAGCCGGGGCGTCCGGCCCACGAGATGCAGACACATCACACACACTCACCAAGACCAGACTGAACAGACAGGCCAGGGACGAGGGGACCCACACGGACAAGGGGCAAAGCAGCCGGGGGCCGGGGGCCCCCTCCAGAGACAGGCAGGGGTGGGGCAGTCAGAAACGGGAGGGGTCGGAGGGCCGGTCAGAGACACGCCCGGAGCAGCGTAGCCCGGACCCTGGCTGCCCGGCCCGGAGCTGGGACACGACCCAAGCGGCCTGGTCAGACGCCGCCTCTGGCAATTGCTGGGAGCCAGGCCCCAGAGGCTGGGGGTGTCCCAGGAGCTGCACGAGGGTCCCTGCATCCACCCCCACTGTAGGGGGCAGGATCACCTCCCGGGCAGCCCAGGGACACCCACCTCCTCGTGGGCACAAGTGTCAGGATGACGTCTCCCACACTGGAGGGTCCCTGGCTGCCCAGGGGAGGGGCAGCAGCACCCCCTCCTCCCCCTGGCGGACAGGGGCACCTCCAGAGCAGGCAGGCCCTTGGACCCCAGGAGGAGGCTGGGCCAGGCCGGCCCCGGGAAGCTGGGGGCTCGCGGGCAGGCGGGGACACAGGACACACAGGGCAGAGCCGGGGGGCTCCCGCAAGTCCTCACCTTGAGTCCTGTTTTCAAGGCCAGCACCTCATCCCCAAAGACAGAGCGCACGGGACAGGGCCCCGGGGGGCAGAGACATGGTTAAAGGCAATTGGGACGGGCGAGGTGTGCGGATTGGGGGAGGGGAGGGCAGGAGGGAGAGAGAGAGAGAGAGAGGCTGAGACCAGAGTCTCTGGCAGGACAGTGAAGCCCTGGACAGCAGCCTATGCAGCCGCCTCGGGCCACCAGGGCCTCAGGGGACGGACGGACGGATGGGTGGGCAGGCTGGCCAGCCAGGCGCAGAGGTGGCCGGGGTCCGCAGGCGCCCAGCAGGGCAGGGCCTGGCCCCCGCCCCCCTCAGGCTAAACCCACCCCAGCCCTGGCTGGTGAGGCTCAGTGGATTGAGCACCGGCCTGCGAACCAAAGGGTCGCGGGTTCGACTCCCAGTCGGGGCACCGGCCTGGGTTGCAGGCCGGGTCCTCCGCTGGGGGCGCACGAAAGGCGACCATGCGCTCAGTTTCTCTCCCTCTCTTTCTCCCTCCTTTCCCCTCTCTCTGAAAAAGAAATGAATAACATGTTTTGAAGATACTAAAATTAAAAAAAAGCAACACAAAGGGTCAATACAAACAAGCCCTGCTTTAAAAAAGGAGTAAACCAATCCAGTCCCACGTTTGTGCCCTCAGCCTCTGAGGGGCCCTTCATGGCTGCCCCCAGATCAGCAATTCCAGGCATCAGCCGTCATCCTGGGGGGGGTGCCCTCCTCCAGCAGCGGGGGGCTCAGCCCAGCCCCGTGTCCCCTGTGGGAGCAGCTCCCAAGCCTCCTGTAACTCAGGGGGTCACCAGCGGGGGTGGGGGTTGGGGGACAACATCTCTGGCCTGCGATCTGGGTGGCTGGCCTCCCTCTGTAGCATGTGGATGGGGCGCTGGGGACCCCGGAGCTCCGAGAACTCAGCATGGGACACCCAGCCAGGCTGGAGCTCATCGGACATGATGCAGCGACCTGGGTTTTCTCCTCAACGGCAGGAAGAGTGTGGGCACCACCCCTCCCTGCCTGGGGTGCAGGCCACTGTCCCCGTCCCTCCTGGGGCTCCTACCTGCCTGCCTGCCGTAGGCAGAACAAGGGGACCTGCAGGCCCCCAAACGTCAGCAGGCCCTGGGCTACAGAAGGAACCTTTCCACTCCCCCCAGAAACCTGCGGCCAACCAACCAACCGCAGGCGGGAGGACAGGCCTGGCCCGGCCCTGACCCCATCGGGCCTTCTCACGGGCCGGATCCCCTTGCAGAAACCCCCGGGGGCCAGGGGCCTGCAGTCCCTGCAAACGCAGGAAACTGACTTAGGGGTCCCCATCACCGCTGGGGGGGCCTGGCACAGCCCCACATGGAACTCCCGCGGGGCCCCCGTGGTGGCGGGTCGCCGGCCACTGACCTGGGCGAGGGCTCCGGCTGCGGCTCCTTCCTTGAAACAGAAGCAAGAAGACGGTGAGGGTCCCCAGCCCAGGGGGTCTCCCTGGTACACCCTGGCCCCGCCCTGCCCAGGGCCCCAGGGTCCCAGGAGGCAGGATCCAGAGGGAAGAGGGACTGAGCCGGCCCAGCCGGGCGCCCACGCGGCTCCCGGCGCCCCATCACCACACCCGTCTCCGCCCGCAGGGCTTGGGGAGCCGCCGTCAGGGAACCTCTCCCGTGGACCTGGTCCCAGAAGCTGGCGTCCTCCCAGCCCCTGTCCCCTGCAGCCCGGAGAGCTGACACCCCGTCTCTGAGACCGGGGTCTACTCAGCAACTGCACCCTGGGTTCTGGGCCCGCTTCTCCCTCTGTCTTTCCCGCCAGCGGACCCGGCTGGGAACCTGGGCAGGGGGACCCAGGACAAGACCCCCCTTGAAGGGCAGTGCTGGCCCCCTCGGCGGCCCTGCCCACTCGGAGCTCCAGACCCCAGGCCGCACCCACCCCGCGCCAGTCCCTCGCGGTCACCAGGCCCCGTGGTCCTCTGCGCCAGGGTGTGCTGCCTCTGCCGGGTGCCCGTGGGCAGCAGGACCCCTGGGAGGACGGACGACCCCCACTGCCGGCCCCTCTGCTGACCTGAACGTGAGCCCAGATTTGCTCTTCAGATTCCGCAGCAGCTCCAGCTGGTTGAGCGGAGGGATCAGTCTGTGGGCAGGAGAGGCCGGTGAGGCCCTGCGGCTGGAGCCAGACCCCAGGCCCACTGCGCCAGTGGCCCCTTCACACAGGGAGCCCGGGGTGCAGGGCGTGGCCTGTCCCAGCAGAGGGGAGGTCGAGGCAGGGGAGGCAGGGCCCTGGGACACCGTCCTCACTCTGGCCGCACCCCTCCGGGGGCTTTGCCCTGGAAGGAGACAGGGGCAGCTCCATGGCAGAGGCCCAGCCCCCGACCCCGCCGGGCAGGTGGACCAGGCGCTGGGGCCCAGGCGGGGGGTTTGGGTTTGTGCCCCCCATCTCGCTCCAATCCCTGGGCCCCGGGGGCAGCCGTCACGACACGGGACCCAATGCGTTTTGGCCCCCAGGCCCTGCTGCAGAGCTGGGGCAAGTTCGGGGTGTCGAGAGGGCCTGGGACCCCGGCCGCTCCCCTGGCTCTGCTCCCAGACCCAGCCGCACCCTCGGGCCTCCTCACTCGGCAGCAGGTCCGGACAGAACCTCCAGGAAACCTGGAGGCCTGAGGCCCAGCGTCCGCACAGGGGTCCGCAGACCCAGGGGCTCCCCACTGCCCTGGTCCCTCCCCCTTGGCCCAGCTGTCCCCACACTGAGACCCCCACTCAGCCCTTCACCTGCTAAGGGCCACCCCTCCCAGCCTCCATCCTCGACATCGGGACCCCTGACCGGCCTGGGGACCGTCAGGGCCCCTGCACTCAGTCTCCTCACGGCCCCACCCTGCGGCTCAGACCTGCACCTGCCCGGTCCTTCTGTCCTTCTGCCCCCAGGCCAGGCTGCAGCCCCCTCCCCTGGGTGCCTGCCAGCCGCAGTGTGACGGGTCCCTGTCACTTTCATGCTCCAACACTCAGTGGCTCCAAAATGGAAAGATCGAGGTTCCACTGTGCACACGGGCTCTGTCCCCACGTCCCCTCCCGGGGCCTGGCCGCTGTCCCCTCTGCAGGCCCAGCACAGCCGGGGGGGGCAGTGGTGCCGGGACAAGCTGGGGAAGGGTGGTCCCGTGGGCGCTTCCTCCCGCCCCCCAGCCTGGTGCTGTCCTCGGAGGTCACACGAAGGTCACACGAAGGAGGCCGGGCAGCTGGGATGTTCCGCTGTGGGCCCAGCCGAGTCCAGAGGACGGGCCTCCCGTTCCCCTCGACCACCCACCCCCTGGCCTGGAGCAGAGGCCTGGGACGGCCCCCTCACACGCTGGTCCAAGGTCAGGGACACGCAGGCGGGACGCCATGCCCGGGGCACAGAGCAGCCGGGGGTGGAACATGGGCTGGGGCAGCAGTGAGCAGGCACCTGGCGCAGAGCCGCACCCTCACCCGGGAACACGCCCCACGGGCAGGACCACGGGCAGGACCACGCACACGCAGCCTGACACCCCTGAGGGCGGGTGGTCAGGAGGATGAGGGTGCTGTGTGCTGGCAGGAGTTGGGGACATGGCAGGGCGCTCCCAGCTGGTCTGGGGGCCGCTGGCTTGGGGACCCCCGGGGCCGGGGCGGGGGGGTAGCACCTCTGCAGGCCTGGGGCACCTGGACCAGCTTCAGAAGGAGGACCGGGGACACCTCCTCGGTCAGGAGCCTGTTGGGGGCCGAAGAGGGGTCTCCCCGACCACCTGAGCCCCAGGAGTCCCAGCTTGGCAGATGGGGGCCCTGCTGTCCCCACCATCCTCTCCTCCTCGGGGCCTGGGGTCCCGGGCCGCGTGGAGGTGCCTGTGGGGCTCTGTCCCGCCCTCCATGGAGCCTGGCTTGTCGGCCCAGCTCGGCACGCGCCTCCCCTTGGGGCGGGTGGACTCCATGCCCCGCACCACAGAGGACGTGATCCCTGGATGGGGCAGGAGAGAACTTCTGCCCTGGACCCCGGCTCTGTCCACACAGGGAGAGGGTGGCCCCTCGCTCGGTGGGGCTGTGCCGGGTGCCCACCCTACGGCCCTCCCGCGAGGCCTGTGTCTCCCATCGCTGGGGCCCGTCCACAGGCCTAACCCCGACCCTGACCCCCACACAGGCCTGGACGCCAGCCGCCTGGGCGGAGGCCCCGTGCGCAGGGCAGGCTACCTGCCAGCAGCGGGGTCCGTGGGGCATCCCCCAGCTGGGACCTGGAAGCCCCGCTCCGCCACCCTGCACTGGGCAGCGTGGGGCCCGGGGGGCGAGGGCGGAGGCACCAGGAGGACCCGCACCACCGACACAGGCAGGAAGCAGGACAGGGAACGGGAGGCCTGGGACAGACGGACCCAGCACAAGGAAGCGGCCGAGGGGGGCGGACACAGGCGAGAGGGGGAGCGAGGAGGGAGGGAGGTGCGCCCACAGGGACAGACAGGGGCGCAGGGTGACGGCGGTGGCGCCCGGGCGGCCCCGGACAGCCCCCGCGCGGGACGGACCACACCACACGCCTCTGTCCATGCATGTCCTACCTGGACGCCCCGTAGGTTTGCGCCTGCGAGCTTTCAAGTTTTCACGCACACGCAAGGGGAAGAACGGACGTTTTAAAAGAACGGGAGAAGAAAAAGAAAAAGAAAAAGAAAAGATTCGAGGAGAGTGGGGGAAACAACAGAACAGAGAAGATTAGCCAGGGAGCCACCCTGCCTCCGCTGGGAGGCGAGGGCGCAGGGCCGGGCACCCCATGGCGGCAGAGCGTCGGGACACGGCACCTTCTACCCGGGCGGCGGGTGCCCACGGGGGCCCCGGGGAGCTGGGGGCAGCCTCCGGCCTGCCAGGCCACCCCTGACGGCAGGACCCTCCGCAGTGAGGGCCCCAGGGGTGGTCTCAGCTTCTCCCCGCAGGGCAGACGGCTGGGCAGCGCCCCCCCACCCAGGGCATCAGGCCCCAGTGGACACTGGGCGGCCCAAGGCCTGGTCACCTCAAAGCTCCTTCTAAGCAAGGGCGGGACACAGACTTCTGGGGGCCACTCCTGGAGCTCCCAACCGTCCTTGCCTGGGAAGCACTTTGCCTGCTGACTCCTGGCCTCTTGGGCCTGCTGACAGCCAGACAGGACTCCCCACCCCCTCGCCCACCCGAGGCCTCCTGGAACCCCAGGGTATGTGGGTCTCCTGGTCCTGGAGTCTCGCTATGGCCCAGGGTCACCCTCCTTTGCCATGAAGAAACCCTGGTCCTCTAAAGTGTTGGGCCGCCCCCCGGCCGCTGTGCCCCAGGTGTGTGCCCGAGCTCTGGCGGGGGGGGGGTCCCCGCGGTGCCCCCAACACCGCGCGCCTGGCGGGGAGGCTGAGTGGGAGGACCAAGGTGAAAATAAAAGCCGCAAGTGATGGAACAAAGCAAAATCAACAGCGAAGTAAAAACCACACGCAGAACTCGGTTTTGAAAAGTACGTACATTTGAAAGAAAAAAAAAACAAAAAACAAAGAAACAGAAATCAATCAAAATAATGAACAAACCAAAAGATGGGGTTTCCGAAACCAATGGGAGATGGAGGGCCGCCGGGGTGGGCGGGGCCGCGGCTCGGTGGTACCTGTACATGGGCACGGTCACCGTGCGCTCGTAGTACTGCCAGGTGGAGTGCAGGTCCGTGCGCGACAGGTTGGTGGCGTAGAACCTCCAGGCGGACTGCAGGGAGGCGGCGGGTCAGCCTCGGGCGCGGCCACAGCCACAGCCACCCCGATGGCCCCCCCAGGGGCCCCGGCCTGTGCCTCCTCAGGAGCTGGGGAGAGGGGACACAGGCCTCCCTCCTCCCCACGTGGTGACCCGCAGACAGAGGGGGTGGTGAGCCCGGACTGCTGGGTAGACCGTCCCTGGGCCTCTGTCCCCAGCTTCTGCATGTGGTGGAATTATGCAGAACTGCTCATTTTAACCACCTTCGCGTCACCCTCCAGGGGCATTCAGCACATTGCCGGGCTGCGTCACCCTCACCACTCTGCTCCCACACGCCCATCCCCTGAGAAGGAACCCCCCACCCCCACGGCAGTCACCGCCTGGTCCCCCAACATGGCACGATCCCCTTGGATGCCCCTCCAGGGACTCCTAACGTGGCCTCTGGTGCTGGCTTCTGTCATGGGGCGTGTCCTCGAGGCCCTCCATGTGCCTCCCTCTCTTTAAGGCTGAGCATGATCCCATTTCGGGGGCAACACCACTGCCCCCCCAACCCCGTCTGTCCAGGGACGGACACTGGGTGGTCCCGCCTTTCGGCTGTCGGGAATGAGACCACCACACAACGTGCTGGGTTGAACGCCCATTTTCAACCCTGTTGGGTGTGTGCTTAAAAGTGGGACTGCTGGGTCCCACGCAGTTGAATTTTTTCAGGCACCCCAACTTCTCTGGGGCGGCTGCACCTCGGCACTCCCACCGGCAGGGGCGAGGGGCTCCATCTCTGCCCATCCTCCCCACCCGTTACATCCCCCTGCGTGGATGAGAGGGGGCGTCTTGTTGCGGGTTTTTCCCCTCCTTCCTTGTAAGAGTTTGTTCATTTGTTTTTAGAGAGAAGGGAAGGGAGGGAGAAGGAGGGAGAGAAACATCCATGTGGGAGAGAAATACTGGTTGCCTCTTGCACGCGCCCAGCTGGGGACCTGGCCCCCAACCCAGGCGTGTGCCCTGACCAGGAATCGAACCGGCGACCCTCTGGCGGGCGCTCAATCCACTGAGCCACACCACCTATGGCTCAGTTGTGGTTTCAATTTGCATTTCCCTGAGGGTTGATGATTCCGAGGGCTTTCACGTGCCTGCTGACCACTGGGGGGTCTTTGGAGAGGTTTCCATTCAAGCCCCTTGGCCCATTTCCTGATTGAGCTGCAAGAACTCCTTACCGATTCCGGATCTCAGCCACTTCCCAGGCACCAGGTTTGCAAACACCTCCTCCCAGCAGGCAGTGTCTTCACTCCGTGGTGCCCCTGGATGCACCCAAGTTCCCAACTTTGACAAAGTTCTATTTACCTACACTTTTTACCGCTGGTGAGTCGGGTGCCACTTCTAGGAATGGAGATTTGCACCTGGGCTCTGCCCTCAGCGCTTGATAGTTCAGCTCCGACATGCAGGTCCTACCGGTCGCGCTGGCGGCCGCAGTGGACACAGTACACCCGCAACGACCCCATCTGAGGGGACAGTCAGGAGAACACAAGCTTCCCCTGCACGGGCCCCTCCTGCCTCGATCGATCCACGTAGCGTCTTCACACGCTGGGCGCCGGGAAGTGTAGATTTGGGACTGTTCCCTGATGCATTTGTCCTCCACGTCACACGGGGAGAACATGAGTTTCAAGCTACAAACATGACACTGCTCGCACCCCCGTCTCCCGCTACCGGCACCCCGATGGCGGGAGCTGCTGCCCAGCGTCCTTCCCTGCAGCCTGAAGGGCGCCCATCCGTGTCCCACGGGCGCACGGGCACCCGTGGAGCATTTCCTCGGCTTTCATGATGTGGGAGTGACTTCCTCCTCCTTCCGTTTTGAAGAGTAGTTTTTCCAGAAACGTAATTCCTATGTGACGGCATTTTGCTTTCAGGACTTACAAACGTGTCCCCCCTGGCTCGGTGGCTCCATAATTGATCTTCTGAAGAGTTCTCATCCCAGAAGAGTCACCAGAGTCTCCCTGTGACCTTGGGTGTCAGCTGTTGGATCACAATGTGTCTTGTTGGGGGTCTTTGCTGTTTACTCCTCGGGGTTCACGGAACTGCCTGGATTTGTAGCTTCATGACTCTCACGGGTTTGGAAGGGTGTCAACCTTATTTCTTCAAATATTCTTTGTGTCTCTTTCTCTCCGTCCCTTCTTCTGCCTCATGTTTAGGTTGACAAGTGGGTGTCCGACTGTTGTCACGGGGACCCTCTGGAGGTCAGCCTCTGCCCCTGCCCCAGGGTTTCTGGCTGCTCGTAGCTGTTTGTTTAGTGAGGTTTCTAAACTCTCTCAAACACGCTGTATTCCTTGTTGCGTGTGGCTGCTTGAGTCTCTTCCGTTAGCTCCGCGCTCAGCCCGTGATGTGACAGGTTTCCTTAAACCCGGGGAGCCCAAGAGGAAGCACCACCCGCCACGCAAAGCCCGAAGGTGAAGGCTTAGGGTCTTCTCCAGTCCCCTCGGACGCAGCATCCAGCCATGGACTTGTACGTGGCCTTCTAGGTCCCCCAGGATACCGGGGTCTTTCCAGAGTCCTAACTTCCCCACGTGTGTCCTTCCCAGTCTGTCTGCCGTTCCTGAACCCTGTGGCTGCAGCCAGTGCACCCGCCTTTGTGTGTGAGACACCCCGCTCCCCGGGAGAGGCCGCCCTCGCCCTGGAGCTTCCAGGTGAGCTGTCGGGACAGCTGAGGACGTGGCGTGGCTCCAGGGTCCCGAGCGGGGCCAGTGGGCTCACCTGGATCAGGCCTGCGGCCGGGTTCCGCCTCTTCTCAAAGTGCTTCTGCCGGTGCTGCTCTTGGACTTTCAGGGCAAAGCCGGACCCCAAAATGCCCTGCAAGTCACGGGGGTCAGACAAAGCCCGAAGGCTCAGCACCCATTCCTGATCTGTCCACGTGGTGTGGGTGGCAGGGTCAGGACAGGTTCCCGCGGAAGGGCCACCTGGGAGGGCAGCCTCTGCCCAGCCCAGCCGCAGGGGGCACAGGTGAAAACGCTCCCCCTTCTGCAGGAGACCTGGTATTCAGTCCCCAGAGGACGTGGCAAGGAAGCTGGGTCACCCCACAGATCCGGGTCACGAGGGCCCGGCCGGCCAGTCCCAAAGGGGAGGAGCTGACACTGACCCGCGGACGCAGAGCCAGAGCCGCAGTCTGGGGACCCTCCGAGTCCTGGTCGTGCTGTGGAAGCGACCAGCTCCAGCCGCAGTTGCCAGGAAGGGACCCCCAGCTCCCAGGGGGTGATCGACCGAACCAGGGACCCTGCCTCTGCCCCACGTTCCCTCGGAGCCACCAGGGGGCTGAGACCCACCCCAAAGGCAGAACGGGAGCAGGACTCACCGCTGGGAGGGCGAAGAAGGAGACCCCGATGAGGGTGAAGGTGGCGGCCAGGAGCCGCCCGTTCCAGGTCTGCGGATACTTGTCCCCGTAGCCAATGGTTGTCAGGGTGATCTGCAGAGCAGCACGGCGGTCACTCGCCAGGGGGGACGCTGGCGGCCACCACAGGGCCGGTGCCCCTGAGCCGGATGCGCCTCCCCAGCCCTTGGGGGCTGACACAGGGGCCGCCCACCTGCGGGCAGGCTGGACCCGCCAGGGCACAGACATGGAGGCCCCCCAACCCCCCGCCCCGCAGGCCCCAGCGAGGCCAGAGTCAGCCTCAGCCGACCTTTAACCCTGCAACAAACACGGCAGAACTGCCCACGTCTCCCCTCTTCCCCTACACCTGGGGGGTCATCTGGAGGTCCGTCCCCGTGTCACACGCAGGACGGCCCAGGAGGCCGCGACTGGCCACCGGGAAGCACAGAAGGGCCAGCACAGGGAGGAGACTGGGCTGAGGGCTGCCGTAGGGGGTGACGTGCCAGCTCAGACCTGAAGTGGGGGGCTAGGGAGGCAGGCAGCCTGAGCAGGACCCGGGTCCATGGCTGCAGACCTACCGCGGGCAGCTCCGTGTTGAGCCCCAGAGCTGGGGTCTGGCTTCCCTTCGACACACTTTTCTGTCCCTCAGGGTGACAGGCAGGACTGCCCGTCTGCCCCCAGCAAGAGTCACGCACAGATGGGAGGGAGGGAGGGAGGGGGTGACAGTGGCCACTCAGACCCCAGGACGGGGTGTCCCTCTGCCCACACACCAGCCAGAGCCCCTGTCCCCAGCCGGCCTGGGACATATCACGAGCGCCCAGGGAGCTGTCCCGGGCCAGAGAGAGCCCAGCCGTCTCAGCCCGGCCGTGGTGCGGACCCGGGGGGAGTGCCACCCCATGCGGCTGGGACTCACCAGGCCCCACCAGAGCGCGTCCGCGTAGGTGTCGAAGTGGTCGTTCTCGCCCTTCTCCGCCAGGTACACCAGGAAGGAGGCCAGGATGAGGCACAGGAAGCCGATGTACCAGGCGGTGACCAGCTCCTGCGAGAGGTGCGGCCTCAGCACCTGGCCCGTGTCCAGCCCCGCCGGCTGCCAGGGGCCCCGAGGGCGGCCACCCCCGGAGGCTCCGTCTCCAGGGCCACAGCTGCCTGGCCGCAGGGCCCCACGCTCGAGGCCGGCAACAGGGGTGACCGGCTTTCCTGGGTGTCCCTGCACCTGTGCCCCGCACACCTGGGAGGGCAGCCCAGGTCTGAAAGTCCCCAAGCAGCTGACAGGCCATCAGGCCACAGGAGGTTGAAATGTGAGACTCTGAGCCTGGGGGAGGCACCCCCACTGCCTGCTGTCCTTGGGGGGCTCAGCACCTCAGCACTTTGGGGCGCAGACGGGAGGGACAGTGAGTGGGGCCAACCCACACCAGGGTGGAGGGTCTGGGCCCGGGGGCTCCTTCGGTGCGGGAGGGGCTGGGCTGGGCTGGGACTGCGGCCACCCCGGGGCCCCGGGGCCCAAGTGGGCGAGGCTGGGGCTCCACCCGGCAGGCGCACGCAGCAGGGCCGCAGCTGCTGGCCGGGGAGCGGACCGCTGGGCCCCTCCCGCGCCGCTGACCTTGCTGTGGGCGTAGACCACGGAGCCCAGCAGCTTCCAGGTGCCGCCGCGCCGGTCCATGCGGATCATCCGCAGGATCTGCAGGAAGCGCAGGCTGCGCAGCGCGGACGTGGCGAAGACGTTGCCCTGGGAGCCGGCGGCCAGCACGGCGATGGACGCGACCAGCACCATGATGTCTGCGGAGACAGGAGCTCGAGGGGCTGCGGGGGGCCCCGGGGCCAGGAAGGGGACGGAGGGACGAGGCGGAGTGCCCAGCGGGGGGACGGCACCCGGCGCCCGCCCAGCCCTGCCCTGGCCGCCGCGGCCCGAGGTCTCGCCTGCCTCCCGGCTCCTTCTGGGGCCCCCATCCGCCCTCACCCCCGCCCGGCCTCACCGATGACACAGAAGGGCTTCCGGGCGAACTTGAGCCGCCCCCGCCAGCCGCGGTACCGGCAGCAGCAGCCCGCGGCCCAGATCCGCACGAAGTACTCCACTCCGAACACCACAATGGTCACGATTTCCTGGGGGGGGGGGGGGGGGCGCCGCTGAGCCACCGCAGGGACCAGGGTGGCTGGGTGTCCTTGGGGTCCTCCCCCAAGCCTGGGGGAGCCCCAGGAAAGGGCCGGGAGGGACGGCTCCCCAGATGCACGTTCTGGACCAGGGAGGTCCCTCTGTCACCCACAGCAATTACCCTGCAGTGGCCACCACGGTGCCCGCCCATCCTGGCCGCTGTGAGGGTGACAACCTCACCCCCACCCCCATGTCTGCCAGCGAACACCCCACGTCTCCATGCTGGAGGGGCCCCCGGGACCTGGGGATCCAGGAGAATGGGGAGCAGGGCGGGAGGTGGGACCGTGGGGCTGGGCGGTGCCCTGCTGCGTGACCGCCCACAGTGGGGCCAGCACGGCTCAGGTGGGGGCGAGGCTGGGTGCTGGGGTGCAGGGCTCACCAGGATGTAAAGTGCGCCCTCTGAGCTCTTCTCGTACTCCTTGATGGTGGAGAACACCGACAGCACCAGGCAGGAGAAGACCAGCAGGAACCTGCAGCCGGGAGGTGCTGTCAGCGGCAGGAGGCCCAGACTGGGGGCCTGCACTCTGCCCGCACCCCCACCTGCCCATCAGGCCTGCCAGCCTCGTGCTCTGGGGACAGCCCCATAACTCCGAGTCACAGGGGACAGATCTGGCCCCCTGGGGCACCACCTGCCCCATGGAGGGGACGGCGGCGTCCACACACCACGCTGTGGCCCCTGTTCCCCTGTCTGGGCTCCGAGGCACAAAGTTTCCGTCTTCCTGTTAATACTGAGCTCACGCTGCCACCCTGAGCCCTCGCCCGTGTCTGCCTGGTGCCTGTGTGGGTGCACAGACCTGCACCTGCTGGCCGCCCCATCTATTCCTGACCGATGGGCGCCGCAAAGGCCCAGGCCACGTGCACAGCAGCAGCCAGAGCAGACGGGGTGGGGAGGGGTCCTGGGGCGCAGAACCCCTGATGGCGCCTGGGGAGCGCGGAGCACACGGCGAGGCCCGCACGCTGCCCTCCCTCAGGCTCCCTTCACCCAGGCAGCTGCACAGGCCGTCGGCCGGGCAGCCCAGGCCGGGCGGAGGGACTGAGACTCTATAGGGCCAAAGCCGTGTTGTCCTCCTGACCCTCAGCAACCCCCACAGCCGCCCACTGTCCTGCTGCTCCCACCTGCGCCCCAGCCTGGCCGCCCCACGCGCTCAGCTCAGCGCCAGGGAGGTCCCAGCGGCCCCGCCCGTGCTCCCCGCGGCCCACAGACCCCCCAGGGCTGACCAGCCCCCCAGGGCTGCGGACACGGGGGAGGTGCTGACGAAGGCACAGGCGCAGGCTCTGCCGCTGACAGATGAAACGCCCACAGAGATGGTCACATTTCAGAACCGCAATTAATTTTCTTTGCTCATTAGCCAATTTATTCCATTAACCGAGCCCTGGAAAAACATCCAGCGACCTCCTGGGCCTTGGATTCCTGTTGGTCTGCCTGGCGGGGTTTCCTCCCGGCCCGGCCATGAGGAAGGAGCACCCAGGCCCAGAGTGAATCTGCCAGGCGTGGACGGTAGCAGCCTCCAGGTTGGGACCCGAAGGCTGGGTGTGGGAGACATGGAAGGCTTCACCCATCACAGAAGGGGCACCTGGCCCAGCCTGGCTCAACAGCATGAGGCAGGGAGTCAGAGAAGGCTTGCAACCCAGTGGGCTTCCCTGAGGAGGTGTCTGTGAAGATGCAGCCCAGTGGGCTTCCCTGAGGAGGTGTCCATGAGAAGCCTCCTGCAGGGTGGAGTGGAGCCGGCCTCGGGGAGGGCGAGTTGCGGCAGCAGGACCAGGACCCAGCCCAGCCCGAGTCTGGCTGATGGGACAGTGGGATGGGGAGAGCCTGACATCATCATCCTTTGGGAGGAACTCAAAGTCCCAAGGTGGCTAGGTCCCTGCAGCCCTGCTGCCTGAGGGCAGCTCAGACGAGCATTCCAGAACATTCCGGGATGGCCGGGCCAAGCTGTACCGCCCATTCCAGCAGGCCGAGACCGGACTTGGGGAAGACAGGCCCACCCCCACCCCCAGACAGCACCCCGCCCTGTGGGGCCGGCAACAGCTCCAGGCTGGTTTTTGAAGTTTGGGAACAGACGGTGACAGATGGTCCTGGTGGGGGAGCATCTCGGGCTGGGAAGGAGGCTCCGGGCGCCCACGCCAAGGAGGAGTGGCTGACAGGCTGCGTGCCCTCCTGGGTCAGCCCTGGGGAAGGACGGCAGCTTCCCACGCCCGTACCTGCAGGCCCCGGACGGGGGCCCCAGCGGCTGGGGAGAGGAACCCCTGAGCTGCAGGACCTGCCCCTCCTCCAAGTGGCTCAACGCCTCTTTCCAGGCCTCTTCCAGTTGGAGGCCGCCACCCGCCACCCACCCAGCTGCGCACCAGCCCCCCCAGGGGGAACCGGAGCTGGAAAACCTGAGGCCTCTGACCTCACGTTCCCCGGGCACAGAGAGTGACCAACCGAAGCCTCGACGTCCACCGAGGGGCCACCCTGGGCAGAGCCTGAGACCCCACAGGCGCCCAGGGACGGGAGTGGGGTGGGTGCTCCGGCCCGTTTTCTGGCAGTGTTCCCAGCTGGCTGGCACCCCTTTTCCCGGCCCCCCTCGGTGGCCCTGTGGAGGTAGCCCAAGCGCCTGGAGGGCGGACCTCCACAGGCCCCAGAGGATGGAGAGGACCTGCGTCCGCTCCCTCCGGGAGGGGCGGGAGAGGGAGGCGGGGGGTGGGGGGAGCCCTGGGGGTGTCGCAGCCCCTGCGGCGCTACCTGTCCAGGCCGCAGGGGAGAAGCGGGAGAGGGAAGGGAAGGTGGTTTCCCCGCAGCCTGAGACTAATTATGGTAATGAATTCGAAGTGGAGACTCATCGCGGCAGCGGTTGCCAAGGAGACAGCATCTCAAGCAGCTGGTCCTGATTTCAGGAGCCAAGATGGGGGCGGGCAGGCGCCTGGGGGGCAGCAGCACCCGCCGGGGTGAGAGGAAAGGGCCACCGGGGTCCCAAGCGTCTGAGGAACAACCCGGGTCCCTGACCCACACCCAGGCCTGATGACCGCCAGGGCACCCCGGTCACAGCTGCCACAGGGGAGGCCACCCTGCGCACAGGACGCACCCCTCAGCCGGGCATCGGGCTTCTGGTGCAGCCTGAGCTGGGGGACCCTCTTCTGAAACAGGACACAGGCAGCCGGTGCCGGGAGGGGTCCGGGCAGGTGGCGGCAGCACCAGGGTGGGCAGCCCCCGCCGCAGCCGCCGGCCCCAGGGCGCAGGGACAAGGGCAGGTATGTGGGTGTCACTCTGCCTGCCCTGCATGCTCGGGGAGGCCCTGCCTCCGGGACAGACACCCCGATTCTGTCTCCCTGGCCCATCTAAACGCAGGAAATATTTGTTTTGGAAAAATGAGATAAAGCCCATGCCCCTCCTTCCTGATTCCTCCTCCACTGGGGGTCCAGGGGCCACAGGGGACTTGTCTCTGCGCAGGGCGGGATGAAGCCCCCCACACCACGGTCCCCCAGCCCAGACTGCCCCCCTCGCTCCAAAGACGGGCCCGGGAGATGGCTGGGTTATTGATCTCCCCGTAATGAAACATTTAACCAGCGAGTCCCGGGAGGGAGCTCTCGGGCAGAGCTGGGGTGGGTGGGGAGGGGTCCCCGACATCCAGCCCCCCACGGGCTAGGACAGATGCCCCCGGCAGGCCCAGGCCCGAGCCCTGCGACCGGTGGCCGGGCCCCGGGGAGCCCGCCTGCCTCGGCCGCGGCAGGACTGCCGCGCGCGCCTGGAATCTAATTTCGCCGCCTAATGAACTGCGCTGCCTGCTACTCCCGCCACCACTTCCGATCGCCCTCCAGGCGTCAACCAGACCCGAAAACCCACAGCGATCCCGCCACGCCGGCCGTGGGGGCTGCGATCCCCGGGGCTGAGGTCCCTCTCGGGGGGCCGAGGCTCACCAAGCCCACCCGCTCCAACCGGCGCCAGGCTGAGCCGGCTAGTCTGCGGGCGGAAGCTTCCGGCAGCCGAGGGGGGTGGGGGGAGAGGCAGCCAGCGCCCGGCACCCCGACTGTGCACCCAAGTGCTCCCGCAACGCCTCGGGCCTGAGGGGCCCCACGTCAGGGGGCGCCAACCCCTGCCCGGCCCCCATCCCGCCCTCCGTCCCCCAACACCAGGGGCCCCTCACTGCCCACCCGCGCCTGTGACCTCAGGGTGGCGGGCGACCCTCCCAAGCTTCAGCCACAGGCTCTTTCCAAGATGGGCGGCTGTGAGGTTGGGGTCCTAGGCGCCCCCAGAAAGAGCGGGCATCCCGGTGAAGCCCCGGGTGCTCCAGGAGCTGTGGTCTGTGCGGAGGGCTCTGGGGCCCGGCAGGAAGCCCGCAGCCTCCGAACATGGTTCCCCAGGGCCCCCCCGGGGGGAGCCCCAGGGATGGCGGCAGCCCACAGGGTGGCCTCCTCCCCGTTTGTCCCCGGACCGCACACGGACCGCAGGGTGGACAAAGGCTCAGCTGAGTGCCCCCTGCACCTCAGAGCCCACCTACACACCACGCAGCAGCCACCCCGCCCCACCCTGGGTCCTCCCCTGCACCCCTGGGTCTCCCCACCGTTCGCATAGACAACGGCCCCAACCAGGAAGGGTCCCTGTGGACGCCCCTCTCCCTCCCAAAACCTCCTCTAGGTCTTGCACCCAGGATGCCCTGGTGTCCCATCCCTGCACAGGGCCATGGCAGGGGGCCAGAGGGTCTGGAGGGGCACTGCCCACCCCAGGAAGCCCCCGTGGGGACCCAATTGTCGCTGCAGCTCCCGGATGAAACGAGCAGGTGACCAGGCCAGCGTGTGGCGTCATGTTGCCCATCTGACCAGCCGCACAGCCCACCCGGGGCGGCGACCCGTCCGCAGGGGCCAGAGGACCCATGGGCGTGGGGTGTCACAGGGTGGCGGGAAAGCTTTGGACCTACACAGCAGACTAACGACCCCTGAACTGTTCCCTTAAAAGCGGTTAATCGCGTGTTCCGTGCCTGTCACTGCAACGGAAGGAAAAGGAGAGAGAAGAGCGGGACAAAGGCCCACGGTCAGGCCTGAGGCCGTGAGCACACCTGCCCCGGGCAAGCCTCCCCGCCTGTGCCTCAGTCCCCTCTGTAACAGGACAGACTTGGGGGGGACATGGAAGCCACAGACTCCCCCACGCAGGGCACCCACCCACTGTCGAGTCCCCACCCTCATTCCCGAAGGAGGACGCCTGCTTGTGCAGCCTGTGTGTGTGACCACAGTGGGGTGCAGGGGGCGTCCTGACCTGGGGGCTCCCCGTGGAAGTGTCTCCTTCCACGGCTCACGCTGAGCCCTGTCTGTCAGCCTCAGGTCCCCCAGTGCCCGCCGACTCCAGGGCGCCCAGTCCTGACCTGCATCCCTGGACCTGAGCTCCCTGCCACACTCACCCCCCACGGGGCGCCTCTGGGGTCCTGCACTAGCCCTGCTCTGCACGAGGAGCTGGCCTGAGCAGAGGCCAACACGACTGACCCCTGCCCTTGTGCACCCCACGTCCCCGCCCTGCTGGGCCCTCAGCCTGTCACATGGAAGCACCATGGGCATCGGGGGTGCAGCGGGGACCCCAAGGCATGGCACTGCCCTCTGCCCACCCCCCCAGACGGAAGGCGGGCTGGAGACGGTGCCACCTTGTCACCTGCCCTGGGAGGCAGTGGGACGTGCCTCCACCTGGCATTCCGTGGGGAAGCTGTCACATGTCGCGTGAACACAGACACGTGTTCTACGTCCAGTGTTGCTGAAGAAACGCCCAGAAAGCCCCTGCGCTTGAAAACAGCTCGGGACACCTGCCGCCTCCCTCCTACTTTTCGGGGTCTCCCCCACTTCCCGTGCGCTCAGCCGGCGTGGGGCTGTCTGCCCACGGCCGGGGCTGAACACCCACTATTTCCTCCTGCAGGATGTGGGTGCATCTCCTTAAACACGGGGGAGGAGGCAGAGAGGGGAGCAGGCAGCCCCCATCAGCCCCACGGCTCCCCGGGCAGGGCCAGGCCCTCAGCCAGACAAAAATCAGACGCAGCGCTGGCGCCTAAAGCCCACCCACCCCACCCCTTTGCCCCCAGATGGAGGGCCGAGGGTCCAACCCTCAGAGCTGCCTGGACAGGCCCGGGGCCCTGCCTCAGTATCCCGCTAGTGACAGCGGGTGTGGGAGGCACCCAAGGAATCTCGTGAAGCCCCAGCAGCCATCGCCCCAGAGGCGGGTCATTCTCCGGGTTCCTCCAAAACACACGCTGCAGGGCAAGGGGTCCCCTTCCCAGGACCCCCGGGACCGACCGCCTTGCCTAACCGGAGCCCTGGCCTGCTGCGAGGGGAAAGCCCTGCACTGGGACCTGCACCCCTGCCCGTGGCTTCTCCCCGTCCCCAGGGCGGGACCCGCGGGCTCCAGTGTCAACCAGCTCTGACTGGGGCGGGCAACTCGGAACTGCGGCTCTGCGGCCGCTGCCTTCCTGAGTCACACCAGGCTCAGGCGCCTCTGCTCTCGGGGCTCCTGCAGGCCCCCGGCTCCCCAGGGTGACAAACTCCTGTTCGCAGGGCGCATCGGCAGAGACCCGCCCAGGCACCTGGCCCGAGTCGGGCCCGAACCATCTGTCTCTCCACGAGCCTCCCCAGCCAGGCCCAGGGGCTTTGGGGGCAACCTCGGGTCCGCCTCCCCGCTTCCCACGCGGGTCTGGCTGCGCGGCTCAGGCTCCGTGCGGCGGGGCAGACGGGCGGCAGCGCAGCGCTAGCATCTCCGTGGGAAAGCTGGGGTCCCCCCGACGAGGGTCCGGCCCCGGCCTCAGGGCTAAGCAGCTGCCCCCCAACCTCTCGCGACCCACAGCACCAGGCGAAGCTGCCCTGTCCCGTTTCTAAGGAGACGCGGAGGCGAAGCTCAGGGTGACCGACCGGCGGGACCAGAGGCCGAAGCCGGCGCGCGCGGGAGCTGTCCGGGGCGCCTGGTGCTGAAACCCTCAGACCCGCCGAACTCAGACCCCGGGACACCGACCCCAGCCGCCTGTCCCCGGCCTGCTGACCTCCGGGGGAAACTCTTCTCCTCTTCCTCGGAGGCGGGTGCCCTCTCGTCCTCATCTTGTCCGCCACACGGTGGGACCCCCACATGGGACTGAGAACTGGCCGAGGGGCGGGTGGCAGGCTGGCTGCCTCCCTCTGGGGCTCTGACGTGGACAGGTCTCACCCTAAGTTCTGGGTGCGCGTGGGGCGTACCCTGGGGGACTGAGCCTCGGGGACCTTCCATGAGATTCTCCAGCCCTTGGACGGGGAGGCAGTTCCTCCCGGGACTCGGGGGAGGGGCAGCGTGAAGGGAAGTGAGAACCCAGCCCCCCATTGCGCTGCCCCCAGGTCTGCCTGCACTGGACCTAGGAGGCCAGGGGGACAGTGGGGGGACCCCACCCCCTGCCAGTCCTGCCCGCCCAGGTCAGAGCGGCAAGGACCTGGCCCCACTGGAGCCCATGCAGCCTTTCCTGGCCTCGGTGTCCCCACCAGTGAACCGGAGCCTCACTGCGAGGGGTTCCAGAGACAGGCGCCTGGCAGGCACGGCTGCCTTTCCCCTCGTACTTGAGTCTGGAAACCAGGCCACCAGGCTCCCAGGAGGGGGGCATGACTCGAGGGTCCCTCCCCGTGGCCTCTCTGGAGCAGACACCCCCCCCAACATAGTGATTCTTGGCTCACACCCCCTTTGAAGACCTGTGTGAACCCCAGCCTGGTGAAGGGCACACTGAAGACTGGCAACCCGTGAGGGAGGTGGCGCCCAGATCGGGGCGGGCAGTGCCTACCCACCCAGGGCAGTGCCTACCCACCCAGGGCCCACTCCCACCCGGCACCAACCCGGGAGGGACCTTCCAGGGGTCTCAGGGCCAGGAGGGGGTCCCAGTGGAGTCGGCAGGGCCTGCCAGCACTTGAGGCCTCAGATCTCTCCTGACTCCCGTCTCCGGAAAAGCGCACAGCGGGGGCAGGGCTGGCCGTGGCTCTGCGCCCAGACTCCTGCAGAGAAAACCCCTCTGCAGAGGCGGGCAGGAGGGGCCCTGGCCTGAGTCCCACCCAGCCCAGAGGCCAGAGGGCAGTCGCCTCCCTGCCAGTCTGGCAGCAGTGGCCCCGGGGACCCACTGGGACTCCTCGCCTTCCAGAAACCGGGCTCTTCAGACAAAGGGCAGAGGAAAGGCGGCCCAGGAAGCCCTCCACCCCGGACTGGTCGGCAGCCGGGACCACGAGCACCCCTCCCCTTGCTTCCCCCGCCCAACCCAGCACCACGCGGGGAGGAGGGGCCTGAACCTCGTTTAATTAATGAACCCACAAACTGAAACCAGTCAGTCCACCAGCCAGAGCTGGGCCGGGGAGCAGGCGCTGGGGCAGCCACACCCCGGGGTTAGGGTCTCCTGAGCCAGGCTGGCGCTGGGCTCCCCCGTGGGCTGGGGCCTGCAGGGACACTTGATGATGGATGGGCCATGGGCAACAGCCGCGGGACAGGCCAGCTGCCTGGGAGAGCCGCACTGTGCTGGCCCTGGGCCGCCCTCCTCCAGGCCTGGCTGTGCCCACTTTCCTGATGGGCACACTGGGTCCTGCTGCAAGGCTACGACCAGACCTGCGTGCCTCCCCCAACATGGCAGCAGGCTCTCCCGCCTGCCCCACTCCCCAGGGGAGACCAGCTGCCACTTCCTGAGTTTGAGCCCCACCACACCCCACCCCTGCACCAGCGAGTGGGCAGCATGGGGAGTTCAGGGAAGTGGGTGCCCCAGGGGGGCCCGGGCTGCCTTGACCGCTGAAGCCGCCGCACGAGGCATGCTGCTGGCGGGCCAGTCCCGGTTCAGGGCTGCTGGAAAGAGAAATGAACTGACGCAGACCCCGACCCGTGCCTGAGCCGGGGCCCCCACACCCGCGCTGGCCCTGAGCAGTTTTCAGCAGCCGGCCGGTGGGTATAGAGGCCCCGCAGGGACAGGGACACACAGAGACACGTTCCTGCTCAGACCCAGCAAACAGGCACCCGCTGCTGGGCTGTACCCTGGAGGTCACCTTGGGCAGGGACCCCCACTAGGGGACCCCTCAGCCCCAGCCCTGGGGGAGGGGGTGCAGTGGGAGGGGCACCGGTGAGGAGACGCAGGGCTCTTGGAAGGATGAGCAGCACCTCTGAGCGCACCTGCCTGGGGACCGTCAGAGCTGCAGCCACCGAGGGTCCAGTGGGGGCTGACACTTGTCAGGCCAGGACACCAGGCTGGCTGGCCCTGGGCCTGGGGACAGCCTCACGGTGCCTCCCAGGGATACGGCCCCCCAAGGCACCCTCTGCACGGAGCCTGGCATTTCCCCCCCAGGCCCGTTGCCCCCACCCCTGGGCGGGTCTGTCCGGCGCACAGGTCGGTCCCGGCCCGCTGAGCAGGCCACACGCAAGCACACGTCCTTCTGCTGCCGGGTGGGCTCGGGGTCAGGGGGAGACAGTTTCCCGGAATCCGCCCCTCACTCCCGTCCCAAAATGCCTGCACACAAAATGGCCGAGCTGGGACGAGAGAGGGTGCCCGTGGGCTCGCAGGCCAGGACTCCCGGCCACACAAAGGCCCGCACAAACCACACACGGGCACCCATGTGCACACTCGCCGCTGAGGCCACTGGCCCTGCCCGCGAGCCAGGAGCTCCCTGAACACCAGGCCGGGGTCTGGCTGGCTGCAGGAGCCGGGCTGGTGGCCCAGGACAGCGGCCCCTCCCCGGGCCTCCGAGCGGCTCGGCAGGGGTCCAGCCCCAGCGGGATGACGCGGGGGGGGGGCAGCCACACACCTGGTCCTGCACGAGGGGTGCAGGGCTCTGCAGGGGGCAGGGAGCCAGGGCTGCAGGTAGGACTGGAGCCTGGCGGCTCTGGGGGACAGGAGTCCACTGCTCCCCCCATTTGGGCTGGGGGTGGGGAGGAACGTGAGGACCCTTCCCCGTTTCAGGGAGGTGGAATTGCGCCCCAGACGAAGGGAAGGGCTTCGGGGACTGGGGAGGATAGGCCAGCCCGCCCCCTGTCACTCCCTTCTTTGGGGGATCCCAGCCCAGGGGAACACCCAGGAGCCCGGGTGCAGAGGCAGGACGGCAGCGCAGCCCCCCCTCCCCGCCGGCCCTTTGTTCGGTGCAGCGGCCGTGGGGAGGCGCCGCTCCGGCTGACGAGGGGCGTCTGGGGCTCTGTGCACCCCATCCTGCGGGCAGGGCTGGCGCAACCCAGCCGGGCGGGCGGGGCCGAGGAGAGGGCGGCGGGGACAGGCGCCCCACCCCCCGCACCCCGCACCCCGCACCCCCGAACTCCTTCCGCCCGGCCTCTCCAACCCTCTCCAACCCGCGCCCTTGGCCGCCCGCGGCCGCGCGCTCACACGTAGGCGTGGTAGACGAAGGCCCAGCCGCGCGGCCGCTCCAGCACGTTGTAGAGGAAATTCTGCAGCTTGCGGTAGAAGGCGTTGCGCTTCGGGGGCTTCCCGGCGCCCGCGCCGCCCGCGCGGGGCTTGCTGAGGATGCTGCCGCGCTTGGGGGCCTCGGAGCCGGCGATGAGCAGCGCGCCGTCCCGGGTGGAGTCGGGCGCGCCGGGGTCCAGCCCCACGAAACCCACCTTGAGCTTCTTCTCCCCGCTGGGGCCGGGGTACACGCCGCCGTTGCGCGACTTCTGCACCATCGTGCCGGCGGCGCGGGCTCGGCGCGGGCGGCGCGCGGGGGGCGGCGCGGGCTCAGCGGGGGCGGCGCGCGGGGGGCGGCGCGGGCCCGGGCCCAGGCCCTCGGCCCGAAAGCCGCATGGCCCAGGCGGCAGCCGCGGCTCCGCGCTCCTGCCGTCCCGGGTCTCGCGCGGGGACGCGGCGGCCACCTCGCCCCGCCCGCCGCCTCGCCCCGCCCCCCCTTAACCCCTGCGACGCCGCGCGGGCCGACGGAGAGCGGGGCGGGCGCCGGGCCAGCAGGCAGGGCCGCCGAGCAGGGCTTGGCCGCCCCGGGCGGACCCCTCCGGCGGCCGGCCACGTGCGCCCTGACCAGGGGACCCGCCCCGGTCACCCCTGAGGTGGGCAGCGCCAGGCAAGCGCGCGCCTGAGCGGCCCTGGCACCCTGGACGGAACCCCTCCAGGCGGGGAGGGAGGCACCCGCCTTGGCCAGGCTCTGGCTTAGGTGGCCGGGCCCACGCGAGCTCCTGCCGACCCTCTGGGCCCTGGGCGGAGCCGCAGCACCTCGCTGTCCCCTGAGTGCAGGGCGGTGGCCTGACCGGGGCCCAGAGCAGGGGTCCTGGAAGAAGAGGCAGGAGCAGCCCCCCAGGCCCCTACACCCCTGCAGGCAGTGGGGTGCAGTGGTCAGACGGGCCCCTGGAATCCTGCCTGTTGTCTGCAGGCCTCCCAAGGGCCTGTGGCCGAGGCAGGGGGTGGAGGTCGTGCACCCCAGGGTGAGACGGGGGCCTGAGGTTGGTGCCGCAGACAGGAAGAAGCGGGGCAGGCTCTGGGCACAGAGGGAGCCTGTCCCCTTGAGCTGGGCGGGCAGAGACGGCCCAGCCCAGTCAGGGAGCTGTGGGTGTCCTGCCCCGTCACAGGCCTGCAGCCGAGGCCGAAGGACTCAGCCCTCAGCCCCTGAGCACGGGATGCCGGCAGGGCCCCACGGATAGGCCTGTCCAGCAGGGGCTCCGCTTCCCTGGCCGCGCGGCTCCAGCCCCAGCCCCAGCCCTGCCCTTTGGTCTCCAAAGCAGCAGCCATGTGGCTGTTCCTTCTTTGCCATCCAGCAGGAAACATGATGGTGGACGCAAGCACCACACTCATCTGTGACCTCCAGACTGCTGGGGGTGGATTGCAGTTTGTGCCCCAACACCCGTGCCCGTGGGCGCGTCCCGGGGCCGAAGCCCTGACCCCACGTGCCCGGCAGCCACCAGCCACCAGCCCCAGCGGAGGAGGGCTTGGTCCACCCCGGTGGGCAGAGGGCCTGGGGGTGGAAGGGAAGAAGGGGCTCCCTGCATGGCCTGCGCAGCTGCACCTACAGGGGGTGCCTGGGTGACCCTCACCCTGAAGAGGACAAAGTGACTGCAACTTGGTAGGGGGCTGCCCCCCCCCCGTTAAGGGGAACCCCTGTCCCTCCCAGGGGAATTCCCCCTCCAGGGATGAGGGGCCCATGAAGGACAGTGATGCCCCTGGGACGTGAGAGGGAGACCCCTCCAGTGAGAAGATGGCAGCTGGGCTGGCAGGGGACCTGCTGGACCCTCTGTCCTCTTGTCCCTGGGGGTTCTTTGCAGATTTCAGAGGTGCAACGTGCACCCAGATGTAAACATCTGCTTCCCCTGTGGTGACGTCCTGGCACCGAGCTGGCTCACTGGTCACCTAGGTTCTCCATTTACTGTCCCCGAGCAGCCCCTGCGGCCCACGCCGGTCATGGGTGTCCCCGCACCCCGCCCTGCGGCCCAGGTGAAGCTGTGAACACGCTCGGTCGGGGTGAGTGGGGTGCCAGCGTCAGGCTGCATTTATTTCAGAACAGAAAGGAAAGCTTTCAGGCTCGGCCGTCTTGGCCAGGACAGCAGAGGAGCCGGGCAGAGTGGAAAAATCCCGCCGCACTGGGCGCCCAGCTCCAGTCCGGGGAGGCCAGCAGCCAGTGCGGCGGCCACCAGGCACTTCTGCACTGAACACTGTCCCCAGGCCCCCAAAGAGCCCCCTTCGCTGTCCCCGACATCACGGGCCGCTCGGAGCAGCCCCCGGGGTCGCCGAGGTCCCAAACACCAGCTCAGGTGTCCCTTCCCTGGGGGTGGGGACACACCTGGAAGGCCTGCTCCTGCCTCGGTGTGAGTCTTGTCACTGCGGTGTCCCCAGAGCCTCTCACACATAGGGCCCATGACAGGCCAGGCGACGTCACAGCTCTCAGGGGACCGGCTGAGTGAGCCCCCCATATGGTGTGGGTCAGGCCCCTCCTCCTGACCCCGGCTCCTGACCGCCTCCGCTCTAAGGTGGGGCAGGAGGGGGCAGGGGCGTGAGTTGGGATATCCTCGGGGTGCAGCGAGTGCCCTGGTGCAGCTCCCACGCCCTGCGTGTGGGGCCCTTTGGAACAGGCCCGGGCTGCTCGCGTTACCTGCAGGGGGTCGCCCATGCTGCAGCTGGGGGGCTGGCTGGCGCCCTGAAAAGCCGGCCTGTTCCGCCAGGGCTGGGGCCTCCGCCCAGGGGAAAGGCAGTGGCTCCTTCCCCATCACGGCCGCAGAAGACAGATGATGCCGGCGGAGGCCCAGAGGGAAGGTTCCGCCAGCCGGGGAAACAGACTTAATTTGGGGAAATGAGGAAGGACAGGCTCTCCATCACTCGGCCTGGGCCAGCACCCTGCTCTCCTCCTGCGGCGGCGGGGACGACCGGAAGTGCCTGTGCAGACTGTCGGGCCCAGCCCCCCCCAACACCCCCCTGCCCTGCACCCCAGGATTCTCCAGCATCAGGGGGAGGCAGGGCTGCCTTGACGCAGCTCACAGGGCAGCAGGAAGCGAAGAAAAGACTTAACATGGGGAAAGCATTGATTTTTTAAAAACACGTCTTACGCTGAAGTCAATAAAATCCAATTTACACTCTTTTTCAAAGGATCCACAGCGCCCGGGCCCCTGGCAGACCAGCCAACGGCCCCAGGGGGCTGCCTGGTGCTTCTGTCCGCAGTCACCCCCCCCCCAGGAGTCCCTGCGCCTGGAGTGGGGTCGCCCGCACTCTGCCGGTGCTGGGCCCCACCACGTCCGTGTCTCCCTCCGCTTTGGGGGCAAGGGTGGTGCGTTTTGTCACTTCCCGTCCCACACCGCCCTCCCTTCCCCTGCGCCGTGGTCCTTGTTCCGTGGCACATGCACCGTGGGGAACAGGCCCCCAGCTGGTGGTCGGTGAGGCGGACGTTGGCCCAGGATCTCCACCTGCCGTTTCTCCCCCAGCCCTTCGACGCCACCCACGCGATGTCCTCCCCACGGGCCCTTCCCTCGTGGGACCTGCCCATCCCAGCCCCCAATGGCCCCGCCAGCAGCACCTCCACGGAAATGCCTGTGGGCCCCGGCCGGCTGCCCCTCCACCAGGAAGGCTGCTCCCCCCGGCGGCACTGGGAGGCCCCGTGCACTTTCTCAGGGAAGCCCTGCGGGGGGGCCCCAGCTCTGCCTTCTCATCCCCAGCTGGTGCTGCTTCTGCTGACCTCCCACTGGACTGGGGGCTCGCCAAGGAAGGTCATGCAGACCCTCACAGCCCCGCACACCCACAGCCCCCGCCCCTGCCCGTGCCCACACCCTGTGCACCCTCACACCCATGCACACACCTCAAACACACACCCATGCCCCGTGCACGTGCCCACACACCCATGTACACACTCGCCCACACCCCAGCCCAGCTCATCAGTGCTCCTTGAGTGAGTGAGCACTCGCTTTGCTCCCAGGTGGGCATCGCTTGGAGCCACCAGACAGGATGTGCACTCAGGGCCCTGGGGCTCCAGGGGCTCTGGGTGGGGGGCTGCAGGGCAGACTCTGGGGGGACGCGGACAACTGCAGCTCTGTGCTGTGGAGACAGGCTTGCTGCCAGCGGCGCGGTCAGCCGCCCACACACGGGCTGTTGGCATCTGGGCCCTGGCGGCCTGCCCGCCCTCCCAGGCTCACTTGAGGCCTTGCCTGCTTGGCAGATGTCCCGTAGGCTTGACACAGAGCTGTCCAGTCTGGGGCAGGGCCTCTCAGAGTCCATGCCCACCCACCTCTCACCCAGGACAAGGTCACCACATGAAGCCAGGGGGTGGGACAGGAAGGGTGAACAGAGCTGGACCCCAGGAAACAGGGGCACCGCCCATGGCACGGCCACACAGTGCGGACGGGGGCACCCCTTGGGCTCTCTGAGCCCTGTGGTCTCCAGCAGGTCAGGTCACCTCACAGCTCCGGTTCCTCGTTGGCCACGGGGAGAGGCGGCTGCCCCCTGATGGGGCTGCTGGGCACCTAGGCCAAGGGCATCCTGCAGGGCAGCCAAACTGGGCAGCCTGGGCACAGAACAGGGCCCAGCAAGTGGCAGGCAGGAGCCAGGCAACCCGGGATCTGGCTTAGAAACACCTTCCTCGGTTTCTTCCAGACTCCGCCCCCGCTCAGACTTGCGGACCACGTCCTTCCGTCCTTCCCGGTGTCCCCGCCACTCTCCCCGGAGGCACCTGCCAAGGTCCGGAGGCATTTTTGGTTGTCGCAACGGGGCAGGTGCTGCTGACATCTAGGGGGTGGAGGCCTCCTTCCTGCAGGGGAGGCCCATGCAGGGGACTGTCCCCCTGACCCATTCACACCTTAGCACGAAGTAGCGCAAATGGATTTTCCCCCTAAAGCTCTGGAGAGCAGCTAAACCACAGGATGGGGTTTTCCACAGGAAGGGGGCAGAGGGCACAGACGCTGGGCAGGTTGTCGGTGGCAGGGCCACACCCGCCAGTGGCCGCAGGCCGGGCCAGTTGTTGGAGCTCAACGCTGTCACCTGAGGCTTCCCGGGCCGCGTTCTACGAGGATGACAACCTGATGGTTTGACAGCGCAGCTCACCCGCCATGTCGGCACATGTGGGACTTGGGGTCTGTTGCCGACCCTCTCTGGGTAGGGAGCCCAGCCCGTAAGTGGGGGACAACCACGGTTTATGTCACAGGACCGTGACAGTGGGTGAGTTAGGGTTTGTAATGCACCATCAAGAGCCTGGCAGGGAAACGTGTGACAGAAGTGTGACAGGAAAAACAAGTGACTCAACGGCACAGCTGTTCCCAGCGCGCAGGGTGATGACCCCGTGTCTGCAGACGCTCGGAAGGGGGCGGAAGGACACCAAGGCACCTAATGTCCCAGGAGCCCTCAGCCCCTGCAGGGGCCCCACTGCCCTCCCAAGGGGCCGGGTGCAAGAGGGGACCCCAGGCCTAACGGGGTGCGGGAGCCCCTCTGGGCAGTTGGCAGGTCCGACCCGGTCGGGTCCGCAGGTTCCCGCAGCTGCAACAGCCCGGGCATTTTTCAGAGGCACCCAAAGGACAGACGGAAAGCTGCCCGGGGGATCCTGGCAGCTCCTGCTCCAAATTAGTCCCCCGGTAGGTGCCGGAGGCTGGAAGGCCCTGCCCGAGGCTGCCTCCAAGCACCGGCTTCCAGCACCTCTCAGGGCCTCGGCGTCCTCAGCAGCCCAGGGGTCCAAGCGGGGCTGCGCCCCACACCCCCCACGTGGGCATCGACCACCCTCCACCCCGGGCACACGGTCCGGGCAGTGGTGCCCCCTCACCTGCTCACCCCCTGTCCTGGGGCTCCCCCACCTGAGGCCACCTCTCCTGGAGGGGCTCCCCAGCGGAGGGAAAGGGCCCCCAGCTCCTGAGGTGGCCCCTGAGCCTCACCCCTGCCCATTGGCCCAGCTCCGAGCCCAGCGGCAACTCCCAGGGCTGGACGGCACTGCTCCCGAGGGCACCTGACCTTGGCGGTCACCCACCCCTCCCACAGCCCGTCTGGTGTCTTCTGCTCCGTCCCCGGTGTGGCAGGTGGAGCCGGGCTCGGGCCCTCTTGCCGAGATCAGCACCCCAAGGCCCCAGAACCTTCCAGAGGCTCTCGGTCAGAGCAGTTTTTGCAACAACACCAGGGAGCCATTTCCAGCGAGTTTTCCTGTCATGTGTGATGACCAAAGGTGATGCCAGGCACCCTTGTTCTAAACGTCTGTCCAAGCCCAGGACGTCAGCGGCCATACCTGCAGCCTTGGTGACACCGACGCCGTGAAGGCTTGAGACCCACAGCCCAGAGGGTCATGCAGGGGGCTCAGCCCGCACCCCCAAGCCTCCCCTCCTGACAGGGGGGCACATCTCACCCCAATTTTGTGGCCCAGGCCCCAGGTGTGGCCTAGACCCGCTGTTCCCCAGGAACCCCTCCCCTGAGTGTGGGCAGGAACAGCTGGAGACCCGACCGTGGCCGCCCCCCAGCTCCCAGTGTGCTGGAGGCAGGGGAGCCCCCAACTCCAGGCCAGCGGGAAAACCCTGGGAGCGGCGCCTGTGTGCTGCCCCCTGGTGGACGCTGGGAGCTACTGCTGCCCCTCTGGGCCTGCGTCCCAGTTTTCATCCTCCTGGAGTCACTGTCCCTCTCCCCGCCCACTCTGGGCCAGGAATGACCCCTGACCGGCACCCAGGGGGCAGCGAGGCCCAGAGCCCTGCCAACCTTCAGACTTGGGGGCTTGGGCCTTCCTGGACCTGCTTGCATCATCCTACCTCAAAAGGGGTACCCATGGTGCAGAGACCCCCAGAAGGCTCCCTTCCAACCACTGGGCCTCGCATGGGAAGGGGGACACGCCCCACCTCCGTCCTCACACGCTCCTGGGAGTCCACCACCCTGGGAGGGCCTGTGTCCGTCCTGCGGCCCCACCTGGCCGGCAGGCAGTGTGGCTCCCAGCACAGGCCTCTGCTGTGCACACGGGCTGGTGCCTCCCTGCCCCTGGCGCCTGGGGGACCAGGGTTTCCAAAGGGCACCAGTGCCGGTGGGGGGGCTGGAGGGGCCCCCAGGGACCACTCAGGGGCTTCATCCCACACCAGGGGGTTCTCTCTAACCCTGTCCCATCCCAGGCTGGCAAGTTTCTTCCATTTGACCCCAATTCTAACTGGGCCAAGGGTGTAAGGACAGCTTCCTGGGGCAGACAGGCTCCGCGGGGTCACACCAGGTGCCCCCACCAGTGACGGTGGCCAGATGGGGCCCAGGACTCAGTGCAGAGGCAGGAGGCACCAGGCCCCTGGGGCAGGGCTGCCAGGCAGGACACAGACTGTTTGAACGTCAGGTAAACAGCAGATACTTGGTCAGGGCACCTGCTGCCCAGGACAGACGTGTATGAAAAATCGCCCTGTGGTCTGGAACCTGATTTGCCTGCCTGTCCTGCATCTGCACGGCCAACTCCGGCAGCCTCCGTGGAGGCCCCTGTGGGGAGCATGGAGCCTCCCGCCCCGTCTGCGGCCCCAGCACCCCCCGCCCCCCGCAGCGGATCCCAAACTGCACTCTGGCCACTTGGGTCTTGTTCTTGTCCTTCTGTCCCCTCATGCAGCTTCCAGGGGCCCATCCCTCTGTGGGATGGGGGGAGACAGCAGCAGCCCCTCTGTGGGCACCTCCCATATCCATCCCCAGCGCTTGGGCTGGATACACCCCAGAGGTTTCAGGCTTCACCTCTGGGACCCACGTAGCAGGAAGGGGTTTTACAGGAATGACTAAACGAAGGGCCTTGGGGCGAGGTTGTCCTGATTGTCCTGGTGGGCACAGAGGACACCGCGGGGCCACCGTGGCAGAGACTGGAGGGACACAGCCACAGCCAGGGGCAGAGGCAAGGAATGACACCTGCCCTCCAGCCCTGCAGGACTCAGCCCTGCCACACCTTGGTTCTGCCCCCGGGATTCTGAGAGGCCCTTCCTGTGACCTTGAGCGGCCAGCAAGGTCGCTGGGTGCAGGAGCCGCACGCACTGGGGCAGCCGGCCAGGCCCAGGGTCTGCCCACCCCCCACCCTCAGCTCCCTGCGCAGCCCCAACCGGGAGGTGGGGGCTCCTTCCCGCAGCAGGACTGGCTGAGCAGGGACGTGTGCCCCCCATCCTTGCTGGCCAAGCTCAGGGCTGGCCCTGCGCTCTCGGGGTGCACGGAGGGCAGGTAAGCAGCAGGACAGAAGGGGAGGGGAGCACCGGGAGCTGGGTGTGGATGTGTGTGTGTGAGACAGACAGACAGACAGAAAATTACTTGTGGAGGAGGGGCCCTCCGCTCTCATCTGGTGGTCAGAGACCCCAAACACCCAGGGGCGTCCCCACTGTGTGCAGGCCCAAGTGACTGTGTCTTCCTCCTGGACGCCCCCAGGGGGCGACTGCAAAGGCCCCCACGGCAAGGCCCACCAGCTGGACTGGGGTCTGGCCTCCCAGGCTGGGCCCCACCCACCGCGGGTAGCCAGGGAGCGCTCTGGCCAGGTCGCCGGGGGCGATGGGCGCGGACACCAGGCAGGAAGGGGTTGCGGAGGTGGCGGGGCGGGGAGGTCCCTCCGGCCAGGCGCACGCCCCCACCCCAGCCCCAGCAGCAGGCGCACACGCTCTGGGGTCGCTCAGTTTATTGGTAAAACGGGCACCGAGCGTGGCGGCGGAGGCTGGGCGCGGAAGCTGGGGGCGGGGGCGCTTTTCCTCTTGAAGAACTTCCACTGGACCTTGATGGCGAGCATCCAGTCTCGGACCGAGAGCCTCTGACAGACGGAGGTGCAGACATGCGCCGGGCGGGGGAGCGGGGCGTCGGGGCGGGGCCGGGGGAGGGCGGGGGGCCGGGGCCGGGGCGCGGCGCCGCCGGGGAGGGTCGCGCCGCGGGCGCCCGCGCTTCACTTGCCGGCCTTCTGCGCCTTCTGCGCCGACTTGGTGACCTTGCCCGCGCCGCCGCTCTTCTTCTCCACGTTCTTGATGACGCCCACGGCCACCGTCTGCCGCATGTCACGCACGGCGAAGCGGCCTGGAGAGAAGCGCGGGGGTGGGCGGGGCTCCCAGGCCCCGCCCACCCTCCGGGATGCACCGCGCTTGCGCACTCGCGCCTGCAGCATCCTCCTGGGTCCCTGGGCCCGCGGGCGAGGGAACCTGGCACTGAGCACTGGGCTTGGACCTGAGGCGTTGGGTTATTTTATGGGGTCTGCGCGGCAGCCCACCAGGGGCGGGCGGTCAGTCTAAATTCCGCCTCTAGGGTAGCTCTGGGCCGGAGTGAGTCCCTTAAGGAGCTTGGTGAGCTGAGGGGACACCGTCCCAGGCCTGCAAGGTGGGCCGCCTGAGACGAGGCCGGGGGTCCCCTGCTCAGCGCTCGGCCCAGCAGACAGCTAAAGCCGGGGCTTGGCCTCTGGAACACCCCACTCACCGAGGGGCGGGTACTGGGAGAAGCTCTCCACACACATGGGCTTCCCGGGGACCATCTCCACGATGGCCGCATCGCCCGACTTCAGGGACTTGGGGTTGTCCTCCAGCTTCTTCCCGGAGCGCCGGTCTATCTTCTCCTTCAGCTCCGCGAACTTGCAGGCAATGTGGGCCGTGTGGCAGTCAATGACCGGCGAGTAGCCGGCACTGATCTGTCCAGGGTGGTTCAGAATGATGACCTATGGGCAGAATGACGCGAGGCCTTCAGGGGCAGACGGGCACCAAACGGGGGTGGGGGACTAGAGCCCACCTGCCAGGTTCCTGGGGCCTGGAGTGGGCACCATGGAGGCGGGTCCAGCTGTGAAACAGGCTCACCCCATGCCTACCTTCCTGTGGGCCAGGGGCCCCACTCCAGGCCTCTGGGCCACATGCGCCAGACGAGGGGCCGGTTCTCCCCAGTGCGAGGCCACGGGCGCGTCCAGGGCCCCAGGCAGCCACCCTCTTCACCGAAGGCAGCCTGTTCCCACCCCTACGGCCCCCGCAGGGCCGCCCACCTGGGAGGTGAACTGAGCGGCCTCCTGCGGGGGGTCGGACTTGCTGTCCCCACACACGTTGCCCCGGCGGATGTCCTTGACGGACACGTTCTTCACGTTGAAGCCCACGTTGTCGCCGGGCAGGGCCTCGCTCAGGGCCTCGTGGTGCATCTCCACCGACTTCACCTCCGTGGTGATGTTCACGGGGGCGAAGGTCACCACCATGCCGGGCCGCAGAATGCCGGTCTCCACGCGGCCCACAGGCACAGTGCCAATGCCTGGGCCCAGGGGAAGGGGGCAGTGAGGGGCCGGCAGGGCGAGGGGCCCTGGTCCCCTTGGCAGGTGTGGGGTGTGGCTGCGTGGGGGGAGGGAGCAGGTGGGGAGACCCCGGTGAGGCAAACACACAGAGGTTGGCACAGATGTGGAGGCCCCCCAGCCCCCCAGGAAGGGAAGGGACTGATAAGAGAGATCCCAGAACCTCTCAGGAGGGGGCCAGGGGCCATCTGGACTGGGGACCCCTTCCCTGCTCCCGTGTGGCAGCTGTCCCCAGAAGGGGCCCAACTGTGGGCCCCTCCCCTCTGGGGACCCCCGCCTGGTGTTGCCTGAATTGGCTTCCATGCTGCTTGTCTTGGGGGGCTGTCTCTAAAGGGGCATGGTGCCACCACACTTGCCACGGGTCTGCTCTCACAGCGTGGCCCCCTCTGGGTGTCTGGTCTCCCCCACGGTATAGGGGAGGCTCCACCGTCTCCCGGCTGTGATGGAGGTGCGTGTGGAGGTGCATGTGGCACTGCAGCACGAGGGGGACCGAGGCTGGGGACTGTGCTGTACCGGGGGGGCACCCCACCATCACCCCCCCGCCCACAGGCCCCTGACATCTCCAGCCAGACGCTCGTGGGTCTCCTGCTGGTTTAAGTCTCCATCATCTCGTGAACAGCATCCTCGTTCCCAAGTGAACCGTGTCTCCCACAAGATGGGGACCACCAGGGCGGGATATGAGAGTCACCCTTGTGCCATCACCCTGGGCCACCAGCTCCTGGCACAGGGCCAAGGACTTCGCTGGAGGGAGGCCGCTCTAGCAAGGAGTGCACGGCCCAGACCGATGGCTGGGTGGGGCCGGCAGCTGGGCAGGGACAGGCGGACCGACAGACAGATATACAGGGGTTGGGCTGCAGACGGATGATGGACAGAGGGATGGGTGGACGGATAGATGGACGGATGGTACCCCAGAGAGTGTGCGGCGTCGGGGAGAGGCAGAGGTACCCTGGTCTCAGGAGAGGGGCCTGGGGGGCAGAGCTGGCAAAGCTGGGCCCGCAGGAGAGCCTGCGCCCTCACTTACCGCCAATCTTGTACACGTCCTGCAGGGGCAGGCGCAGGGGCTTGTCGGTGGGGCGTGTGGGGGGCAGGATCGTGTCCAGGGCCTCCAGCAGGGACACGCCACTTGCGTTGCCTTCTTTACGCTCCACTTTCCAGCCCTTGAACCACGGCATCTGGGCAGGAGGAAGGAGGGGCCTCTGGAGACAGCCCACCCTGCCCCCCTTGTCCCACAGCCCTGCCTGGGAATCTGGGTGCAGACACCTGACCTGAGAGGCCTGGGCGCAGGGAGCACAGCCCCTGTCCCCTCCCCCGCACGAAGGCCCCTTCCAGCTCATACTCCCAACATCACGGGGAGACAAAAGGAAGCAGAGCCCCCATCTGGGCCCAGACCAGACAAAGGACTATCTGACCAGGCCAGATGCAGAGTCCAGCCTCCACCCCAGGGACCACTGGGCCTAACCAACACATCCCTACCCAGGGCTTCTCCTGACAGCACACCCAGCACCCTCCAGCCCCAGGTGGAGACCAGGGGACAGGGCCTGCAGCCCCATGCTCCTGGCCCATTCCCAGGGACTGTGCCCTTCAGACAGCCCGGATCAGCAGCAGGTTGGGCGGGGAATGTGGGCCTGGGGGTCTGTTAGCCTCCCCAGGAGGATGGAGGGTGCAGTCAGCTGCCCCCGTGAGATCCCTAGAGGAAACGTGTGGTCCGTAACATGCAAACACAGCCCAGCAGGACAGGGGACCCTCCAGCTGCATCCTGGCCCCAAGGCTCCTCCGAGTGTCCCCTCCATGTCTGCCTCCCTCAGTGGGGACGGCTGCAGTGCTGGCCAGGGTGAGAGGCCGCCCTTCCAGGCCAGAGTCCCCTCTGGCTTGACCATGCGTAGGCACTAGGTCTCAGGTTCCACAAATTCAAACAACTGGATTCCACTGTCACCTCCGGCGGGACCAGAGGTCCCGGGACACCGGCTGCCTGCGCTGCAAGCTGCCCAGGTGACCAGCAGAGCCAGCCCTGGGCCCTCCCCAGAGCCCGACCAGTTCCAGGCTCCAAGAGACGCCTGCAAGGCATGAAAACAACCTGCCACGGCACAGGGCATGGGCCGCAGCGGCTGCTGTCCCCGCTGTGTTAACCTGGGGACAGACATGGGGCCACAGCAGCCCCTGCCAGCCTCGTATGGACCCCGAGGGAACCCGGGGGGCGGGCTCCCACCCTGGTACAAGTTCAGGGAGAACAGAAGGGCCGCGGGGAGTCTGGGGACAAGCCCTCTGCCCCACGCCCGGGGAGAGGTCCGAGCGGCACCCCCGCGCCCGGCCGGGCACTCACGTTGGGCGAGGGCTCCAGCATGTTGTCCCCGTGCCAGCCGGAAATGGGCACGAAGGGCACGGTGGCCGGGTTGTAGCCGATCTTCTTGATGTAGGCGCTGACCTCCTTGACTATCTCCTCGTAGCGCTTCTCGCTGTAGGCGGGCTCCGTGGAGTCCATCTTGTTGACCCCCACGATGAGCTGCTTCACGCCCAGCGTGTAGGCCAGGAGCGCGTGCTCCCGCGTCTGCCCGTTCTTGGAGATGCCGGCCTCGAACTCGCCCACGCCCGCCGCCACGATCAGCACGGCGCAGTCCGCCTGCCCAGCGGACCCGGCGCCGTGAGCCGCGTCCCCCAGGGGCCCGGGCCCCTCCAAGGCGGACGGGGCCTGGACGGTCACCAGGGCTCGGGGGACTGGGAATCCCAACCTTAGGTGGGGGCTCGTCCACCTGTCTGTGTGGACGCCTGGCAGCAACCAAGTCTGTCTGTCTGCCCACATCTCGGCGGCCTCACCCTGGCCTCTGATCTGTCTGGCTGCGAAGGTGGCCCTGACGGTGGCTGTCTGTCCTTCCAGGCACTCTGGCCTGGCGAAGATGCTGGGGGGCACGCTACCGCCCCTGCACCAGGTGGGCAAGCGCTGGCAAAGGGGGGGGTTCTCCTGCCCTGATGGGGGAAGCAGAGGGGACCCGACAACCCCCGGGGTCTCCAGGGACGCCCTCCCAGGCCCCCCGGCGCCGTGGCCACCCACCTGGGACGTGCCGGTGATCATGTTCTTGATGAAGTCGCGGTGGCCAGGGGCGTCGATGATGGTGATGTAGTACTTGGTGGTCTCGAACTTCCAGAGGGAGATGTCGATGGTGATGCCGCGCTCGCGCTCGGCCTTCAGCTTGTCCAGCACCCAGGCGTACTTGAAGGAGCCCTTCCCCATCTGGGGGGAGGCGTGTGGCTCAGCGCGCGCAGGTCCCCAGGCTGGGGCGGCCGGTCCCAGCAGGGAAGCCGGGGGCCGGCCCCGCCCCTCTCGCCGCCCGCTAGGACCCTGGGACCGTGGGCCCAGCTCTGGCACAAGGGCGCCGGGCACGAGGGCCTCTGAGGGACCCCCAGCCCTCAACCCCGCCCGCCCAGGCCGGTGCCCGGCGCCGCCGCAGGTGCAGCCTCGCCGGGATGAGCGGCGCGACTCCGCCACCCACCAGCAGGCGGCGCAAGGGCCTGGGACGCGCCGCCGGAGAGAAGCCGATGCCAAAGCCCCGCGACCCGGGGCTCCCCTTTATCTGAAGCAAGGGCCCCCCAGGTCCGTGCCTCAGCCAAAGGCCGACACCACCCCTGGGCTTCAGGCTGCCAAACCGAAAAACCCTCCTTGATCTCTTTTTTTAGGGAGAAAAAAGAAAGAAATCGGAGAGGCGGCAAGGACATGCTTTCTGGCTCTTTGCGCCGCGAGCCAGGCTCCCCCCGGCCCCACCTGGTCGGGGCAGCAAGGCCCCGCCGCCTTCTGCAAACACCTGGGCCCAGCGGGACCCCACCCCCGGCCTGCCCACCTGGACCAGCTCCCTGCTGGGTCCGCACATCCCGCCCAGGAGGGGCCACCCAGGCAGCGCCCAGGAGACCTGAGCCAGAAGCCCCCCCAACGCACACACAGCCTCACTCCACCCCCACCCCCAACTCCAGATCCACAAGGGGCAACAACACAGCTTTGGAGCCAAGGTATGGAGGGAGGAGCACCCCACTGCACCCCAAGGCCAGAAACTGTCCCCTTGGGGCCCTGGCCCCAGCCACCGTCACCCAGGTGAGAGCTCTCTCAGCTCAGGGGTGGGCGTGAGGGGTGCCGAGGGCCCACGCCACGGCCGCTTCCACTTCAAGAGAAAAGAAGTCACCGTCCCCACCGGGCCCCTCTCCTGAGCAGCAACCAAGCCCCCACCGCTGGCAAAGGACGCCACCCTGGAGAGCACCCTTCCCAGGCCGGGCGTGAGGAAATGGAGCTGGCGGCCGCATGCCCATCCATCAGCTATTAATAGCCACCCCTCCACCGCCCAGCCCCGAGTGAGGCAGGGCAGCACCCCTCCAGCCCTGGACCTCAGCGCTGCCGGGGACAGGAGCCCAGTTCTGGGGGGCGAGGGAGACAGACCCATGGCCCTTGGGCCCAGCGTGGAAACGGTCCAGAGCCCTGAGCGCAGGGTGGAAGTGCAGCCCCAGCCTCCCCTGCCCCGGGCCACCCCCTCCCCCACCAGGCCCTGCAGGGCACACTCCCCTGGCCCTGGAGGAGATGGATAAGCTGAACCACGTGGGGTGCGGGGAGGCAGGCCCAGCCTCTGTGTGGGGACCCGCCCTCATATCTGTCCGTCCGTCCTCCCACGGCGGGGGCAGAGGTGTGGGGGCCCAGCTCCCACCCGACTCACCTCAGCAGCCTCCTTCTCGAACTTCTCGATGGTCCTCTTGTCGATGCCGCCGCACTTGTAGATGAGGTGGCCTGTCGTGGTGGACTTGCCGGAGTCCACGTGGCCGATGACCACGATGTTGATGTGGGTCTTCTCCTTGCCCATGGTGCCTGGGGCGTGGCGGGGGGGCCGCACAACCTGGGGTGTCCTAGCTCAGGGCAGGGGGCGCTGAGCGGTGATACTGTGGGTCACGATGTGGAGGAGCAGGTCACAGGGCGCCGCCGAGGGAGCCCAGGCCAGACGCCCCCTCCGTGGGCCACAGCGCATCCCGCCCCAGACCTGGCCCTGAAGCCGGGCCCGGTGCCCACCGCGTCCGGGAGGGGAGACCCCCGGCCCGCCTGACCCCGCTGAGCCAGTGGCAGCCCCAACAGCGGCCCCGCTGCAGATTCCTGGGTCCACGGCGCGCCCCCGCCCCCCCGAAACCATTTAACCCCTGCGTGGAGACGCGGAGACACAGCAGGCGGGGCGAGCCCCCCCGAGCCCCGTGACCCGTCCAGAGCCCGATGATGAGTCACCCTGCCCAGCGCTCTTCCTGCGCCCTGTCCCCGAAGCGGCTCCCTCGCGGGAGTCCTGGCCGGGCGCTGCCCCCACCTCATTCCGCCCCACCCCAGGGCTGCAGGAGGACGGGCAGAGCTCCCACGCCCTCCTCCAGCGGGGACGGCGCCATCTTCCTCATCCTTGCCTGCAGGCACCTGGGGACGCGGGCTGGCCGGGGCTCCCCGAGGACGATGTGGTGCTCGGATCAGGGCCCAGAATCGCTTGCCCCCACCCCGCTGTGGGCCGGGGCAGACCGTGGGCAGCCCCGTGTGGGGGTCCCCGCTCCGTCCACAGGAGGGAGAACGCAGCCCCAGGGCAAGGGCTGCAGCTACCCGCAGAGATGCGCGCACCTGGCGGGGGGCACCCTTCCCTCTCCCCCTGGCCTGGGCCCCGAGTCACGGCCCCTGCCCCACCCTGGAGAACCCTAGGCTGCCCGGGGAGGTGACGGGCGACCTCGGGAGGGAAAGCGGGCGCCAGCGGGACGCTCGGATGTGGCCCCAGGTGGATCCCCAGGGGGGCGAGGGAAGGGGGCTGCTGACCAAAGCCCCCAGGCCTCTCCGCCTCCCCCTTCCCTACCCCCATCCGCCGCAGGGCACCCCCCAAAGGCCGGACCGCACGAGCTCCGGCTCGGACGACCCTGCCCCAAACCCGCAGGGCCCCAGGCGGCCCAAGGTCACCGAAGCAGGGCGGTCGCCGCCGCCCGGAGACCGGCCGCTGCGTAAACAAGAGCCACCGAGGCGCCCCCGCCCCACCCCTGGCCGCCGGCTGGGACCGAACGCGGGTCGGGTCCGGGCGCACCGGGTGGGCGGCGGGTCCCCGCGGCGAGCAGGGCAGCTGCTTCTCCAGGCGCCGGGCCCGCGCCCCTCTGTCCCACGACCGGCCCTGGGAGGGGACCCTCTGCGGAAAGCTGGGGGCGGGGACTCGGGCACCGCGCGTCCTTACCCGGAGCCGAGGTCTCAGCCAGAGGGGCTGGCGGCGCGGGCGCGACGGTTTTATCTCCAGGAGGGGGTCCACCTATTGACGGAGCGGGCGCAGCGCACGGCGCCCCTGCAGTACGGCACTGCGGTACCGGCGGCGGGCGGGGCCGGGGGCGGGCGGAGAGGGACGCGGGAGACGGGGCCGCGGACCCGCGGGCGCGCGCGGGCGCGACGGGGGCGCGGGAGGAGGATGCGGAGAGCCAGCCACAAAGGCGGGCGGCGAGACGCAGCGGCGGGAGCGCCGGCGGGGAGGGAAAGCAGGCGGAGGCGGCTGGGGGAGGGGGAGGCGCCGGGAGGGGCGCTCAGCCGGAGGCAGAGGCAGATAAAGCGGAGACCCAGAGGCCGGGCTTACGCACACCCAGAGGGGCACAAGGCGGAAAGACACGGAATGTAAAGGGGGCTCCCGGGATGGGTCCCGCAGGGCGGCAGGGGGGCTAGGGGAGGAGCAGGCCGGCCCTGGGAGCTGGGAGCCGGGAGCCAGCCAGAGGGGGGGGTCCCGCCTGCTGGCCGGACCCTACATATTTAGTGTCTATTTTGAAGGTCTCCTGGGTGCACCCAGGGGTGCAGAACCTTCTGGTGGGACCCTGGGAATCATCTTGCTTGCAGGCCCCTGACCCACAGGACTGCCGCCGTGGCTCACCCCAACAGACCCCCTACCTGGCCCCGTGGTGTGGCCTGGGCCCGGTGGCCTGCAGGGCCCCCTCAGCTTGGCCCAGTGGCCTGGGGTTCATCAGCAGACCCAGTCAGACCAGCCTCCCTCGGAGGCACCTGGGGAGAACCATTTCCACCCCGGGCCCCTCTCAGTGTGGGGGCCCTCAGAGTGTGTCCCCAGAACCCTGCCCCCAGGACCCTGAAGGGCTGCGCTGGAGTTTACACGTGGCCCAGGTTCACCAGAGGCTGCCACACTGTAAGCAGCTCCTGGAGTCCCAGGGCTGTGCCCCCAACCCCGCTCGTCCTGGGTCCTGTGGGGTCAGAGTGCCAAGCCCCTCTCTCTAGGATCGAGGGTCCCTGAGGGTCCTGGGCAGACCAGGGTCAGGGTCAAAATGGGCTCCAAGGGGGCAATGAGGCCGTGCTGTGCTGTGTGGAGACCCAGGGTGTCCTGCGGCCTGTGTTCCGTGGGGTCAAGTTCACCCATCACCCCATGACCCTGTGGCCGGCTCCCACCTCTCCAGAGATGGACCCCAGGTCATTTGCATCTGTGGAACACAGGGTCCGGGAGGATACGGGCAGGTTTCCAGAAATGTGTGTTGATGGCACAGTGGATAAGATCCCAAAGGTCGCTGGTTCGATTCCCAGCCAGGGCACAGAACCAGGTTGCCAACCAGGGGTCCAGCCAGGTTCGTAGCTGGAGGCAGGTGAAAGGCAACCACTCATTGAAAAGAAAAGAAATGGGTGTTGAGTGGGTGACAGCAGAGGCCCAGGACCCAGCACCTTCTGCTGGTGGAGGTGCCCGGGGGAGCCCCTAGCGGGTCAGGAAGTGAGGGGAGGCCAAGTGGTTCTCCCAGCCTGTGAGAAGGCCTCGCTGGGAAGGCACCCTTGGGCTGCCCCACCCTCAGACCCACGCTGGGCAGATGACCTGGCACTTTCCGGGGCTGCTGATACCGTCAAACCGGAGCCAGAAATTAAAAATAAACGCCCAGTGAGAAAGTGAGACCCACCCGCCCCTCCCAGCTGGTCGCTATATTTAACGTGCCCCCTCCGGCCTGAAGGGTACAGGGTACTTGGGAGATGCAGGGACTGGCTGGCACTGGCCAGAAAGAGGGCAGGAGGCCAGGGTCTCTGGGACAGCCACCCCAACGAGGGTCCAGCACCCAGGACCCTAGGCCACCTCAACCTCAGACGATGGCTACCAGACACCCTCACACCGAGGGCTGAGCCCCACCCCTCTGTGCAGGCTCCCCCGCAGCTGCCAGTTGCCAGGGACCCTGTCGCCCCCCCACCCCGGGTGCTGGGTTGCCCTGGGCAGCGGCCAATGCGGGTGGGCGGCAGCGCCCTCCTGAAGGGCCTGTGCGCTGACCCTGGGAAGGTGCCTCAGGTGGTTTCTTCAAAAGGACCCTGACGCACACACCGCCCCCCCAGGCCCGGCAGCCATGCGGGCCCAAGAACCCGGTGACGTGGCCTTCCACCGATACTGGGGCCACGAGGACGGTGCCACTGAGTGCCCTGGATGGGCAGTGATAACAGGGCAACGGCACAACAGCTGTCTCGCCCGGAGCAGGGGGACCAGCGGCGAGCCATGGGGGGCACCCCGTGACCCTGCCGCTGCTGCCCAGCCCCGGAGACCCACCCGGTGAACTAAATGATCTCCGATAACGCGAAATAGCCCGATAATGCTGAATGATCGCTAAGGACAGAACAGCGACGGAACGAATATCCCGTGACCTACTAAGCAGCCCGTGGGGAGCGCTGGGTGGGGCTGCCCAGGACCTGGGCCTGAGAGCCAGCTGGGCACAGGCAGGGCTCAAGGTCACGAGCTGACATTGTCTTGGAAGACCTGAGTCAGAAGCTCACCCAGGAACACCCCCCTGGAGAAGCCCCGCCCTGTACCCCACTTTCCCACTTCGGAGTCCGTGGTCACAGTGGCCCCAAGTCACAACCAACAGTGGGGCTTCAGCCAGCAGGGCTGGTGCACCTCACAACCTGCTTCCCCGGTGGGGCAGGAGGGGGTCCAGGCCCCACCTTGGTCTTGGCCCCTAGGCCCAAGCAATGGGCGGTGTGGGAGACGCGGGAGGCCCCCTGTTGGGGGGCTGGTGCTGGAGCCCCGGAGGAGATCCTGCTCCAACGCCCGGCTCCCAAGCTGTCAGCCCTGGAGACAAACCCGCTCCCATTGGCTGCGGGTGATGTCACTGCCGGTTAATAATAACTCGCGGAGGCAGGAGAGCCACCTGTGCGGGCGCCCTCCTGTGGGGGACAGGCCAGCGGACCGCGCTGGGCACCCGAAATGGTCACAGGGCCGCTGGGCGCCGGGCGTCTGTGTCGCGCGGACCTCAGCCCCGGCCGGGGGCCTTGGCCGCCCTCCGCCAGCCAGCCAGCCTGCCTCCCAGCCCACCCAGCCCTCCCAGCCCGAGCTGCCCCTAGAAAAGCAAGGTCATGGCCCCTGAATCGAGAAAGGGGAAGGAAGGTGGGGGCGGGGGCGAGGGGCGGGGACAGGCTAGGCACTTGCACACCCGCCAGACCCCCGGGCTCCACCAGACGGCGAGTGGAATGGGGACTCGGTGATTCACAGAACAATCCAGGCCCCCAAACTCCGCCAAACCGTCTAGAAGGGCGTCAGGGCCCCCAGAGTCGGCCAGCGACGCCCAGACTGCCGGACGCAGCCCCTCAGGGTGGGGGAGGGTGGCCCGGTCTGCCCCCCCCCCCCGGGGGCTCCTGGGTGGCAGGAGCTGTCTGAGGCCACCTGGTACCTGCAGGGGCAGGAGGGAGGCAGGGAGCCGTCGCCATGGTGAAGGCACAGGCAGCCCCACAGGCTCCCTGCCAAGGCCTCCCTCCCGGGAGCTGGGGTGCCACCTGGAGCCGCCGGCGCCCACACTGCAGCTTGGCCTCTGCCCTGCGGAAGCTCCGCACCCACCTGCTCCTGGGGGAGGGACACGCCATCCTGCCCACTGCCGGCTGGGGGGCGGGAAGGGACACCCTTGCGGTGGGCACGGAGCTGGGAGCTGCGGCAGCGGGGGTGGGAGGCAGCTTCTCCTTCTCCAGCGGGACCCAGGTCCCCTGGGGGGGCTGACCAGAAGCAGAGCTGCCCCTGCCCTGAGTGGCCATCAGGGAGGCCCCCGTGCTCAGCCAGCACCCCAACCTCAGGCTGGAGAGGGAAGTCTTCAGGCAGAACTGCCCTGGGGAACCAGAAGCTCATTAGCCACCGAGAGCCACGTTCTCAGCTTGGGGCCCCTGCACAGTGGCTGGGCACCCCCTGCCTCAGGAGGCCTCCCGGGCCCGGCGGCATCTCAGGGGTGAGCAGCCCCAGGGAGGACCCTCTCAACGGCCCAGGTGGCGGGCAGATGGTGCCCGGAGACGTTGTGCTTAAACAGAACTGCAGTATTTTTTTTTCACCAACTATATTCTTTTACTTCAGGAAAGGTGTAATTATTACAGGTCATTTGTCTTTCTTTTATTTCTAAAAATATTCTATTTGTTTAGAGAAAAGGAAAGGGAGGGAGGGAGGGAAACATCCATGTGTGGTTGCTGTTCTCCAGTCCCCCAATGGGGGACCTGGCCCGCAACCCAGGCCTGTGTCCTGACCGGGAATTGAACTGGTGACCCTCGGGTTTGCAGGCCGGCTCTCAGGGGACTGAGTCACACCAGCCAGGGCCGTCTTTCTTCCCACGTTAATGTGAGGAGGGCATGTGTTTGCTTAGGTTTGTACCTAAGCGTTTTGCAGGCAGAGAGCCACTGTTATAAACAGCATCTTTTTTTTTTTTTAAGATGTTATTTATTATGTTTAGAGAGAAGGGTAGGGAGAGAGGCAGAGAGGGAGAGAGACATCCATGTGTGGTTGCCTTTCACCTGCCTCCAGCTGGGGACCTGGCTGGAGACCTGGCTGGCAACCTGGTTCTGTGCCCTGGCTGGGAATCGAACCGGCGACCTTGGGTTCGCAGGTCGGCGCCTTATCCACTGAGCCACCAGCAGGGCTGGTTTGGTATTTTTGACGAATAAACGCTTTGCTTTGTCTTGGGCCTTGGGTTGAATTCCAGACGCCAACGGTTGCTCTGGATAGTTCTTCCCCACCTCAACACTTGCATTTTGGGGGAGTTTTTGGACCCCCTTAGCCTTTCCAGGTGCAAACATGCAATACCTGTCTCATCTGACCGCAGTAATTCCACCTTTCGCCACAGCCCCCCCAGCGCCTGCTGCGGGTCCTCAGCCCCCTGAGACAGAGCAAGGCCACCCTTGCTCCAGGAAGTGGCTTCACCCAGTAACCAGACGGCGGTATTTCCAGCCGGGAAAAGTGCTGTCAGCCATGACAGTATCTAACTTTTACTGCGTACCTACTCAGCGCTAGGTACTGGTCTAAGCGTTTACATGGAGCAAAACAGACTTGTGAGTCTGGTCCTTCCCACAAACGAGGCAACAGGGGTGGAGGGGGGGTCAGCGACTGTGGCTACTGCTCCCCCCGGACATTCCATGTGGCCATACAAACTGCATAGCACTTATTATTACTCAGTGGTGGCATTTTCTTCTGCAAATGGTGACCTTACCTACAGCGGCTCCAGCTGGCGCTTGACCCTGGGAAAGGGGTCTCCCCCACCTCTCCCCTCTCCCACTTGGTCTTCGCAGAGCCCCCTGAGGCGGGTACGGCCACCACCCCGTCCTTCTTGGGGACGCCGAGGCTCTGGCGTGGCAGGGACGAACCTCAGCTGCAGGGGAGAGCGTTCCCCCAGGGCTTCCTGAGGCCTAGAGCTGGCCCTTTGAGTGGGGCAGCAGCTCTGCATAAGGGTGGGATTCTGTGGTTTCGTGAGGCCCAGAGGAGGGATCTCAACACCCCAACCCCCTGTCCCCTCACCCGTTCTCCCCGAACCTCCCACAGCTGCCCAGGCCAGAGCCAGGCCCAGGGAGCTCAGGGAGACGGGAGCCTGGGTCCCACCGGGACCGGAGGCTGGACGGAGCTTGCTGGGGTCACTGTCTGTCAGCCCCACGGAAGGCGGCGATGCGGAGGCCCCAAGGGCAGGACCGCCCAGGCCATGAGTTCGCACGGAGCGGCTGCTGAGCCACTAAGTGTCCACTCCCTGCCAGTCGCTGCCCACTGGCAGGACCTGGCTGCAGCCTCCCACACCCACAGCCCAGGGGGCCGGCTCCCCGTGGTCCCTGGGTCTCCACACGCTCTGCTGTGGTGCCGCACTTCTCAGCCCCTGGGGCCCTGCTCACTCACTTTGTGCGTGCAGGCCTGGACTACCTGGCGCACAGTAGGCCCTCTGTGGTCGCTGGATGATCAGCTGCAAGGGTCTCAGCCCAGAAACACAGCAAGGATGGCACCAGCCTCAGCCCCAAGCAAGAGCTGCAGGAGACTTGGTGGCCGCCCCACCCCGGGGGCCCTGAGCTGGGCCTGCTCCCTCTGCCCACAGTGACAAACTAGGATGCATTCGACCTACTCATGACCGGGGTCAGGGTGTGGGGAGTCAGCGGGGAGGGGGAAGGGGAGAAGTAAGTTTGACGTTGAAGAATTAAGTTTGATTTGCGCGAAAGCCACACCTAGTTCACATCCGGAATTAGGCCCCTGAAGGGGGCAGACGCCAGCCAGGACGGACTGTGGGTCTCGACGCAGACACGCAACCTGGACAGGAGGTTGTGGGCTGTGGAGGGTGGGCTGCGGCGCTCGGTGGGCAACGTGGTGCCTGCCACACACCGCTCTGGTGTGGTCACGTGTCTCGTGCGTGCAAGCCAGCTCACCCCCTGCGTGAGGCACGGGGACCCTGGAAGCCCACCGGAGACCAGCTGGAGAGCCCCTAGGACTGTGTCCTTCTCAATGGACATGGACCCTTGGAAGCCCAGTCCGTGGGGACCCCCAAGAAAGATGGGGGAGGTGAAAAAGGAAGAGCTGCCTGGGACAGGTGATTGCACCTCCCCCCCAGAGCCCCCCAAGCCACACTGGGGCCTAAGCAAGGTCACACCCTCCGCCCCGCACCCTTTGGGGTCCTGGTTTCCTAGCCTGATAAGTGAGAACTTGCACTGAGGTTCAGGAACACGGGAGGGGTCCCTGAAGGTGTTGAATGTGGAGAGCCAGCAGAGGGGCTTTAGGGAGACTTTAGCATCCCCCTAAAGTCCACACAGGCCTCCAGAGGCCCCCCAACCATGGGGAAGAAAACTGCCCTGCTAACAGGGCGGTGCAGAGAGCCAAGCTTCCCCCACCGGTGTAGGAGGGGCGGGACTGGGACTTCCACGGGAGTAGAGGCTGGGGTGGAAGAGCTGATTTCCACACCCCAAAGGAAGTCCTTTTCCTGGTCGACAGGCCAGGGCCCCAGGCACCTTGGGGACATATTCTGGGGTTGCCCAAGACTGAAGGCCACTGCGAGCGGCTACTGGAGAGACCCCCACGCGGCAAGCTCGCCACCTCGCCCTGCGCTCCAAGCCTCACCCTGGCCTTGCAAGCGGCTGGAGCTGAGGACCTGGGACGTGGGGCCCAGCGCCACCAGAGCCGAGAAGGGGACACGGTGGGCTTCACCAGCCGTCAGGTATTTGAAGCGCCGCGTGGTGCGGACGCGCGGCTGGCGGGCTCGGGCGCGCAGCGTCCTCTGGGCACCAGCGGCGCCCACGTCCAGTGGGAGGTGCGGCGCCGAGCAGAGCCCCTTCTGTGCGGGGCGAGAGAGCCCTGGGTGCAGAAGGCGGACGGCGGCGGCCCAGCGGGGCTGCGGGGCTCGGCCCTGGGCCGGGCACCGCCGCCGAAACGAGCCGGAAGCGCAGGGCCCTCTGTCCCGCGCCCCGCAGCCTCCAGGGCGCGCGGGTGGAGACAGGCGGGGCCCGCAGGGGCCCGAGAGGCCGGCCCTGCTCCCGGACCCGGCGGAGAGTCCCGTAAGCCCGCAGCGCCCAGCCGGCGCGGACACGCCCCCCCCCGGCCGCCGTACGTGGCGGGGACGCGGCGCGGCTGCAGCTTCGCCCCGCGAGCCCGCGCGACCCGGCCGGGGACCGTGGCCCTGCACGCAGGGGGCGGGGCCTTGCAGGCCGGGGGCGGGGCCTTGCGGGCTGGGGCGGGGCCTGGTCGCCCCGCCCCGTGACGCGGGCGCGGCTCTGGGATATAAGCAGGCGCGTCCGCGCGTGCGCACTCCCGTCCGTCTGGGTCCGGGTCGCCTCCCGCTGCCTCCCGTGCAAATGGGCTCCCCGGCCTAGCGCCCCCGTTCCCGCCGCCCGGCCTAGCGCCCCCGTTCCCGCCGCCCGTGATCGCGCGCCGAGGTCCGCGAGGGGTCGCCGCGGAGGTGAGGGCCCGGGCGGCCGGGTGCGCAGCGCTGGGCGGACGGAAGGACCGGAAGGCGGGCGGGGCGGGCGCGGGGCAGGGCGCGCAGGGCGGGGCGGTGGAGTGGGGGGTCGGGCCCCGCGGGCCGCGGGAGCGGGGTGGGCTTGGTGTCCACCGGTCCTGGCCGGTTCCCGGAGCCCCAGACGGCGGCCTCGAGCACAAAGCCCCTTTGTTCGGCCCGCGCGGCCGGTTCGGGCTGGTTGCAGCCGCCCGCGCGCAGGGAGGCGGAGGCGGCCGAGGGTTCCGGAGCCCCGCCCCCGCCGGGTTGCCCAACGCCGCGCCGCCGCCCCTCCCCGAGCTCCCCGGGCGGGCCGGGGAGCCGGGGTGCGAGCGCCCTTCCCGCGGGGCCACCCGTTACCAGCCGGGGTCCCGGCCCCGTGTGCGCAGGTGCCGCCGGCCGCAGGCAGGAGCATGGCAGCCATCCCCTCCGGCGGCTCGCTCGTGGCCACGCACGACTACTACCGGCGTGAGTAGCCCGGCGCTGCGGGTCCAGCCCCGGGAAGCCCTGGCTGCGTGGGGAGGGGGCTGCGCTGGGGCTGACCGCCTCTCCCCTGCAGGCCGCCTGGGCTCCACTTCCAGTAACAGCTCCTGCGGAAGTGCCGAGCAGCCCGGGGAGGTGCTCCCCCACCACCCCGGTGAGTGCAGGTCCCTGCCCGCGCCCGGCCGCCGCCTGGAGGGCCCAGCAGTGGGCGGCAGCGCTGTGATCCCACCTTGTTTCCCCCAGGTCTCCCCAAAGCTGACCCGGGTCACTGGTGGGCGAGCTTCTTTTTCGGGAAGTCCACTCTCCCGTTCATGGCCACCGTGCTGGAATCCCCAGAGCAGTGAGTCCACCTTGCTGGGGGCCAGTGTGGGAGGCGGGCAGTGGTGGGGCGGGAGCAGCCTCTGACGCCCCCTCTCCCCCAGCCCCACGTCTCCCCAGGCCCCCAGCAGCATGATCACCTGTGACCTGGCGCAGGAAGCCATGAGGAAGCCACCTGGCGGCCAGCCCGGCAGTGTCAACACCGGGCCAAAGTCCTGAGTGGCCACCACCAGCCACCGGATTCCAGAGGCGCTGGGCTCTTGAGCCCTCCCCTACCCCTCCTGTGTCCCCCCCCTCCCCACCCCCCCCCACCCCGCAGACTAGGCAGGCTGCAGCAAGCAGAAGCAGTTGGGTTCTTTTATATCAAAACAGCAAAACACCAAAAGGGAAGTTGAGAGAGCCCCTCTTTGCTACCCAAACCACACGCAAGCCTTCCTGACACCCAGACCGCGTGCCTTGTCCCCAGAGGAGAATAAAACAATGAGCAGCCAGTGTGTCTGTTGGTGCCCCTGAGCCGCGCGTCCTGGGCTGTGGAGAAGCCATTCCGCCCTCACCCTCTTTACGGTGGCTGGCCCTGTCTCCCGGGCCCCTCGGGGGTCTGCTCTGAGGCCTGAGTGCCTGGAGGAGCCGGGGATCAAGAGGTCACATTGTCAAGTGACTCAACCCTTGGGCCTCTGGCTTTGGGAGGTGTTAGCTGGAGGGACCCTGTGTGCCCCTTGAAGGACTGTGATTGTACCACCGGAGAGGAGAGGACAAAGGCTGTGCCACCAAAGGGTGGCAGGCCCTGGGCCATGCTGTCTCCCAGGCGCCTTCTGGCTAGGTGTCACCTCTAGCCCCTTGTATGCTGCCCGACCCAGGAGGGGCGGTTCTGTGGCCCCCAAGTACCCAGATCTAAGGTTGAGGGTGTGGGGTGCTTCAGAGGGGACTTCCGGCTGCAGGTGGCCCAGCTTTGGGCAAAGTCCGACTTGAGCTGGGAAGAGGGGTAGTGCCTGGTGCTGCCTGCCTGCCTTGTGTCCACAGGCCTCCAGTGGCCTGGGAGGGCAGCTTGGTGGGAGGGGGGCTCAGGTGGCCCCTGTAGGAGCTGTCCTCTCCTGCCCCTCCCCCTCCATGCTGCAGACACTCGGGTCCAGGGCAGCTACAGAAATTGCCCTGCCTGGTGTCTCCGGGTGCAGCCGGGGCAGCCTCACCCAGGCTCCCTTGCAGTCCCAAGGCCAACAGCCCTGGCTGCTGAGCGCGCAGGGAGACGGTGCTCAGCCCCAGGTAGGGGCCCCGTGGCAAAGGGAAAGCAGGGTCTGGGTCCCCACCCCAGACTGTCACAGAGGGCCAGGGCCATCACAGCTGCTCTCCTGAGGCAGAGGCAGCCCTTGCCCCTGAGCGGTTGGTGGGGAGGGCCCGGCACGTCCTGGGGTCTCAGCTCCAGGCTGTGGGCATCTTCTGCCGCAGAAGGAGGCGGTCCTGGCCGGGTCTGGCCCCTCAGGTTGGGGTCTCATACCTGGAGAAGCTGGAGAGCTTCTCCAACAGGGCTTTGAAGCAGGGCCTCTCCTCAGGGTCCTTGTGCCAGCAGCACAGCGTGAGCTTGTACACGGAGGGCGGGCACTCCAGTGGGCAGGGCATGCGGTAGCCCGCGTCCACCTTCACAAAGGCTTCGTGGTTGGACATGCCTGGAGGGAGGGGTGCAGGTGCTAGGCAGCCTCCCCTCCCAGGAAGCCCGGGGCCAGGCTCTCACCTGCACCCCCACACTTGCTGGGGCCACCCCTGTCAGCACCCAGGTACTCCGAAGGGTGCCCAGGTGGCGCCCCCTCCCACCCTGCTGGGTCGGGAACACCTGGAGGCCGTACCTGGGTAGGGCACCTGGCCCCTGCTGAAGATCTCATGGAGGAGAACCCCGAAGGACCAGACATCGGACTTGGTAGAGTAGTGGCCCCGGGAGAGCGCCTCAGGGGCTGTCCACTTGTAGGGGACATTGCGGTCGTGCGACAGGTAGATGTCCTCCTGCAGGCCGACATGGGGACGGGCAGGCATGGGGGGCTCTGCGTGGTGGGCTGGTGTGCACCTGCCCCAGGTGGAGCATGAGCCCTGAGAACATGGGGGTCCCAGGCCAGCCCGGCCACCACTCGGGGAGATGCCCTCCACCTTGGGGTCAGGCCACCCCTAGGCCTGGTGAGCCGGAGGCAGAGCTGGGCAGTGTGGGGAAGGAGGAGCCCAGCTACAGGCCAGTGTGAGCCCTAGGAGGGCAGTGACCACTGGTGGGGCAACAGCCACGTTCAAGGCCATGAGTTCACAACGCGAAGGAAATGGCTGAGTACCCCCATCCGGACAAACTCGGAAAAGCTGGTGGAGTCACGCTCAGCCTGCCCTCCCGAGGGACCTGCCCCACCGCTGGCCCCGCGTGGCTTCCCTCCCCCTTGGTTCCTGGGCCGACCGAGGGCCTGCACGGCCCCCCAGCTCAGACAGGCCCTGGGAGCAGCCTCCTGTGCCCCTCCTCCCAGACACAGCCCCCCGCTCCGGCTCCTGCCTGGGGACCCCAGCTGGGAGGCCACCCCAGGCCCCTCCCGCAACCCCACCTTCACGAGCCTGGCCAGCCCGAAGTCGCCCACTTTGCAGACGTTGTTCTCCCCCACGAGGATGTTCCTGGCGGCCAGGTCCCGGTGGATGTAATTCTGCGACTCCAGGTAGCACATGCCTGCGGCCACCTGCTCGGCGATGTCCACCAGCTCCTGCAGTGGCAGGACTTTCTTGTCCGACTCTGCGGAGGCAACGGGCCGGGGTCAGGGGCCGGCGGAGGGTCCTCCTGGCTCGTGGCGGGTGGAGGGCAGCCGCCTGATGGAACCCCACCCCCGCACCCCGGCAGCCCTTCGGGAGGGCAGTTCCGGTTTGGCCCAGCCGCAGCGCGTACGCCCTGCGCACTCCAGGAATCTACGGTGAGGGTGGACCCCGGTGTGCGCGCGGGATGCCCACCCCCTGCAGCCACCGCCCTTCAAGCAAACCTGCTTCCGTTTTCCAAAGGCGGCCGTGTGAGGACCCCCCCCCCAGCACACACGGCGGGTGCTGGGCAGCCCTCCACCGGCAAGGCTCGCCGCTCCCCACTGTCGCACTCCAGCGCGGGGTCGACCACCCGCGGACAGGCAGCAGGAGGCCCCGGCCATCTTGGGCAGGGGTTGGGGGACCCAGGGTTTTGTTTCCTTGCTTGGAGGGCCGTTCCCGCCCCCGCGCGGGCAGCTCGCCCCTCACCTCGCAGGAGCTCCAGCAGGCTGCCCTTGGCCATCAGCTCCGTGACGATGTACACGGGGTCCCCCGTGGAGGCCACGGCGTACAGCGGCAGGACATGCTTGTGGCGCAGCCTTTTCATGGCCTGGATCTCCGACTGGAACGCCTGCTGGTGCAGCAGGTCATCTGCGGGGACGGGCAGCCTTGGTGGGCACAGCCCCTACCCCCTCAGCAAACATGGAGCCCTCCCAGGACACCCTCTCCCAAGGCCGGGTGTTGGGGGACCCAGCCTGCTCCCATGGTGCCCCTGCACAGCCCCCCCACACTTGGCACCTCCAGGAGGGCTCCACCGTGCCCACCCTGTGCCCTGACCACGCCAGGTGCCCTCGGATCTGACGTCTGGCCAATGCCTGCCCAAGCCAGACGTGTCCCCATGAGTCCTGGGGCCCTGATTCCTGAGTGGGGGGCCCCCAACCCTGGTGCCTCCCAAGGAGGCTGCAGGTGAGTCTCTCAGGTTCCCCGGGACCTAGTGACCTTAGCGGCTCACGGTGGTTGTAAGAATTTAACGGGCCCTTTACAGTCGATGCACTGGGTAGGAGAATGTTTTCCACGGACCGGGACCGTCAGCCTGCGCTGCTGAGGGTGCAGCGGGGGCACAGCCGCGGGCCTGGGGCCGCTCACCTCGGGCTACCACCTTAATGGCCACGCGGACCTGGTCTTTCCAGAGCCCTTCGAAGACCTCCCCGAAGTAGCCGGAACCCAGCTTCCTGCGCAGCGAGAACTCCTCCCGGGGCCGCTCCCAGTCGGCGCAGTGGGGCAGGGGGTCGGGCCTGTGCTGCGGAGACGGGTGGGCGCGCGGCTGCAATTCCCCCTGAGCCCGGCAGGGGGAGCCCGTAGCCAAACCTCACGGGTAGGGGCTGCCCCCGGCGGGGGTCCCCGCGTCCAGCGCAGGACCCTCGTCCCAGGCAGAGACGCAGGGCGCAGCAGCAATGTCGTGGCCTCTTGCAGGCCTCCGCCCCACGCACCACTCCCGGCTCTGTAGGACCTCGGCTTCCAGGGCGTCAGAGGCCCCTGCGGCCCGCACCCCCCTGCGTGGCCCTGCGGGTCCGGGTCCGGGCGGCCCTACCTTCCAGCAGGGCCGGGCCAGCTGCAGGCCGTGGGACAGGCTGTGCGCCTTGTGGTGCTCCAGCAGCATGGACAGGCTGGGGAAGGACACGGCCTCGCTGAGGTGCAGGCGGCCGGCGCGTCTCCAGATCTTGTAATGCCGCACCGCCTCTCTGTCCCGCACTGCGCGGGCGGGCGGGCGTGTCAGCAGGCAGGTGGGCACCCGGGGACCCTGCCGCCCGGGTCGGGGAGCAGCTCACAGGCCTGGGGTGCGAGCGGGCGCCGCGCCCGGCCTCGTGCCTGGCGGTCTTCCCAGTGGTAAGAGGGGAACCCCAGACCCACAGCGACAGCCGCCCTGCGGAAGCCCCCGGAAAAGGGTCCCGGGTCCTGGACACGCAGCCAGGTGGGGGGAGGGGCCAGACCCGCACAGGCAGCAAGGAGGGGCTTTGGGACCCGAGACCCCGCGGAGCAGGACAGGGGCTGGTGTACCTGAGAGGACGTAGTCCGCGCCCGGCTTCTCGCTGACCCTGACCAGGAAGGACCCGGGCTCGTTGCCGGCGGCCTGGAGCCGGTGCAGCGCTTCCGAGCGCGAGATGCGGCCGAAGAACCACCTGCAGGACAGGGGCGGGGGAGGGGCAGACCCTGACCCACACTGAGCCTCTGGGTCACCTGACCCCCGCTCCGAGCCTTTCTCCAGCCTGACGCCCCTGCTTTGCCCGCCACAGACCCGTGTCCCAGGGGCTGGCTCTGGACACCAGGCAGGGCTCTCTGGCCTGGGGCGCCTCCCACCGCCCTGCCTGAGGGTCCCCTGTGGTCAGAGCCCCGTCCGGGGACCTGCCACCCGTCCACTGACCTATGTCATCCTGCGGGTGTGTGGCTACTTCTGCGACCCAGGCCAGGCAGGCTGTGCTCCCGCAGGCTGAGCAGCAGCTGTGCACGTGTGGCTGGGTTCACACGCATGTTCACACGTACACACATGCACATGCATTCACATGCTTACTCACATACCTGCACATGTGCGATCACTTGTGTCTATGTGCGTTTGCACACATGTGTCCACCAGGCATGGGTCAGCCCTGGACTCTGGGCTGCAGGGTGGGGCTGGTGGTTCCCCAAGTGACCTCTGCTGCCAGCCGCCCTGCCCTTTGCACCCCAGCTCCCTCGGCACTGTTGGAACGCACCCCACATGCACGCCTTGGCGGGCTCCCCGCCCCCCATGCTGCCTCCTCCTGCAGCTCCAGTGGACGGCGCTCTCTCCAGCCCCGGCCTCCCCTCCAGCCGGGCCCCCCCTGCATTGGCACCCCCTGTGCAGCCCCCCACCCGGCCTGCACTCAGGCAAGGCAGACAGATGGCGAGGGACCTGGGATCCCGGACGGAACCCAGGCAGGCCACGGGGTCCCTCTGGCCTAACGCCCCCCAGGAACCAGCTCAGGTCTTGTGGATTCGCCCACCGCAGGCAGCCCCCGCGGTTCGAGCCGGTGGGGCAGCTCTGGGGCTGCCGCCTGCAGCCGCCTCAGCGGGCCGAGGGCGGGAGGGTGCGGGGAGCAGGTGCGGCAGCCCACACCCGGGATGAGCGTGTCGCAATGCCCTCCTCCTCCCAACGAGGCCACATCTGGTTTCAGTTGTCGGAGGTGGTTCCCCAAAAGGCCCAGTCCTCTGCTGGCCGCCCGGGAGCCCCCGTCACCTCTCCTGCCCCTCCGCATCCGGGCACCCCAAAGTGACCGTGGGGGAGTCCAGCGGGAGGAGCCATGCGCCTGCACTGCCCCTCACCCCAGATGTCACCCAACCAAAGCCCAGTCGCTCTCCTGGGACCGAGATGGGGGGTGCAGCCCCGAGTGGGAGGCCCAGGGAGACGCGCGTCACCGCCCTCCCTGGCTGGCCCAGCACCCCTGCCGCTGCCCCTCCCCAGGACGCACGGTGCAGAGCTGTGACAGCGGCCCTGCCCGGCGCTCCCCGGGGGTTGAGAGGACCCAGGGACACTCACGGCTCAGACTGCACGGTCTCCTCCTCAGCCAGGTAGATGCAGGGCACGTAGCCCTCGGCCAGGGCCCTGCCCTCCGAGTCCAGCCGCGTGGCCCACCACCACTCCTCCTCCTTCCTGGTCACCTGAAACAGGTCCCCGGCCCGGAAGCTCAGCTCCTCCTCTGTCCGGGCCTCGAAGTCCCAGAGGCCCACGTACCTGGGGCCCAGGGGGGCCTGGCCTCGGGACACCATGGCGGCTGAAGCGGCAGGTCTGGGCCACCTGGCCTCCTAGCAGGCTGGGAGTGGTGGGTGGGCGGGGCCGACTGACAGGTCACCCCGCCCACCCACTTCCATCACTAGTGAGACGGTGACAGGCTGGTGGCTCTCTGAGCAGCCTGGCCCCACCCAGGGCCTGTCATCCCCACCTGGTACCTGTTCAACCCACCTGGGCAGGAAACGTGCCGCCTAGTGACTAGGTGTCCGGACCTGAGCCTGAGCGAGGGGGAGGGAGTGGCTGGTCCGAGGGGCCCTGCTGGGGTTCCCCTGTATTGGAACCCGAAGCTGGGGCCGGACAGACAGTCGTGGGACAGACAGTCGGGCAGCAGGCTGGAGCCGTGCAGAGCCCGTGGGATCCCCTCCGCCCTCCCTGAAGACCCTCCTGCCCACCACAGAGCCCAGGCCGCTCTCTGACCTCGGCCTGGAGCTGGAGTGGCCGCAGTGGGTGGCCCGGGGGGGGGGACCCCAGGGAGCCGTGGGGTGTGGGGTCCGGTAAGAGTAACAGCAGGAGCGCGTTGGGTTCAACGAGGTCTCAGACGTGGGACAGTGACGTGGGGAAGGGGCAGCAGGCACTGTGGAGGGGTCACCGCTGGGCCCCCTGAGCCCCCACCTGCTCACCTGTACTCCCCACCCTCTCAGCCTGGGATCCCACCCAGGGGCCCTGGGGGCGGCTGGGTGCAGCGTGCCTGGGGCTCTGCCTGAGTCACCCCCGGAAGCCAGTTTGGTGACTGGGCGTCCTGGCTCCGCCCAGAGGCTCGGCAGCACAGACCTGCCGGCCCGGCCGACTGGGGCGCGACACCAACGGCACCCCCACCCCCACGCGCACCTGACGCGCGCGTGTGACCGAGCTGCACTCCCCTTCCCGCCGGGGCTGCTGCCCAGCTCGCCCCTTTCACGGCAGCTCCAAGCAGGCAGGCTGCACCTTCCCGGGGGCCGGAGCCCACCCTCCCTACGCAGGGGGGACCTGAGCCCTGAGGTGGCTCTTCCTACCCCACCCCTGCAGGTGTCCCCGCCGCCCCTCACAGCCCCTGGGGGCAGGGGTCCCTCTGTGAGCTCAAAGGGCCTGTGGTCATTGGTGCACGGGAGGGTGGCCTTGTCCCAGAAGGTGGGGTTGGGGACCCTGAAGTCGGACCTCACCTGCCCAGTCCCTCTGCCCCTCCATCTGTCCATCTGTGGTGACCCAATGGTGACCGGGTCGCACCTCCTCCCTCGGTGACATCCAGTGGGGCTGGGAGCACACACTCTGGAGATGTTGCTTCTGTTTCCCTGGAGCATTTTGCCACCCAGTGGCCCACCCCGCACGCCACCCACCCTCCACCTGCCTGACTGCGCAGCCAGGCGGGCACCCGCCTGGGCACCACCGAGGCGCAGCTGTTCGCGGACCCCTGACCACAACAGCCACCCCCCCAGTACAGCCCCAGCCCTCAGCCCGACCTTCCCGTGGGCTGACCCGGCCTCTCCCAGCCCGGGCAGGTGCAAAGGGCCGTCCCTACAGCCCCTACGCGGGGCGGGGGTCTGCCTCTGGGTCTCCAGCTCTGCGCCCAGGACGCCCTGGGGTGGGGCTGTCGGCTGCAGCTCCTGCCGCGTCGCTGGGGCCCACGGGCAACGCAAGTCGGCTTGTTCCACCCGTAGTCACTGAGCGCTGCCTTGCTGCTCGCACAGGGTCTGCACGTGGGAGGGGCCCCAGCGGGGCGCAGGGCCCGTCGGCCCGTCGAGGGGAGACTCTGCTCCACCCTTCCTTCTCGGCTGCGTTCCGCCCCCACCAGCCTCCCTGAACCCCAGGCTGCACCCACATGCTGAACCCCAGGCTGCACCCACATGCTGAGGGGGGCGCAGGGGGCTGGAACACCCTGAGGCTCCACTGTGGGTGTTGAGGAACCCCCCAGCCAATCTGGTGCAGGGACAGGTGTCTGGCTGGGGCTAATGACCCCGTGAGTGCGTCCAGCCCTTTCACCTCCTGCCCACAGACGGTCATTGGCTCTCCCCTCAGAGGCCACCCCCAACCCGGCAGCTCCTCCAGAGGCTCTGGCTTTGTCCCCACCCTGCACGACACCTTGGGGATCCCCTTGGGGCCCCCCACCACACACCCAGGGAACAGCCAGTGCAGTTTACAAACTGGTACGGCGGTCGCCCTGTGAACTTCAGGGGGCAACGGGCCCGAGGGGCTGCTCCGTGCAACTGAGGCCCATCATGTTGTGGGGGACGATGTGAAGAAGAAAACATCTACAAACGGAACTGGGGGGCCCGGAAGGGCCTGCAGCCCCGCCCGCCACCTGCTCCTCCAAGTGCAGGCCGAGGTCGGGCAGGTGGTTTCCCTCCACCCAGACACAGGGCCCCTCACCTGGGAAGCTGCGCCCCTGACCCCCTGGGCACAGGGTGGGCCTCTCCAGGCCGAGGGAGGACCCCTGGTGCTGACCCCGGCCACGCTGGGGTATCACTGGGTGAATTCCTCCTGCAGTCTCCCCACCCCGGCTGCAGCCTCTGGGACTCAGCACACTCCCTCCAGAGCTGGGGGCCGGCGGCTCCGCTTGCTCGGGTGGCCTCACTGTCACACCTGGTCCCCAGGCCTCCTGTGGGCCCCCCCAGAAAGCCCAAAGACCCCCATGGTGGGCTAAGGTCCTCCCCACCCAGGTGAGCAAGCCAGATTCTGTCCGTCCTTCCTTGAGGTGGTTGTTTTTCTAGTAGAAACCTGTGCTGGAGCCCTGGCTGGTAGCACAGTGGATAAGGTGCCGGCCTGCGAACCCAAAGGTTGCTGGTTCGATTCCCCAGCCAGGGCACAGAACCAGGTTGCAGCCAGGTCTCCAGTCAGGTCTGTGGCTGGAGGCAGGTGAAAGGCAACCATACATTGATGTTTCTTTCCCTCTCTGCCTCTCTCCCTTCCCCTCTCTCTGAAAATAATAAATAAAATCTTTAAAAAAAAATTTACCTTGTCTATCCACCACCAGACGTAACTAAGCATCCTTTAAAAAAAAAAAAAAGAAAGAAAAGAAAAGAAAAGAAACCTGTGCTGGGAAGCAGGACCCCCTCCCCCACCTGGCCACCTCCAGGAGGGAGGGAGACGGGTTCCTCCTCCTCCTTCTTTTGGGGAGCGTTCCGGCTGAGGCTGGAGCCTGAGTCCCTCCTACGGGGCACATGATGGGGTGTCTGTGCTCACTCAGGTGCACACCCCTGGGATTGTGACCATGCTTGGGGTCCAGGGTCACTCTGCCCAGGTCAGCACAAAGCACAAGGACGGATAGGGCTTTGCCTTGGAACTTGGCTCCGTGGGGCCACCAGGGCTCTGGGATGGGAACTGTCCCCAGGGCGCCACTTACAAAGGTTCTCCAAGGACACAGGTACAGAGGTGGTGGCGGCCAGGGGCTAAGGGGGCGCCAGGTCAGAGCAGGCGGCGGGGGGCCCTCTGGTGGTCAGCCTCACCACCTGGCTGTCCACTTACGCCGTTTCTGCAAGAAACCCGCAAAAGGTGTCCTCTGTGACGACATACATACAACTGGACGTGACCAACAATGATCTCAGATGAGAAGTTTAATAGCACAAAACCGGCTGACGGTGAGAAACAGAAAAAGGGGTGGAGCCAAAGAGATGGCAGAGGTCCAGGCAGTGCCCTGCCCAGAAGAGGGGGCGGCTGTGTGCCCCATCTGTCTCTGCAGGTGGGCTGCAGGGCTGGGGGTGTCTTCCTCACCCCTCAACCAGCACCCCTTTTCCGAACAACCCAGCTCTTGCCCCTCAGACCCTTAAATACCAGCAGCTGTCACTGGAGCCCAGGGCAGGGGCCTCCCGCCACAGAGCAGAATGGGAGGGGTCCGACCCCGGACAAACACGGCCTGGAGGGTCCCTGCCTCCTCTGTCCTTCCCAGGGAAGGCTTAGGGTGCCTTGGTGTGTCAGACTGACCCCTTCCGGGGGGAGACCCAGTCTCTCCGAGAGGTCGCAGAGGCTGAGGACGCTCTGAGGGGCTGCCTGGAGGGGGGGCGGGGGGAGCGGGGGTGGGGGGGCGGCTCTATTTGCCCAGACCCACTGGAGGGGCGGCCGTTCCCGGGGCGACAGGCGTCACCCGCCTGAGAGCTCAGGGTCCCCTTTTCCTGGGCGCGCTGGGCCGGGCTGGAGCGGGGGTTCCGCCTGAAATAACCCACAGGCTGAGGCCGCCGCGGGAAGCCCCGCGCAGGGAGGGGACTCAGGGACCCGCCGCCTTTGCTCCCACCACGAGCCGGGCCTTCCGACCGCTGGCGGTGGCCCCAGCGCCCCGGGGAAGCGCGAAGCCGGGGTCGGGTCTCCAAGCCGAGAGGCGGGCGCCGCCGACCCGACGGGAACCGGGTTCCTCCCACCGCGGCGCCCGGAGCGCCCGCAGCCCCTCAAGTCCCGGGCCGGCGGCGGGGGTCTCCCGCAACGCCCTGCGCTTCCGCCCCACCCCCGGGCCCCGCAGGACGTCACAGAGGCCGGCGATCCCCATGGCAACCCGCTGGAAGCCGCGGCGCGAAGCTGACCGCCTCCCTCGCGCGCAGAAACCCGCAAGGCTGGGCGCGCGCCAGGCGGCAGGGCACGTGGCCGCGCCGGGTGGCTGGGTGAGCGGGGGGCGCGCGGGGAGGCGGGGAGCGGCGGCGCGGGGTGGGCCCCCGGGATCCCGGCCTGCGGGCGAGCGACGTGAGGCCGGTCGGGAAGGCGGGGCCCCTGGGTAGGCGGGCCAGGGCGCCCGGGGACCCCTCCCGCGGCTCACCGCAGCGCCCCTGGACCTTCCGCCGGGAGACACACCGCCGCGGCCTGGGGGCGCCCCGGAGGGTGGCCCATCCAGGGGCGAGATTTCCCTCTAGAGGCCGCAGCGGGACGTAGGACCCGAGTCCCAGGCTCCCGGTCAGGGCTGGCACCTCACCCCGGAGACCTTCCACTGCGCCCGGCCTGGTCAGGCCCCTCTGTCCCTGACTGACCTTTGCGGGGAGGCAGCGGCCCCTTAGCTGTTTCCCTGTGAGTCACCCGACCTGTTGGGTCGCCCTTGGGTTTCCCGGGCAACCTGAGCTTTCCCGGGGGATCGGGGACCCTGGGGACCTGGGAGAGCAGCGGGGGACGATGCCTCCCTCCCCGAGGGGCCCCAGCGGGGCCTGGGACCACGCGGCACCCAGCTGTGGGGCGCACTGACGCCCAGAGCCGGACCGGGGACGGGGCTCCCAGCCCAGGAGGTGAGGCTGGGGCTGATGGCCGGCCTGAAGCCCGGGCGGGACGGAGGGCGAGTTGCCCAGCTGCGGGCCTTCCTGTGGAGTCCGGAGCTCCAGGTCACCGCCGGGCGCCGCACCGGAGGGGCCCCTGCACGGCTGTTCCTCAGGGCAGAGGCCTGGGGCCACCTGCCTCCCAGCTGCGCTGCCTTGGGGTGAACCTGGCCCCTGCGGTGAGGGGGTCCAAGGGGACCCCAGTGCTGCTCAGGCAGGATGGCACTGAGTCCTCTCAGTGGCCCTGAGGAGTGACAGTCCCCCACTTCAAAGAGGCCTGGAGGCCTTTGCCGGACTGCACGGCTGGTCGGTGGCTGGGTTTTCCGCCCGAGACCCTCTGGCCCCAGAGCCCAGCTTTGTCTGAGCCTCGCCCTGCGCCTTCCTGACTGACCGTCAGTCCCGTTGGCCCTAAATGCCTGTTTTTAATGCCTCTGCAGCCTGCCCCCCACCCCCAGGCCCAGGCAGCCAGCTGCGGAGAGGAGCTCCCCACGGGGCCGCCTGGAGAGACAGAGGCCCCAGCGTGGGGCGCCGGCCCGAAGTCAGCAACACACACGCAGCCACGGCCCCCGGGGTGCCTGGGTTGGGGGTGCACCCGGGGGCCAGCTGATGGGTCCCCACTCACGCCCCTCTCTCCACCCCTCCCTGCAGACAATGACCTCCCAGGTGACAGGCCTAGGCCTGGACAAGATGAAGCTGGACAGTCCGCAGTCCTTCCTGGACCAGGAGGAGGCCGAGGAGGCCGAGGACCGGCAGCTGCTGGACCCAGAGGCGTGGCGGACCTACACCACCCGCCGCAACGCCCTCCGGGAGTTCCTGACCTGCGACCTGAGCCCGCACCTGCTGAAGCGGCACCACGCCCGCGTGGAGCTGCTGCGCAAGTGCTCCTACCACGTCGAGATCCTGCCCAAGCACCTGGCGCTGGGCGACCAGAGCCCGCTGGTGCTGCCCAGCACGGTCTTCCAACTCATCGACCCCTGGAAGTTCCAGCGCATGAAGAAGGTGGGCACCGCGCAGACCAAGATCCAGCTGCTGCTGCTCGGGGACCTGCTGGAGCAGCTGGACCGGGGCCGCGCCGAGCTGGACGCCCTGCTGGAGTCGCCGGGCCCGCGGCCCTTCCTGGCGGGCTGGGCCCTGGTGGAGCAGCGGCTGGCAGGCCTGTCCACCCTCATGGACAACTTCCTGGCCTTGATGGTGCCGGGCCGCCTGCACATCAAGCACCGCCTGGTGTCGGACGTGGGCACCGCCAAGGTCCCGCACATCCGGCTCGTGCTCAGCGCCAAGATGCCCGTGCTGTTCGACCGGAAGGCGTCGGTGGCCCACCGGGACTGGGTGGCCCTGCGCTGGTTCGTCACCACCCAGCCGGTGGCGCCGGAACCTTTCGAGCTGCGCTTCCAGCTGCTGGACCCACGGACACCGCAGGAGGGGCAGCAGCGCGGTGTCATCCCGGTGGCCGCCTGCGCCTTTGAGGTGCGCAACCTGCTGCCCAGCCGCACCTACAGGTTCACGGTCCAGCGGGCGGAGAGCTACACGCTGGTGTACGAGCCCTGGAGAGACAGCCTCACCCTGCAGACCCAGCCGGGCACCCCCGCAGCGCCCGACCACGGCCGGCTGGGCAGGCCGGGCCGCCCCTGACCGCAGCTCTCGAGAGAAGATTTTTAATATTTACCTGCCAATAAAGAGGAGTATAAACGCACACTCGGTGAACGGAGCAAACCTCTGCCGCTCCGAGGGCGGCAGGGGCCATGTGAGCTTCATCCCTGACTCCGCCCGGGCCCCGCACGAGCCCCGGGCCCCTGCAACTTTTCGGGGGTACCCAGGCCTGGGGTGAGAAACCTCAGCCTTGATGGCGGCAGCCCCAGGGGCTTTGCCCCCTCAGCGCCGGCCTCTGCCATCACCGCAGCCAGCGCAGTGGCCTCTGTGCTGTGGCTGACTTTGCATCCTCCTAGGCCAGGGCTCCCCACGGGGGACGGACAGCCCCAGGTCCCCGCAGGTCACACCCCCAGGGTCAGGCAGGTCCCCGCCTGCAGATTCATCAGGCTCAGGGTACCCGAGGCCAAAAGGACACTTTCTAAAATGGCAATAAAAAGTCTTATCTTTTCCCCAAATGAAGCTGAAGTTTATCAGCTCCTCCATCCCGAGGTGGTTGAGGGTCCCACAGATGCAGGCCTGCCTGCAGCTACTGTCCGGGGGAGCCCGTGTCCGTCCCCACCAACTGCTGGTGTCCAGCTCACTTGGGTGGCAAGCCCCTTGGTGTTGCGCACCTGTGACCTCCTGGGTGTGCTCACGTGACCTCAGGGTGGCCCGAGGTCTCTCCCTGCCCCCCTCCTGTGGACACACTGGGTGAGGGTGGCTCTAGCGCCCTCCCCAGCCATGGACAGGGTGCTCTTAGGTGGGGATTCAGCCTGGGGGTGCCCCCCAGCCCGTCCAGCCCCCGGCTGCCTGTGTCCTTCCAGCGTGCCCCGCAGGGTCCAGCCAGACTGTCTCACCGTCCGTGGCACCAGGTGTCCTGGATGCCGTCCTGCAGGAATCCTGCTCAGAAACGGCAGGGAGCAGGCCAGGGCCAGGGCCTGCGGTCACGCCTGCCCGAGAGGACCAGGCGGCGGTGGGCTCACCCGGGGAAGTGCGCCTGGCACACCAGCCACGGCTCCTCTGCCTGGCGCCTCCCTCAGCGGGGCCTGTCCTCATGCCCCCACCCAGGAAGGCGCGGCCCGGGGGCCACAGGTCCCGACTGGGAGCAACCTCGCCCTGGGCCCACCCTGCCCCCCGTCACCGGCCGCTCACTCAGGACCACCCTCCGAGCGGAGCTCCCCCCGAGTCCTTCCTGCAGCTCAGTTGGGGTTTCAATGCCCTTTCCCCCGGGAAGCCCTCCCTGACTCCAGGGACGGGGTCTCAACGCCCTGCCGGCTCGAGGGGCCGTAGCTTCTCGTGGCTGCCACGGTGCAGACGTCATCCGGGGATGGCTGTCCGGCTCCCTCGCGGTGGACACTCGGGGCACAAAGGCCGGGACGCTGTCCGTGGGAAGTCTGCCCGTGACCTCCCTGAGACCCGCAGACAGGCCAGGGCCTGGACACGCCTTCCTCCGCGCAGCCACACCCCGGGGCCGGGCGGGGGCACCCAGGGCTCAGCCACACACAAGAGGAGTAGCCCCGGTCGGCCCGCAGCGGGTGTGTGGTGCCCGAGGTCCTGGGCAGCAGCAAAGGACCTGCTGGCGGCGTGGGAACTTTGGACTTGGACTTCGGGGCCAGACGTGTCGAAGGTCAGAGTTCAGAGAGCTGGGCAGGCCGACAGCACCTGGACCCGGCACGTGGCTGGGGCCCCTCCTCCCAGCCGGCCTCCCCGCTTCCTCAGCCCAGGCAGCTGACCTTCAGCTGGGGCCGGGCCCTCCGCTGCCCGGCAGGGGAACCCCCCACGCCCCGCTCCCCCCCCAGCACCTGCACTGCGGGCTTCACAGCCACCACAGTCCCCACACAGACCCGGAAATACTCAGCGGGGAGAGAGCAGCGTGGCCTTTAGAATAAAATTAATTTTAATCGCATAAGATACAAAAGTGGAATGTAGAAATTTGATTTGTACAAAACTTCAGAATCAGACATACATAGATACATCCTTCCTGCCACAGGCCCGGCCCCTGGGGACCGAAGAAAAGTGCGCTGAGACCCAGGGGCCCTGAGGGCAGTGGGGCCGCAGGTGCCGGCCGGCGGTGGCCAGACAAGGCGTCTCTGGCCTGCCGTTGGCTGAGGACCCTGTCCCGGTCACAGAGAATCTGGTTTTGGTTGGAAAGTAGAAAGTAAAGCTGAGGTGCATGGCCGGCGTCAAAGACCAAAGATCGGGACGCCCGTCCCTCCGGACCCGGACCCGCCCAGGGACACAGCCCACCCCGGAGGGGCCCGTCACCACGGCGGCAGTGGACGCAGGTCAGCCGGGAGCGGGCACGGGGCGACCCTGTGCCTTCCGCCACGGCTGCAGACGGCGGTCACGCGTGGCGGCCGGCGGGGCTGGCCGTGACCGATGAAGGCACGTGGGGCTTCGCTGAGCAGGGCCGAGGCAGCCGGCAGGGAAGTGGGGTGTCCCCGCTGTCCCAGCAGCTGGGGGGCAGGGGCGGCGGAGGTGGGCCCCTCAGGGAGCCACGGCCGGCCTCCTCCGGACTCGCACCTGGCCGACGGGCACCAGGCTCCCCTGGGCCTCGCAGAAGTCCAGAAGCCGGCGCCACAGAGGGCAGCAGCGCAGAAGGAGGTGGTCTCCTGCGGGAGGCTGCGGTCAGCACTGGCCCCCGAGGGCGGGCCCGCCCCGCCGCCCCGCCGCCCCGCCGCCCCACCGCCCCGCCGCAGCCCTTACCCACGAAGCAGAGCCCCTCCTGGGCCCGCGTGATGGCCACGTTCACTTGATTAGGGTCCACGACGAAGCCCAGGAACCTCTTCAGCCAGCTCTTGGTCGGCCGCTGGTCCAGCTCGCTCTCCGGGCAGGAGCGGACGGTGCTCACCAGCACGTAGCGCCATTCGCTCCCTGGGGACGGCACCGTGAGGCTCCTCCCTGTCCCCGCCCGGGGTCCCCGCCCGGGAGCCCCACCCGGGAGCCGGCCGCAGCCTCACCCTGGCTCTTGGTGATGGAGCACACGGTCACCCCCTTGACGCCCCTCTGCGCAAGACACTTGGTGATCTCGGCAGCCTGCGCGTTGTAGGGGGTGAGGATGGCAATGTCCTTGGGCTCCACAGCCCTGTCCAGCGTCAGCTGCTTCGCAATGCGGACCTGCAGGGCAGCGGCGGCTGCTGAAAGCCCCACTCTGGGTGCCGGGGCCTCGCCTGTTGCCCCAGCGCCTCTGCCGCCTTCTCGGGGACCCTCCAGAACCAAAGGGCAGCAGGGAAGGGCTCACAGACACTCCCCCGCCCTGCTACCTCCCCCAGGAAGCTCTCCCGGAGCAAAGGACACCGGGGACACCGTGGGACACTCACCACCTCTGCCACCTCATCCAGGTTGGCCTTGGAGTTCTCGTTCCCTTCATCCGTGGACACCAGCAGGCTCTGCTCGTGGCCCTGCACGTGGCCAAAGATGACGGGGCAGCTCTCCCGGTCCACGTGGCCCAGGATGCTGGGCGGCCGGCGCAGGCCCTGCCAGGTCTTCAGCTTCCTCTGGTAGAACTCCATGGAGGGGAAGGCGCAGATGTCCTTGTGCTGCCGGGAAGGACGTGAGCCAGGGACCGGCCGGGGCTGCCTGGCCGGCCCCTGGGGGAGGCCCAGAGGGGGGGGCAGCGGAGGCTGGGCCGGCTCACCATGCGGTACTGCGTGTCCAGCATGTGGGCATCCCTGTGGTACCTCTCAAAGAGGGACCGGTCCAGCCCCAGGCTCTGCAGATGCTCATTCTTGACCACGGGCCGCAGCTGCTTGTGGTCCCCAAGAAGAACCACCTGGAGGGACAGACAGGCGTGGTCCTGCCGCCCCAGGCCCAGAGGTGCCCCCGGCCACAGCGACCCCCCCCACCCCTGTCCGGCCCTCCACCAGCCCCGGAACCCAGGGGCCCGCCCTCCCCTCACCCCCCGCAGCGCCTGTGCCTCACCTTCTCGGCGTTGGAGAAGCTCACCAGGGGGATGAGGGTCTCGGGCTCCGTGGCCATGCCCGCCTCGTCCACCAGGATCTGCCGCACGCGCAGGCTCTTGAGGCTGGTGGCGGCCGCACAGGAGCACGTGCACAGGATGACGCGGTGGCGGCCCAGCTCCAGCTTCCGTGCCTTCGCCAGGACCCTCTTGTACCTGCGCGGGGACGCCGCCCGGTCAGCAGGGGCCCCCGCGCCGCCGGGCCACCGTGCCGGGGCTCCCGCCACTCACTCGGACATCTCCTCCTCGGAGAAGATCTCCCCTCTCTGCAGCCGGGCGTCAAAGGCCCTGATGGCGGGTGCGCAGGGGTTGGGGTGCTGCCGGACCAGGTGGTGCAGGGTGATGCTCCTGTGGGGAGACCCGCGTGAAGCCCCCGCCGCCCGAGGCAGGACCATCGGGCAGCCCAGCCTCCCACCCACCCCGGTACAGGCGGGCAGACGGCAGGGGGCTGCACCTGAGGGTCGGGTTGGGCCTCCCTTCCCGAGGGGTTCTCCTGGGTGGGCCCCGGCTGCTCACACCCGGCACCGGGAACTCGGTGGCCTCCGCCTGCTCCCCGTACACACGGAGGGGCCTCAGCTCCTCTTTCCTGCTCAGCAGCATTCCTGGGGGTGGGCGGGCGTGAGCGGCCATCCCCGCGGGGCCCCACCCCCGCCCCCACGCAGCCACCCCGGGCACCTGCGACTACGTCCACCGACTTGTTGGAGGGGCCGCAGTACAAGATGCAGGAGGGGCCTCCAGGCAGCGGCAGCTCCTCGTTGGACTTGTGAAACCAGAACACGATGTGGAAGCCCACCACCGTCTTCCCCGTGCCTGTGGGCGGTCAGAGGGCGGGTGAGCGGAGCGGCCAGCTGCCTGCCCGGACCCCGCACCCCAGCCGCCCGCCTGGGCCCACCTGGGGGTCCCTGAATGACGGTGAACGGCTTCTTCAGAGCCTCTCTGACGGCCCCGTTCTGGCTGGGGTTCAGCTGGCGGCGGCCTCCAGGCATGTCAAAGACCTGCAGCTCCAGGAACCTTCTGGGGGTCCCTGGGGAAGGGGCCAGGCTCTCCTGAGCTCCGGGGCGGGGTGGGCCAGGGCAGCAGGACAGGGCTCAGGGCAACTGGAGGCCCCCACCTACCTCTGTAGAGGGGCCGGCGCGGGCCCGGAAGGTGGCCGGAAGGGTGGCCGGAAGGGTGGCGGGGCAGGGGGATGGGGCGGCCCAGGGCGATGCTGATGACCAGCTGGGACGCGTTCCTCAGCCCGCGCACAGCTTCCTCCTTGCGGCTGGGGGCATGTGTGGGCGGAGATGGACCCTGAAACTTCCAGGCCCCCCAGGGACGGCGGCTGCTCTGCCGCCTGCCCCCCTCGGGTCCCAGAAAAGGGGGCCCGGGGTTCCTGCCCCTCCCCGCACCCCCGGCCAGGGGGAACCACTCACATGTCGGGAAGCTGCTTGGGCAGCACCTCCACGGTGAACCGGGTGCCGGGTCTCAGGACCTCCTCCGGGACCTTCTCCATGGCCATGTGGTGGACGAAGAAGTGCACCTGCCTGTCGCCCTCGAGCCGGCCGCCCTCGGGGTTCGGGTCCGAGTCCTCCGTCAGCCCGTGCGCCACCCAGGTGTAGGTGTCGGGGTCGAGGGTGAGGACCCCGCCGGGCGGGGCAGCCAGGGGCTGCGGGCCGGGGCTGGCTTCCGGGGGCGCGGCCCGCAGCCCCTCCAGCCGGATGCAGAGGTAGCAGTGGTCGAAGCTGAGGTCGATGTTGCGCTCGCGGAGGAAGGCGCCCTCCAGGCGGAAGCTGCCTCGCAGCGGCTCCTGCTCCGGGCGCCCCGGGCGCCCCGGGCTCCAGGCTACGCGCACGTGCTGCAGGGTGACCGAGTCGCTCTCCGCCACGGTGCTGGTGGCCGACTCCAGGGAGCAGAAGGGCTGCCACACGCGGCAGTAGTCCTCCACGCGGCAGAAGCTGTCCTGGCCGGCCTGCGGGGTGTGGCCCGAGAGGCAGTCCCCCGGCCGGTCCACGTGTTCCAGGCACAGGGTGAGGCCGGGCGCCACGGAGCACAGCTGCAGGGCGGGCGCCAGGAGCCCGCGGTGCAGCGCAGAGCCCAGCTGCACCTGCAGCGTGTGCCCGCCGGCCAGCTCCCGCACCACCTCCACGAAGTGGCCGCAGAGGCTGCGCGTCACCCGCCCCAGCTCCTGCTGCGGCTGCTTGGCCGCCACCTGCGCCCGCACCAGGCCCGCCACCTCCGGCCAGCGCTGCTCCTCCACCAGCGCCAGCAGCCGCTGCCACAGGGCGGCGTCGACGGGCCAGGTGTGCGGGTCCAGCAGGGCGCCGGACAGCGGGGGGCACGGGCCGTTCTCCAGCACGGAGTAGACGCGGCGCCGCCACTGAAGCCGCAGGCCCGGCCGGCCGTCCAGGGCCCGCGGCTGCTCCGCCAGCTGGAGGCAGCGGTAGAACACGGGGCAGGGGTCCGGCAGGGTCTCTGGGTTGGCCGGGAAGAGCAGCTTGAAGCAGCGGGCGCCCGGCTCCGCGTCCACCACGAAGCCCAGCTTCTGCAGCGGCTGGGCCCTGAGCTGTGTGGCCAGGTGCAGGCTGCAGGCCCGGCGCTGGTAGCTCTGCGCCCGCCCGTGCTGAAGGCTGAACTCCTGGCAGAGCCTGTCGATGTCCCGGGCGGAGTAGGTGGAGCCCCCCTGGCCCAGCACCAGCAGGATCTGCCGCTGCAGCACCACGTCCAGGTACCGGCGAATGGGGGAGCTGGCCCAGGTGTACCAGTCCACCTGCAGCGAGTAGTGGCTGGCCGCCTGCTGTGCGCCCTGGCTGGAGCGGCCGAAGACGGAGCGGCCCAGGGCCTTGCGGAAGTCCAGGCGCACGCCGGCCAGGGAGGGGTGCATGTCGTCCGTGGTGATGAGGTCCACCAGCAGGTCCGTGTCCTGGGCCTGGGCCGCGTGCTGGGCGAGCCTCCAGAGGGAGGCCAGCAGGTGCAGCCGAGCGTTGGGGGGCACCTGGCCCCGCAGGTGCTGCCTCAGGTGAAGCGACAGGGGCACCCGCTCCCCATGCTTCTCGTTCACGGCGTCCAGCTGGCGGCTGCTGGGGGTGGGCTGCCAGCGCAGCGGGGTGACCGTGCGGGTGCGCTCGCTGCCGACCAGGAACTCGGCCACCTGGCTGTTGAACTGGACCATGTACTCTTTGACCATGGCGTGGGCCACGCGGAAGCCCAGCACGCTGTCCTCATCCGGCTGCTCGTAGGGGCAGGCGGCCTGCAGGCGGCGCCGGCGCAGCACCCGGGCGAAGTAGCAGGCAGCCGCCACGCAGGTGTCCACGGAGTCCAGGTGGGCGGGCAGCTCCCGGCCGGCCCCCGGCTGCCCCCGGATCAGCTGCTCCGCTTCCTCGTAGGACAGCTGGCGGTCGGAGCGGATCACGGTGGCCGCGAAGCGGAGGCTCTTGAGCTGGTCGCTGCCCTTCTCGAAGGCGAGGAAGAGCGAGATGGCAAAGCGGTCCTCGCCGGGGCTGAGGCTGAGCGCGTCCTGGCAGAGGCCGGCGGGCAGCATGGGCGTGGGCTCCCGGCCCGGGGCGTAGATCGCGATGCCCTGCCTGCGGGCCACCAGGTCCAGGTCCCCGCCCCTGGGCACGAAGCTGGCCACGTCCGCGATGTGCACGGACACCTCGTACCGGGGGCCCAGGTCCCGCACGCTGAGGGCGTCGTCCAGGTTGCAGGCGCCCTGAGGGTCCACGGTGAAGGTCAGGAAGCGGCGGCAGTCCTCCCGGGCTCCGGGCGCCCGGCCCAGCTCCTCGCGGTGCTTCTGCAGCAGCTTGGAGACCGAGGCCGGGTCCGGCGAGGGGTCCTGGAGGCCGTACTCCAGGTCCAGGATGCGGAGGCCCTGGTGCCAGGTGGTGGCCTCCGGCAGCACCTCCAGCACGATGCCCAGCGGGTAGTAGAAACGCTCGCGCCAGACCACGATGCGCACCCAGAAAAGCCTGCGGTGGCTGGTCCGGGGGGTGAGCTGCTCGTACCCCACTCTCTGCACGCGGCCCTTCAGGAGGCGGTGCACTGGCACCTGCAGCGGGTCCTTCAGGTCGGCCACGAAGATCTTGGTCACGGAGCCGTCGATGGGGATCATGAGGCGCCGGTCGCACTCGTCCATGCGGCACACGAAGAGCAGCTCCCGGCGCCGCCGCCTCAGCACGCCCAGCACGCGGCCCTGCAGCCGCCCCGCGGGGGTCCGGTCGCCGCCCAGGATCCTGACCAGCACCTCGTCCCCGCCGAAGGCCATCCCGCAGTGCTGGCGGCCCCGGAGCTGGATGGGGCCGGGCCCCGCGGCGTCCAGCGGCATGGCCGTCGCCCGCTCAAAGGTCTCGGGCACGAAGTAGCACTGGTGGTGCCGCTCGGGCTCCGTGCGCAGCAGCTGCCACAGCTCGTCCGGCGGCAGGTTCACGTACTGCCGGGCCTGCTGCGGGGACTCGGGCCTGGCCACCGTGTCCAGCAGTCCGTCCTCGCGCACCATCACCGCCACCTTGCGGCTCTCGTCCAGCAGCTCCTGCAGGATCAGGTCGTCGGCGTTCAGCTCCTCGTCTAAGGACCAGAAGTCGGACTCGGAGTCCTCAGGGTCCAAGGGGTCCTCGCTGCCTGTGGCCAGGGTCCCTGTGGACGCCAAGTCCCCTGGGGCCGGGCGCCCCTCAGCCGCTGACGCCGTGTCCCGGGCCTCTGCCTGCCCTGCGGCCACGTCCACGGCCACCGAGGCCCCGGCTGGGAGCGCACGGCCTGCTGTGGCCGGGGCCCCGGCTGCCCCCTCCTCTGGGACAGGCCTCCTGGACTCCAGGGGCGCGGCGGCCTCCGCGGGCGGCGCTGGGGGCTGCGGGAGGCGGGCCCAGCGCTGCCTCTGCAGCACCGCCTGCTCGATGTGCTCCAGCGACAGGTCCTCCGGCCAGACGCCGCGGTGCTCCACGCACTGGCGGATGAAGCTCTTCCACAGCTTGCTGCAGGCGCCGAAGGAGCAGAGGGCCACGGCGTCTCCCACCACCACCACCTGCGACTGCGCGCGGGTCATGACGGTGTTGAGCACGCGGGGGTCCGTGAAGAACTCCAGGGCCGGCCCTCCCGGGCTCTGCAGGCTGTGGCGCGTGTGGACCGTGCTCAGCACCACCACCCGGAACTCCCGGCCTGAGGGAGGGAGCGCGCTCAGGGAGGGGCGGTGGCGGCGGTCCCGCTGGCCCCACGGGCCCCCACCCGCGACCACCTACCTGGCAGAATCTCGAAGCTGCCCACAGACACCTGGCCCAGGCCCCTCCTCCTCAGCTCCTGCCTCAGCGCGCTCACCTGGGGACACACGGCCACACTGGCAGGCCCGGCCGCGGGCAGGAGGGGCCCCCGGCAGCCACACCCAGCCCTGGAGCTGAACAGGGGGTGCACGCCCCACGGCCCCCAGGAGGTGAACTGACTGCGGGAATCCGGCTGCAGAGGGCACGGGGCGGGGAGAGGGGCCACGGCGCAGGGCTTACCTGGGCGCCGTGGGACACCACGCAGACGCGTCCCTGCTCCAGGCGGCCCCAGCAGGGCGGCCACGAGCCGCACACCTGCTGCACCTGCTCCACCACCTGCCGCACCTCGGCCGCGTTGAGCCAGGAGGTCAGGGACAGGTCGCGCTCGGGGTCTCCCGCCACGTGGCAGAAGGTGAGCGGGTAGCCCTGGGGGTGGGGCGGGACCTTGCCGCGGGCGTGGATGGGGGTGCCCTTGGCCAGGTAGAAGTTGCGGGAGACGAAGGTGACGATGGCCTCCGTGGAGCGGTAGTTCTCGTGGAAGACGATGCGGCTCTGCTGGGCGACCCGGTGCTTCTCCTGCTGGTAGAGCTGGAACAGGCGGAAGAGCAGCGTGTGGCCGGCCGCCTGGGCCCTGGCCACGCTGAAGAGCCGCGGCGCCACCTGCATGTGGTCGCCCGCCAGGACCACCCGGGTGCTGGGCAGCGCGTGGCGCAGCGGGGTGAGCGCCTCGCACTCCAGCATCTGCGCCGCCTCGTCGATGAGGATGTGGGAGAAGAAGCCGGGGGACACTCGCAGCTCCCGGGCCTGCGAGGTGGTGGCCACCACGATGCGGCGCTGGGCCAGCTCGGCCCGGGTGGGCGGGCGGAAGGCCCGGCGGTCCTCGGTCAGGCAGCAGTACTGCAGCGTCACCGCGTCCGTCTGGCTGGGCGGTCGGTCGGTGTACATCACCCGCAGCGGCGTGGCCTCGGGGTGGCCGCTGCTCACGTGGCTGTGGAAGTGCTCCTGGATGTAGATGTCGGCCGCGCTGTGGAGGGACGGGGGGACTCGTGGGGCCTGGGCGGCTGTCGGCCAAAGCGCCCGCTGTATGCACTGCTGTATGCACCTGCTGTATGCACTGCTGTATGCACTGCTGTATGTACTGCTGTATACACCTGCTGTATGCACTGCTGTATGCACCCGCTGTATGCACCCGCTGTATGCACCTGCTGTATGTACTGCTGTATGCACCCGCTGTATGCACCCGCTGTATGCACCCGCTGTATGCACCTGCTGTATGCGCTCGCTGTATGCACTGCTATATGCTCCCGCTGTATGCACCAGCTGTATGCACCTGCTGTATGCACCCGCTGTATGCGCCTGCTGTATACACCCACTGCATGCATCTGCTGTATGCACCCGCTGTATGCACCTGCTGTATGCACCCACTGCATGCACCTGCTGTATGCACCCGCTGTATGCACCTGCTGTATGCACCCGCTGTATGCGCCTGCTGTATGCACCTACTGTATGCACCTGCTGTATGCGCTGCTGTATGCACTTGCTGTATGCACTGCTATATGCACTTGCTGTATGCACCGCTGTATGCATGGCTCCACCTGGGTGCCATTATGTCTTGTGAGGCAAACAGGCCCGTGGCTGCCCTTACGGAGCCTAAACCTGAGTCCCTCTTAAAGCAACAGCAAGGCCCTGGCTGTGGCACAGTGGATGGGGCACCACCCTGCGAACCCAAAGGTTGCTGGTTCGATTCCCAGACAGGGCACATAACCAGATTGCAAAGCCAGGTCTTCAGCCAGGTCTGTAGCTGGAGGCAGGTGAAAAGCAACCATACATGGATGTGTCTCTCCCTCTCTGCCTCTCTCCCTTCCCCTCTTTCTAAAAATAATGAATAAAATCTTAAAAAAAAATAAAAATAAACAACAGCGGAGCCTTGCCCCGGGAAGTGCTAGTGGGCCATGTCATGCCCCACCCACAGTCCACCCCGAGTCTGGGACCTCTGTGGGGGGCACTCGTAGCCCCACACTCAGACAGCAGATCCTGATCCCCAGGGCTCCTGTCCCTTTCAGGCCAGGGCTGGCCATCCATCAGGGGGCGTCCCAAGGATCTGACTGACTGAAACTTGGGCCAGGGGTGCACTGCCGCCTCGACCTGCACAGGGCAGCCTAGCCAGGCTCCACCCCACCCAGGGCCAGGCTGCCAGGGCACAAGCATCACAGGCCCCCAGCACCCCGGGGCCCGAGCCCCCCTTCTTCTCCTGGGGGGGACACCCCGCAGCAGCCCCCGCCTGGCCAAGGCAGCAGGCTGGGCTCACCTGTTGGTGTGCGTGCAGATGAGCACTTTGGTGTGGGGCTGCTGGATGACCTCCAGGGAGGCCATGGCCAGCGTGTAGGTCTTGCCGGTGCCAAAGGGGCCGTAGATGAGCAGCGGAGCGACGCGCTGGGCACCCCCGGGGCTGCTGCCCGCGATGAACTCCACAGCCAGCTTCTGCTTCTGGTTGCCGTACACGGCGGGCGCCCGGGGCCTCGGGCGGGGCACGGCGCAGGTTGGCAGGTCAGGCACCACCAGGCGCTCCTCGGGCAGGGCGTCCACGGCCTCATGCCAGAGGCGGAAGGTCAGCGGGTCCACCTGGAACTGCACCTCCAGCTCTGGGCTGGTGTCCGCCTGCAGCCCCAGGGCCGCGCAGCAGTGGGCGGGCAGCAGCAGCCACCGCGCCTGCACCGAGCCTGCCCGCGTCTCCAGCTGCGCCTCGAACACCGTGTGGTCCGTGGCGGGCACAGGGGCCACAAGCGCCGTGCTGACCGCCCGGCTCAGCAGGAAGCCCTGGTCGGTGTCTGACGTCAGGGAGGGCGGGATGGGGACCTCCGCATAGAGGGCTCCTGGCGGGGGGAACAGCATGCCCAGGGCTGGCGTCTCCAGGGACGACTTCAGGGACACGGGGCACCGGAGGTTCAGCCTGGAGGGGAGGACGGGGTCAGCTGACCATGGCCACCGCGCCACAGCCAGCCCCCCGCGGCCGTCCACCTGCCGGCCCCACGCACTTGGCCACCAGCTGCTGCTGGGCTGCCTCCTCCTCGTAGAGAAACTGGTGCATCCTCTGCCGGTAGCTGGCGCAGGACAGGGGCCCCGGGTCTGTGCCGCTGTGGCAGAACTCCAGAGCCAGGGCGGGCGCCTTGTACTTGGCCATCAGAGCCACCTGCTCGGCGGGGCGCTCCACGCAGGGGACCACGTGGCGGTTGCCCGTGTGCCAGCGCTCCAGCTCCTGGTGGCGGCGGGGGGCCGGGGGCGCCCCTGGGCGGTGCTCCTGGCCCAGCTGCAGCTCCAGCCTGCGCAGCAGAGCTGGCCTGCAGCCAAAGTCGAAGACCACCCACTGCTGGAAGGAGCCGAAGGAGGCGCTCCGCACGAGCACCCCTACCTGGAACTCAGCCTGGCTGCCGGGCACTCGGAAACGCTCCCCTTCTGCGTACACCTGGCCCAGCGGGAGGCGGGGGGCCACCAGCGAGAAGTCGGCTCCGGGCTCCTGCCTGAGCAGGGCCACGTGCTGCAGGGCCTCCTGCGGAGAAACCGGAGGACTGTGAGGCGGCCCGAGGGGCCCAGGCTGACGCAGACCCCTCCCCAGCCCCCAGCCATCCGCAAGGTGGGGTTGCAGAGCCGGTCGGCAGGGCCCTGTGGACACTGAGGTGAGCAGGCAGCATGGGTGCTAGAGCTGAAGGCCGTCACCAGCTCAGACCCTTGTTCCCTGCGGGACACTGCAGGACTGCCCGCCGGGCTGGTGGGCACACACACGCACACACACAGGACGCTGCACGGAGCAGCAGCCCCAGGCCCCACACTCAGGGCTGCACAGACACTCGCCTTAGAGCGGATGACGAACGTCCAGGTGTGCTGCATCTTCCTGGTCTGGGCTCGATGCACCAGGGGCTGGTGGCAGGTGACAGACACGCCCTCCACGGTCTCGGCCAACTGCGCAGGGGGCCAGGCGGTCAGCAGGATGGCCCCGGCCCCAGCCCCACCCTGGCCCCCCACAGGGCCCCACTCACCACCAGGACCTCGTTGCTGCTGCGCTGGTACTCGGACAGCAGCCGCTCCCGGTAGGGCACCAGCCCCTCCTGCCAGGCAGCCTGTTGGCGCAGCTCCGCCCTCTGTGCCCGCTGCCGCCACTCCTGCAGCTCCGGCTCCGAGTGGGCCTTCACGCAGGCGTCCCCGTACTCACAGAGGTCGGGCCTGGGAGGAGGGAAGCCGCAGGCCGCCAGGGTGAGACCCTCAGCCTGGCAGAGGCCTGTGCATGGAGCAGGAGCAGAGGCCAGGTCTGGACAAGGGACGGGGACAGGGGCCTCCTCCACCCGGTCCCCCGTTGTGCCCTCAGGACCAAGCTGGCATGGGTCTGAGGCAGACGGGGTGCCGGCCAATCACACGGAGGGAACAGGGAGCCCCAGGTGCCAGCAAAGGCAGGTCATCCCTCGCCCTGAGCCCCGTCCCCTACCCCTACCTGGGGCAGAGCTCAAAGGTGGAGAGCCCAGTGGGTGGGCTGCGGTGCTTCCAGACGGAGGCCTGGTCCAGGGCCACCATGCACCCGTGCTCCTGTGATGAGCAGTGGTTCTCAAAGGCCTCCTGGGAGGGGCAGGTGATCAGGCAAGCGCTGCAGTAGAGCTGGACCGCCGTGGCCTGGCCCCGGGGGGTTGCGCGCCTGTCCCCCTTGGGGGCAGGGGGCGCGAGCAGGTCGGCCCGCTGCAGCCCGTTCCGCTCGGCCTCCCACACGGCCATCTCCACGGCACTGTGGGCAAACTGGCAGCGGGGCGCCCCGTGCCGGCAAGGCAGCCCTTGCTCCACGTACATGCAGTACGCCAGCGGCTGGCGGCCCTGCGGCGGCGGCCGCACCTCCACCACCTGCTGCTTGCTGCAGCCCTCGGAGCTCAGGTGGGCCAGGACGGAGGGGCCGGCCCCGTGCTGGGGGCAGCGGCCCCGGGGGTCCACGGGGCAGAGGCGCGGGGGGCAGTGCCGGAAGCAGGGGCAGCAGAGCCGCTGGAAGCGGCCCCCAAACTCCTCGAGGATGGTGTCCAGGGGGCTGCGCTGCTCCCGCTGGGCCCCGCCGCCCTGCACCGCGGCCTTCAGCCACAGGCGGTGGACGTTGTGCTCCCGCTCAAACGTCCAGACGCGAGCCTCCTCGGGGCTCCAGGCGAAGGTGCACTGGTTCCGGTGCCGCCGGCAGCCCAGCCCGGGCCTGTAGTAGCGGCAGACCTGGTAGCGCGCCGGGCGCGGGAAGCTGGGCCGCCGGTTCACCTTGCGCCAGGCCAGGCGCCCGGGGACCTGCCTGAGTCGGGCCAGCAGGAGCTCCCGCGGGCAGCTGTGCTCCACCTCCCGGAGCAGGTAGGTGCTCTCGTTGAGGCGCTGGGTGCAGCGGGGGCAGCCCAGGCGCAGCTCCAGCTGGGCCAACAGCTTCCCCAGAGGTGGGTCCTTGGTGGCCATGGAGCCGGTAGGCGCCGGGCCAGAGCCTGGGGGCACCATCCCGGATGCCGGCCTGGCTCTGCGGCGTAGCATTCGGGGCTCCGGGGGTCGTCTGGGCAAGAGAGGCAGAGGGTAAGGTCAGGTGGCCTCTGCCTGCCCGGGGGTGGGAGGTCGGCCCCGGGGCCTCCGCTGAAGCCAGGGGCTGAGGACGCCAGGCCGGCGGGGGGCCCTGGCCAGGGCAGAGCAGGGGCCCTTAGGTCCAAGAAAGCTGACCCACTGACCTTGACCCAGCCCAGACCCCTCCCTTTCTGGAGGGTCTCGACCCTGCCCAGCAGGAGCTGGCTGGCTGGGGGGGGTGGGGACCTGGGTGGGGTTGCCCCGGACACAGGAACCCAGGGGGCCCCAGGACTCCCTGCTCCCCCGCCGCCACCAGCCCTCCCGGGCCCTGGCACCCAGACCCTCACGGCCCCGCACAGCACCCCCTGTCCTGCGAAGGGTCAGCTGGCTCCTGGGCATGGTGCCCTCACGCCTGTCTGCAGGGGGACCGGCCCTGGGGGATGGCAGGGCAGGCAGGGGACCCGAGGGGACGGCCCTGCAGGGGGAGCTGGGCGGAGGGAGCACATCTGCATCTGCTGCTGAGGGACCGGGGGATCCCCGGGGCCCTTTCTAAACACAAGAGGGGAACTGGCTCCTGCAAGCGGGGCTGCCCTCTCCAAAGGGAACTTTTAGGGGCAACTCGAGGTCCAGACAAAGATGAGGCTGGAAAGGAAGTGGCTGGAGCCCAGCGCCTGCCTGACTCCAAAGTGGAACTTGAGTCCCTGCAGGGGGGCCAGCGGAGACCCCCAAACCGGCGGGTTTCCAGGGAGAGGAGCAGCGGAGCGGTGCGGCCCAGGCCAGAGCGCTGGGAACTTGGGGTCCAGAGGCCACCCCGCCCCCCGCCCCCAGGCGCCGCCAGGAGGCTGCTGCGCTGCTGTCTAGCGGGGTCGCGGCTGGGTCCCCATCCTCGCCGCTGCCACCAGTCCCCGCGCCGACCCCCGCCCGCCGGCCCCGCCGCCGCGCCCCCGGGTCCCAGGATCGCCCACCCGGGCGCGGGGAGCTGCCGCCGCGGCAGAGACCCCCATCCCGCACTCACCCCGCATCCGGCCGCGCCCGCCGCGCGATCACTTTCGATTCTGCCCCCGGGGTGACTCAAACCTCTGACGCCCGAGCGCGGAAATTACCTCACTGCCCCCGCCCCGCCCCCACCCCGCCCCCCGCCCGGCGCCGCCCCGCCCGGCGCCTCCCCGCCCGCACCTCGGCGCCCGGGATTCGAACCCGCGGCGCGGTGGCCGCGCCGGGGCGGCCCGCGCTGGGCGGGAGGGGCGCCGGGAGGGTCCCCGCGGGCGGGGCGCGACCCGAGCTGGGGGGCCGCCCCACCCTGTACGACACCAGCTGGTCGGGCGCGGCGCGGGGGACCTGCCCTTCCACCTGGGAGGCTCCTGCCTGGGGAGGCTGCGATGGAGGCTCCAGGCCCCGCGCGCAGGGCCGGCGTGTGGCGTCCACAGCGGGGGAGGAGGGCGCAGCCACTGGGGCCGGGGTGGAGAGGGGGCGCCTTCAGCCGCGCCTTGCAGGGCACCCCGGCTCTACTGTGCAGGGGACACCCCCCCCCCCCCGGGACGGCGGAGACACCCTGGTCACCCGGAAGGCTCAGCATCTCTGGTGGCAAAGCACCCAACCCCCACCCAGGCGTGCACACAGGACCTAGGGAGCCCCTCCCGCACCACCTCCTGCCGGGTCAGCCCCCTTGGCCTGGGAACCTGGAGGGGGTGTGAGCCGCAGGAATGGAGGGGCAATGGCCCTACCCTGTGCCCTGCCTCCGGCCTCGCCCCCTAGGCTCCTCCTTCAGAAGCTGGCCACCCCCCGGGGACAGCCTCAGGCAGTCCACGGGGTCCCCCCCAAACCAGCCCGGCTGCAAGGCCTGTGCGGAGCCGCCTCTCCTCACAGCCGCACCCAGGAGGGACCCTGAGCCACCAGCCAGGGCACCCAGCTGAGACCGTCGGTGTTAGAACTGTTGGCAGCCGCCAGGTTTCCCGGGGGTCCTTCTCATGAACCCACGCAACCAGACTGCCCCCCAAGAATAAAATGCACCTGCACCGGCCCAAGCTCAGCGTCCTGTTGGGTCACGTCGGGAATGGGCGCACCATTCACATGCACAGTTTCAGAACAGAACAGAGCAGAGCAGCCGCAGAAGGCCCAGGGGTGAGCTTCCCCAGGAACCTGCAAGGAAGCAGGAATGTTCCGGAGGCGACCCACTGGGCCCCAGCGTGGGGGGAAAGAGGCTTCGTCCTTGAACCAAGGAGACCTGCCGTTAACCAAGGACGGCATTTTTAGGCAGTTCTCCAAGAATCTATTTTAGGAAGGCATTTTTTAATAGGAATAGGGGGGAAAAAGGTCCTAGAATCAATTTTTGAACTACAAAAGACCCTAAATAGCCAAAGCAACCCCGAGGGGGCGCAGAGCAGGGGGCTTCCTCCTTGCTTGGTTGCTATATCACAAAGTGATAGTAATCAAAACGGTGTGGCACCCGCATGAAACCTGGAGCAGCGGCCCGGGGAGCAGACTAGAGAAACCCACGTGAACCCACACGTCTGTGGTCAACTCATTGTTGACAACGGGGGGGAGATGGTGTCTGCAGGAAATGGCGGAGGGAGAACGGGACAGGGGCACGTGAGAGGAGGAACCTGGACCCCTGTCTGACACCACTCCCCCAAATCAACGCAAAAGGGGTCCCGGGTTGAACGTAAGGCCTGAACCTGTCCAACTCCGACAAGACAACGGGGAGAAAGATCCTCGACACTGGTCCAGGCAATGAGCTCTCGGATGGAACCCCCGAAGTGCAGGCAGCAGAGACTAAAACACCCAGGTGGAAACTCATGAAACGGAGGTGCCTCTGCGCAGCCGCGGCTCCGTCCGCAACCCGCAGGGCAACCTGCCGAGTGAAAAATACGGAAAAGCTACAGAAGGGACTGGCGCCGCTCAACAGTAATCCCAGTAACAAACCCGATAATCCCAGGTCAAAATGGACAGAAGCCTGAGCAGACATGTTTCCGGCGGCAACGTACAGGTGACCCACATGAAGAGATGGTCAGGGTCCCTAATCCTCAGGGAGATGCGGTCAAACAGTGCGGGAGCCCCAGCCGGGCGGCTCGGTGGGGAGCCCTCGGCAAACCCAAGATAAAACGACCTGAGGACCCAGGGCTCCCACCTCTGGTCATTCACCTGAAACCATCAGTCCAGGGTCCGCATGCGCCCTGCGGCCTTATCCTCAACCTCAGGCGAGGTCAGGGAAACTACTAAGGGGCCCCCAGATAAACAGAGGCGGTGCCGCACACTCCCACGCCGGTGGGGGGCTACTCGGCCCCCCAGCTCTGGGGAATGTCAATGTGTCAAAGCAGCATGTCCCTCTGCAACAATGTTGCACGCCAGTCACATCTCAGCCAATTACAAAGGAAAAACAGTAACAGAGGAGACCTGTCCTGGCAAGCAGGAAACTGGACACACCCAGGGACCCCATCCGGGCTCTGGAGCAGAGATGGACCCCGGGTCAAGAGGGCGGGGAGCGGAGTCCAAACCCGGGTTGCGGGCAGCAACTGCTGGCGGGATCACAGGTTGCCCTTTGGGCTCCCCGGGGAAGGATGGGTTAAGTGTCTTCATTGTAATCTTGCAACAACAGAACCAAAACTCGGGGCCCAGGGTCTCCACCCAACACTTCCCACGGCATAAAGCAGCAGACCATCAAAGGTTTAAAGGGAAAACGAAACCAACCACAGACTCTCGAGATGCAGGGGCGTGTTTGTGGGTTGTTCCAGGGAGGGGCCTCCTGCCCGAGGCTCCCAATTCCTCCCTCCCCCGCTCAGTCCCGACTTTGGGGGGCAGCTTAGCATCCCCCATGGCACCGCAGAAATTGAGATGCGGACATCTTCTTGGGAGCCCACGGCTGAGCCTCTGCGGGTGGCCAAGGGGCGTCCGTCCAGGTACGTGCAGAGTGGGAGCCATGGAGTCCACAGCCCACCCTGCGCTTCGCCACCGCCGCCACGTGATCGAGGGAACCAGGTCACAACCGCGGGGCGTCTTCAGTTCTCCGACCTGCGAAGGCCGGAGTCGGGAGTTGGGTGGTGCACACGGGCAGGGCCGGGTCAGAAAGGCAAAACTGCAGCCCCTCAGGCCCAGGGAGCCTGGCAGGACACGTGCCCCCAGGAGCAGGCCCACACCAGCCTCCCAGGGCCCCGTCCCAGCGCAGGGTGCCAAGAGCCCTGAACCCAGCACCCTGCCTGCCCTGACCTCCCTTGGCACCCATCCCTGAGGCCAGGAACGGGGGGCGTCTCACATGTCCTGCCCAAGACTTTTCACCGAGTGAAAGAAGGAAATCGAGCCCTGGCTGGTGTGGCCCAGTGGGCTGAGCACCGGCCCGCAGACCAGGACGTCGTTGGTTGGATTCCCAGCCAGGGCCCAGGCCTGGGGTGCTGGCCAGGTCCCGAGTGGGGACGCACGGGGATGTTTCTCTCCCCTCTCCTTCTCCCTGCCTTCCCCTCGCTCCAAAAACTGAATAAATAAAGCCTCGTAGAAGGAAAAGAGAGCCGAGTGCGCAGCCGTGCACCTGGAGCTAAAAGGGAAAACGGAGGCCGTGTAAAATCAGAAGAGTCCCAACCTCGGCTGCATCAGAAGGAAGCCGTGGGGCAGGGGCAGGAGGAGCCCAACTTGTCCCTCTGCCGTTTTATCTGTTTGATTTTGCATCCAGGCTGCTGCCTAGTCAAACAGACACCTCCGTGGGGCAGGCCCCAGGCCAGGCGCAGGCCGGCTGTGTTTGCATAGTGACGCCCTTGTGGACCTTCCAGATGTTTCCTGTTCCCGTTTGGGCACCTAGGGCAGGACCACCCCCTAAGCTGCCCCCAACCTGCAAATGTCAGGCAGGCCTCTTGCAGTGCAAGGGACCCAAACCCACTGTCCAGCCTGCTCCTCCCTTGCCTTCCGGTTCCCTTAAAAGACACTCATCCTCCCTGGGGCCCAGGCCCTTGGCCTTCCAACCACCTGCAGAAGCTGCCAGCTTGAGGTCCAGTTGATCCAGGACCCACGTGTGCGGCAAAGGCTGGGATCCTGCCCAGCCTCCTGCCTGGGTCCCAGGACCCAACCGCTGCTTAGCTCACAGGGGTCCTTTCGGAACTGAGCCGCCTGACTCAACCCCAGCGGCCAGCATGGTGGAGGTGGAAACAGAATATCCCTGTTGTCCGGAAGCATTTCCCGGGGCGCCTCCTGGTCAGGGAGGAACCCGTACGCTTGCGTGGAGAAACCTGTGGGCTCCCCGTCCCTCACCCGGTGTCGGGCTCACGCGGCGGAACCAGGACAGGTGGGCAGGCGGGGCCCGGGCCCACGGAGGACTCAGCCCCCTTCGGAGCTTCCACCCCAAAATGCAGAACCTCAGCTGGACCCCCAGGAAGATGCCGGCCGAGGGGACGGGCAAGGTTGGGCAGCACCCAGACGGGGCGGCCTGGGGCCCAGGTGGACTGTGGATGAAGACGCAAAACCAGACACAAGCCAGTGGGAGGTTCCCGGCAGTTAAAATGTGAACGTGGGCCCAGCGTCCGTGAAACGGCCAATTAACGCTGCATTTCCTTCCTTAACAACCTAGGGACCCACGTCCTAGGGACCCAACGGGATGGGACCGAGTGGAAGACACAGGCGACTGTGTGTGTGTGGAAGTCTTTGCGCCATTGTTGCAACATCGGTGCGTTCGTTTGAAATGAGACCAAGTTATGAGGTGAATCCAGCCTTCTCCCGCGCTGCCCCCACGCCAGGCACACGCGCCAGTGGACAAAGCTGGGCCCCTCGCCCTCCGGCGTCCTCCACCATCACCCTGGGCGGCTGCGGAAGTGGGAAGGTCACCAGTGTGGGGCCCTGAGGCCTGGCCACGGGCCTGGCCCCCCTAGCAGACCCCCGTTACTTCCCACCTAAACAGAACTTGAACGCCAGGCCCACCGGGCACCTGCCCACCCGCTGTAACGTCACATCCTGACCAGGAGCAAGGAGGTCACTGGGTCTAGAGGTGGGAGGGACCCAGTCTAGCCTGGGGGGAGGGGCACAGCCAGGAGGACCCCCAAATCACCCTTTCCCTGTGGGGTCCTGAGAGAAGGGCCGGGGGGCCCGCAAGGGTCATCTGGCTGCAGTGAGGGTCCACTCCGTGGGTGTTGCCCGCCTGTCTCCCTGTCCTGACCCCAACAGCTGCTGAGGATGCCCTGCATTCTGACCCGCCGGGGCTGAGCTGGGCTGAGCGAAGTGAAGGTTTGGGACAGTCCCGAAAGCACCAGAGAGCAGGAGCCACCTGCCCTCACCTGCCCCGCCGCTTGGCCGGCGCCCACCCCGCTGAGGCCTGGCCACTTCTCCAAGGGGACACCTCCAGGGCTGGCGCCTCTGTCCCCCGAGGTCACATCACTCCAGGTGTCTCCTCCCGGGGGCCGGGGGCACCTCTCCAGATTCGCCGTCCTGGGGGTTGGGGAGACACTCTCAAAACTGAGGAAGGGTGGGTGTGCGGATCTTCCTGTCACCGGAAAGGGACCTGCCTCTGGCGGCCGGCAGTGTGTGGGCGCTTGACTTCGTCCCGGCAGGACTGCAGGACACGCGTCCAGGCCGTTGTGAGAGACTCTGGGAGCATCGGAGGCCCAGGCAGCCGCGCCGCTGGGGCGCGTGACTCCCGGAGCCGCGGGGCTGCGGGTTTGTCTTGTCCGGTTGGGCACCTTCAGGCAGTGGGACAGCAGATCGATGTCTTTCTCTCTCTCACCCCTGCTCCCTCCCTGCTATTCTCTTTCTAGCCTAAGAAATGAACACGAAAGTCCGGGCTGAGGCTGAGGGGGTGTGCCTGGTCCCCAGAGCGAAAGATGACCAGTTCGATGCCGGGTCAGGGCCCGGGACGCAGCCAGCCGCTGTGTCTCTGGCTCCCCTTCTCACTCCCCTCCATCTCCCTGAGAGTAAATAACATCTAAAATAAAGAAAGAAGTAAAAATGGAAACTTTTTAAAAGAGCGTTGAGGAGGGAAAGGCGCAGGCGCCCCGCACCCCACCCCCCCCCCGGGGGGAAGAAGGTAGGTGGGGCGGAGAGACCCCGCGGTCTTTGCCCTTGAAGGCTCCCCTGTTTCCTCTGGCCGGGGGCTTCAGGGGCCGCCGGGCTGGAGGGGCAGCGGACCAGGCTCAGACCCGGCCTCCACCCGCCCCTGACCTCTGGGCACCCCAGCCCACCTGTCCCCACCTGACGCCACCGATGCCACCGGCGCTTGCAGGACCTGCCCCATCAGAGGGATCGTCACTGACCGCAGGACTTTCGCTGCATGTGGACCCTGGGCTGGCGGGGATGGGAACTGCTCTCCTGAAGTCCAGTCTGTGGGGGGCTAGACGGGAGAGTCCAAGCCCGGCCTGTGGCCAGAGGGTCTCCTTCAAACCAGCACAGGGCAAGGGGCAGCCTTCCCAGCAGACGGAGCTGGTGAGGAGGCAAAGTGACCGGCACAGGACAGACGCCAGTGGGTCCCATCAGCATCTCGGCGGAGCCGCAGAGCTGGAAGATGTGAGGAACCTTTGCCGCCCTCGGGGAGCAAGCCCTCTTCTGAAAGGGCACGAAATGCACAGGTGTAAAAGGTGAGGTTGATTAACGGCACTTCTTTCTTTCTTTTAAATATTTTAAAAAATTATTTTCAGAGGGAGGGGAAGGGAGAGAGGCATCCATGTGTGGTTGCCTTTCACCTGCCTCCAGCTACAGACCTGGCTGGAGACCTGCCTTGCAACCTGGTCATGGGCCCTGGCTGGGAATCGAACCCGCGGCCTTTGGGTTCGCAGGCCGGTGCCTTATCCACGGAGCCACCACGGATTTCTTAAATATCAACACTTCCTGCTGCTCCGGCTCCATCAGGGAGGAAAACAGGAAGAGGCGCTAGCTGATTGTTCTGAATCGTGGCACAGCGATTTCTCTCTCTCCTCTGGGTAAATATGCGGAAGGCCTTCCCCGGGTGAGCATGCGGAGGGGCTCCCCCAGAATGACATGCAGGGGCTCCCGCAGAATGACACGCAGAGGCACGCGGTCTGTCTCTCTGCTCCCCGATGGACGGGCGAGTAGACTGGGACTCGTTCGCTCCCCTGGGAACTTTGCATTTTATACCGGGAATGCTAGGTTGTGAACTGTTGTTGGATGGCATCTTTTGATAGCCTAATCAGGCAGGACTGTGTATTGTGGGTGTTTTTAAAGGGAGTGGGATGTAATGGCACAATGGCACCTTTAATGTAAATCTGGGCACCCCTCAAATAAACAAAACACCTTTCCTTTTCAACAAAAAACAAACAAACAAAAAAACCCCGCACACACGCAATGATTTTTTTTTTAATTTCATTTTATTGTTGTTGTATTACCTCCATCCCCTTTTTGCTCCCCTCTGTCCCCCTCCCCACCCACCCAATGACATTTTTAAAAGTCCAGTTTTCTGCCCTGGCTGGTGTGGCTCAGTGGACTGAGCAAACCAGAGTCACCGGTTCGATTCCCAGTCAGGGCACAGGCCTGGGTCGGGGGCCAGGTCCCCAGCTGGGGGTGCATGGGAGGCAACCACACACTGATGTTTCTCTTCCTCTTGTTCTCTCTCCTTTCCCTTCTAAGATTAAATAGTATATATATAGATATATAAAGTCCAGTTTTCTTAAGATGAGCAAAATCATGGAAGAGACACTTCATGGGGGACATAAGCAAAGGGCCATCAGACATGACAATGACATCAGGGTGATGGTGCAGAAAGGCTGACCACACCCAGGGGTGGCGAGGACTCGTGGTTACGAGGACTCTCCCATGTCACTGGTGAGGAGGCAAAAGGTGCAGCCCCTTGGGAAGCCAGTCGGGGGCTCCTGATAAAGGGAAACAAATTTCTACTCAGGGCCCAGACATTCCTCTCCCACGGGTCCAGCCAAGAGGAGCGGTGAACACGCATGTTTCTCATTACCAGAGGGAGCGGTGAACACGCATGTTTCTCATTACCAGAGCCTGGCGGTGGGGGGCTCCTCTTGCCAGAGGTCAGTGTGTCAACTGTGCAGACGGGACACTTGCGCCTGCCAGTCCACTGCAGCTGAACACCAGACCGAGGTCGGAGCCCACGGATCTCTGGTCTCTGGACAACACGGTGAGTCGCTGCGTAGGAAGCTGAGGCGCTGTGCGGTGGGAAACCACCCAGGAAAAGGGTGGTTCACAGGGGGCCCTTGGGTGTGAACTGCCGGACAGAGAAATTACCACGAAACCAGCTCAGGGGTTCAGGTGCCGGTGCCTCACGCACAGAAAGGCACACGAAGTCGGACCTGGAAACCCGTGGGTCCCGGCGGTGGCCACGGTGCAGGGCCCTGTGGAGACCCAGCCTCAGGCAGACGGCCGGCTGGGCTCAGCCCACTGCACATAGGAAACCCCCGCTGGGCCCCTTGGTCTAGCCCTCAGGCTGCCTACCCGAGACCAGGGCCCGCCCAAGTGTCAATGTGCATGGTCAGGACACCGTCTGTCCCAGTGCACGTGGCTGTGTAACAAGTGACCCCAAGACTCCGGTTTCAGACAGGCAGTGACCGTGCCCCTGAGTCTGGTGGTCAGGGTGGACCCGCAGGCATGGCTTCGCTCCATCAGAGCCTCAGAAGCCAGGCTAAGAGGCTGCGCCTGCACTCTTCCACCCTCCAATACCCTTCCAGTTACTGGAGAGCTGGGGCTGAGGGTGCCGTGCAAACCACCGGAGGACAGACTCACGTGGCTGGGCCGCCCTGGCCTCCCGGCACCCCCCACCCCCCTTTCCTGGGGCTGTCTTCACCACCCCCCTCTTTACCCACCCCCCGTCGGGCCTTCGCCCAGCCCGAGGCTGCAGGAACCGGCACCTTCCTGGGGCTGCACCCCCACGGGCAGACTGAGCAAGGACACCAGACCCCTCCCTGTGGCCCCACCACCAGGATGGGACCCTGGAGGAGAAAACTGTGTGTGGACTCAGGGGTGCCCCCTGGAAACACGTTCTTCTGAGCCGGGGGTGCTTCTCTGAGCACATCCTCTGTTGCAGTAAATAAGGGGTTAACTCATGCCCACTGCTCACAATTCCGGGGGTGCCTCACCCACCCAGCTGCTCCGGCCAGCCTCCTGAGACCCCACCTCCATCAGCCTCAAGCCCACGCTGTGGCGAGCAGGAGCCCGGTGTGTGGGGGACGGTCCTCCTGAGCAGGGGGCAAGGCTGGGTGGAGGGCGAGGGGCCAGACAGACACACGGACCCATAGCTTCTCCAGCCATCGCCCTGCCCCCACCAGCCCCCGGGGTCCCCACTCAGCACCGCACGGCGCAGGTTAGAGGGGACGCGATCAGGTGTGGGAGGACACGCGGCCCTGGTGGAGGAGGAAGCGGGCAGGACCCGGCCCGGCCTGCACACCACTTCCTCCCGGGCAGGTGTCGGGCAGCGACGGCCCGCCCTTCCCCGAAGGAAACAGGCACAAGTTACGAAACATGTTTTTTATTTTAAGTCAAAGTACCAGGTGGATACTTGCAAAACAACATACAAAGTGGAACTCAGATGCTCGGTCCCTGGGTGGCGGCTGAGCAGTGAGGAAGACCAAGCCCACCCACCCCCCAGACCCAAGCGCTGGCTCCGCCCAGGCTGGGGGAGGGTGGGCCGGGGGCTGCCCCCCTGCAGCCCAGCGGGGCTCCTGGAGCAGGAGGACCCTCGTGGTGGGTGCGGGGCGAGGCCTCGGCCGGGAGGCTGCCCCTCGCGCTCCGGGTGTGGCTCTGAGGCGCAGGCCAGCGCGGGGACGGGGGCAGGCGTGTCTGGCTCTGGCCAGGCGCGGTGCAGACGTGGTTTTCTCAGCAAAGGGGCTGGTGCAGACAGGGCCCGCGGGGCCTGCGCCGCCCGCCTGACAGGACGCGAGACTCAGGACGCACTTGAAAAGAAGTGCAGACGCAAACAAGGAGTAAACACCACGCTGAGGCCAGCGGACCCATGACCACGGCAAACAAACGTCATGGGGAACAGAACCACCTTCGTTCCTTGACAGGGCGAGCCCACTGCGGTGGGTCTGGGACGGGGACGGATGGGAGGATGGACGGACGGACCCAGTCCCCTTCAAAGTGCGAGCGGGGCCCTCCCGGCGGCGGGGCCCCCCGATCTCGAGGGCTCGGCCGTCCTTGGCGCCTGCTGGGGACTCGACAGAGCTGCAGGCGTCCGGGTCCCCGCCGTGCCTGGCGCTGGCCCTGGCTGTGCCCTGTGCGGCCACCCGCACACCCGGAGCAGTGGGCACAGCCCCACAGGGGTCCCGGGCCGGGGTTGTCACAGCAGCCCCAACCCCAGGACCTACGCAGCAGGACCCCCGGCGCGCAGTCGCCCTGACACGGGCCACCCCAACAGCTGCTTTTCACAAAACTCTGGAACCCGGAGCAGATTCCGGAAGCCTAGGCACTCGGCGAGGGTAGGGCGGCTACGCTACAAACTTGATTCTTCCTAGAAGCTGGCTAACAATTCATGGGAAAACCCCACAGTGCACGCGGGGAGCCCCTGGGCGCCAGCCCTCCGCAGGCGGGCGGGTGGGGGTGGGGAAGCTCGTGGTGCTGGGCCCCTCGGCTCAGGCAGGGGCCCCAGGGCCGGGCCCCGCAGGCCGGGCAGAGCCGACCGGAGCCCGGCCGCCCCACGCCTGCGCCGGAGGTGGGGCGCGGGGAGCCAGCTGCACTAAACCTACAGAAAACTGTGGGAAGAAACCAAATCCATAGGATCCATGGCTTTCCACCCTTGGGGACGGTCCCCAAGACATGTGCTAGTGCCGTGCCCCCCGCGAGCAGGCGGCGGCAGGCCCGCTCCTGGGCGTCACCCGCTGTCCCGCGGCAGCGAGGCCTGCGCGTCCTCTCGTCTGGCTCCTGGTCGGGCCCAGTGTGTAAACAGGATTAATAAGCAACAGATGGAAAAATATATTTCCCGAGAAAACACAGGGAGGGAGTTCGGAACGCGAGGCCCGATGGATGTCCCAGGTTGCTGCCACCTCGGGGCCTCCCTCTCCTCTAGATCCGCTGGCGCGTCCTCTCTGGCGACCTGAGGAGAGGGCCGGTCCCCTGCCCACGACGGGCCTCACCCTCCACCGGCGGCTACTTGTGCTCCTGACTCTCAGCCACCGCAGCCACCTCGATGGCGGCCGCATGCTCCTCAGGTCCCGGGGCCGCCACGGCCCCCTCCAGGGCCCCTGTCGGCACTGTCACAATGGTGCTGCCCCCGGGGGACACCTGGGCCACGTTCTGCAGCGTGGGGCCCAGGCCGGGCAGGGTGAGCAGCTGCAGGGGGCTGACCACCTTGACCACGGTGCTGCCGTCCTGCACAGCGGCTGTGCTCAGGACCGTGAGGCTGGACGCGTCCGGGTGGATCTCCACGGTGCCAGGGAAGGTGGTGCCCGACGAGGCCAGCACCGTGTAGCCCCCCAGCAGCGGCGAGGCCGGCGAGCTGGGGGGGGCCACCTGGGCGCAGCTCTTGCCCAGCGCGGGGGAGGGCAGGGCGGACACCACTTTGCCGAGCGGCACGCTGGTCAGCTGGGAGACCGGCACGCCCGGGCTGAGGGCGATCTGGGCGGACTGGGTGAGCACCTGCGAGGCGATGGCGGCCGGCCCGGACGTGGCCCTCGCCAGCCGGGGCCGCTTTATGGGGGGCGGCAGGGACACGGGCGTCAGCGTCATGAGCACGTTGCTGAGGTGCTGGGACTTGTGCTTAAGCTCTTTGGCCCGTCGGCGGTGCTCGTCACACTGCTGCTCCAGGGCTGCGGGGACAGGACGGGGACAGGGCGTCACCACGGCACCAAGCGTCACTACGGGGACAGGGTGTCACCATGGGGACAGCACGTCACCTCGGGGATGTGGGTACAGGGACAGAGTGTCACTCTGCCAGGACAGGGTGTGTCAGGCCACACGCTGTCCTCTGAGCTGCCACTCGGATCCACCCACGTGTTTTCACGGAGACCTGCTCCGGTGACGTTAGGTAAAAACCAGGTCAAACCAGCACCTGCAACCAGCACCTGTAACCCACCACATATGTGCACACACACGCACACACATGCACACACGCACACACACGCACACATGCACGCACACGCATGTGCACAGCGGGGGAGCTCAGGCCCCGAGGGGCGGAGGAGACGGGCAGCGCCAACTAAGCCGTCTTCCCACGTCTCTGCTGCTTCCTCCCGCGAGCTGTGCGGTGGGTCGCAGAAGCTGGACGAGCCACCGTCCCCTCCACCAGGGTGGCCTGAGCGCCGCTGCCCCGCTGGCAGCACCGAGTGGCCCCGTCCTGCATGGACACGGGCCCCGCCAGGACTCGGGCCCCCACGCACCGGCCAGGTCCCGGGCGTACTGCTCCCGCGAGCGGTCCACGCGGCACTTGTGGCCGGCCAGCACCTTCTTCACCAGGTCCAGCAGGCCGAAGCTCTGCACGATGTTGTTGAGCAGGACGGCGTCTGTGGGTGGGGAGGGGCAGGGGGTCAGGAAGGGCCGTGGGCAGGGGAGCTGCCCGGCCCCCCGCAGAGGCTGCTGGCTCAGCTGTGTGAGCAGCCGCGGGGACCTGAGCCAGCCAGGGCCTCAGAACGTGCCCTCACCTCGGAGCTGCAGGGGAGGGTCCTGCACCCGCTGCTGCAGGCCCCTCATGGTGCCCACCATCTCCTGCTGAAACTCCTGTATGACCTCGTCCAGCAGGCCGGCGTCCTTGAGCCCCCTCCAGAAGGCAAACGTGTCGTCTGCGAGGGCAGCAGAGGCTCAGAGACAGGGAGTCCCGTCTGGGCCCCCTTTGGGCTCTGACCGCGGGAGGGGAACGGACCCCAGAGGACACAGCTCTGGGGGCCAGCAGTGCCCCGCCCTGAGCGGGACCAGAGTTGGCCAGTGAGTGCCTGGGGGTGCAGACTGCGGGCCCCTGCGCCACCACGGGCATAGCCCCCCGCCCCCCGGGCCCCACCCAGGAGAAGGCCACAGGAAGGCGCCGTACCTCCGATGGCTGTGGCCCAGTCCCCAGGGTCCTCGCAGGTCTCTATGGTGATGGTAGCAGGAGACCCGTTCACTGCAACCAAGACAGGGGCAGGTGAGCCAGCCACCTGGCTGCGGCGGGCGGAGCTGACGAAGGCCTGTCCTGTGCGGGGGACCTGCTTCCACGGTTTAACCGCAGGATCCCAGACACTGGAGCAGAAAATTGACGCAAACACCGTACACGCCCAGCGTGCCCGTGCTGAGGGGGCTGTGGGGCGGGGGCTCCCCAGCCTGCCGCTCCTTCCCCCAGCACAGGCCCAGCTCCCTCCAGCCTCGGCGCCTGGGTGGCACTGACAGCCCTGCTACACGCGGCTCACCCAGCCGGCTCGTGCATGACAGTGTGGGGACAACACAAGGGACATCCTAGACACGCGACTCCATGGAATCACTGCCAGGCGACAAGAGGGAACTAACTCCCACTCCTGCTCCGAGGAGAACGTCCGCACAAAGCCCTGGGTGTCGCGGCCGTGACGCGGGAGGTGGGGGGTGCAGCAGAGCTGCGGTGGCAGGAGGGCCGGCTGCGTGGGGACCCGGGTGCCCTGTGGTCAGAGCTGCTGGCCCCAACGCTGGCTTTGTCACTTTGCACAAGCTCCTCCATAGAAGTTTATTTCTTTTTTCAAAGATTTGACTTACTTATTTTTAGAGAGAGATGAAGGGAAAGAGAGAGAGAGACAAACGTTACTTGGTTGCCTCTCACTAGCCCCCAACTGGGGACCTGGTGGCCCTTTGGTTGAAAGGCCGGCGCTCAGTCTCCTGAGCCGCACCAGCCGGGGTGGGAGTCTGTGTTTTAGAACACAGGCGGCTCAGCCCTGGCCAGGGCGCCTCAGGGGACCGAACGCCGGCCTGCAAACCAAAGGGCCACCAGTTCAGTTCAGGGCACCGGCCTGGGATGCAGGACGGGTCCCTGGTTGGGAAATGTGAGAGGCAACCACACATGGATGTTTTTCTCCCTCTTTCCTCTTCCCTTCCCCTCTCTCTCCAAAAATAAATAAAATCCTTTTTTCCCAAGATTTCAGTATTTTTATTTTTACAGAGAGGGGAAGGGAGAGAGGCAGAGAGGGAGAGAAACATCCATGTGTTTCTTTCACCTGCCTCCAGCTGGGGACCTGGCTGGAGACCTGGTCATGTGCCCTGGCTGGGAATCGAACCAGCGACCTTTGGGTTTGCAGGCCGGCGCCTTATCCACTGAGCCGTCAGCCAGGGCCAATAAAACCCTTCTTTTCAAGTGGCCTAAAAAGTGATTAATTGTCTCTGCTGGTGAAACCGAGGCTCCGACCTCCACAGCGAGGGGAGGTGGCTGCTGACCGTGGAGCCCCGGGGCCCACCCTCCCACCAGCTCCATGGCCGGCGGCGGGGGCTGGTGACGGGAAGTGGGGGGGGGGGGTTGCGTACCGTCAGCTGTGGCGGGGGTGAGCGGGAGGTACTCGGCCGGCGTGGGGCTGCTCAGGGACACGCGGGCACCTGACAGGTCGATCTTGGTGCTGCGGCAGGTGTTGGAGCAGACCTTGTCGTGCTGGTAGAAGTCCAGCTCCCCGGAGTCCATGATCTTCCTGTGGGAGACGGAGTGTCCCCTCCTGACGCCACTGGATGCAAAGACCGCGGAACCCTGCCCGCCCGCATGTCTCTGGGGCTGAGGCCGGGTCACTGAGGCTGGCCTGGAGGTGGGGCAGCTCCCCGACAGGCCTGTGCAGGAGCCCAGCACACAGCTCGCAGGGCCGGGACCAGGGGAAGGGACCACCCCAGCGGGAAGGCCGGCTGCGGCTCTGAGGTGCACACCACGCTGCACCCGGGGCCCTCCCTGCAGCCCAGCCGCGCCACCTCGGGTGACTGCCGGGCCCTGGAGGAGGTGGCCCAACCACAGGCAGCAGCATGGCAGGTGGCCCCAGGGACAGCGTCCGCTTCCCTCGCATCTAAACGTGCCTCGTGCTCAAAGGCCCGACCCAATGGAAAAGCGATGGCCCTGGTTTCCACCGGGGAGGGGCATCCGCACAGCCACCTGCCCAGGCCTGCCCGTGGCCCCTTCCCGCAGGCGCCCACCTGAGCATGATGCCGTTCATCCGGATGGCCCTCTTCCAGTCCTTCAGGGTGGACTTGCCGGCCAGGTGCACAAACTCCTTGGGGCTGATGACATGCTCGTCATACTGCAGAGGGGACACAGCAGAGCAGTCAGGACACACCTCCCACCTGACAGCCCGGAGCCTGGCCAGGGACAGGGCGCAGGCGCAGGCCAACGCCAGGCGTGAGGAGCCGGGGGTGCGCTCGGTCCCACACAGGGATCAGCGGCAGCGGCAGCTCTGGGAGACGCCGTGGCCCCCCTGCGGGCACAGGACTGGCCCCTGCTGCCGCCCAGGGGTGCACAGTGGGCGCACGCTCAGCAGGGACCGGCGTTCTCTGCTCCGGACAGGGCCCAGCACGTCTCATGATGAAGTGACACCTAGGTCACAACACAGAGCACAGCGCGTGGGGGACCTGTGCCGGCCTGGCCCACCGGTCACGCTGCCCCTCAGGGACACACACGTGTCCAAGTTAAAGCTGGGGATGGACCCCCGCGTGCAGGTCTGGGCCACTAATGCCACCATGCTGGGACGCAGCCCAGAAACATCAACAGTTCCACTCGGTCCTGTTCAACGGGCCATTGTTGGACCCAACTAGACAGAATAAAGCTGCATTTGCTTCAAAAACAAGCAGGCTGGGGAGGAGTGAGTCAGCGGGTCTCACAGGGGCCTGGACATCCACTGGACCCAGGCCAGGCCACCGGGTCCCCAGGGCCTCCCCTTCCCTGGGGGCTCCCTGCTGTCTGCCTCAGGCCCAGCCCAGACCACCCAGCTGCCACTGGGCACAGAGCGGGAGCTCTGTCTCCGTCAGATGGGGGTTGGTTGTGGCCAGCGTGGCCAGCCTGGACCTGCTGCTGAGGGGCAACTCCCCTCCCCGGAGCAGACGCCCGATTCCTCGCACTGAGCACAGGGAGACACACGAACCCGCCGGCAGCTGGTCGTGGGGGCAGTCGCAGTCCGGGCAGGTGGAGTCAGAGCCACGTGGTCCCACTCACACCTGTGCGACCACTGCCACGTGGTGCGCCTGGTCCTTCCAGAGCCTTCCAAAGGCATGGAGTCTCACTTGGCTCCCGTTTCCCACAGTTCCCACTTCTTGACCCTCACGCCTTCTGTCCCTGAGGGCTCCTGCCCGGCGATGCTCTGCAGGCCTGAGCTGGACTCACCAGGTAGGAAATGATGACTGGACTTGTTTTTATTCATCTTTCTTCAGGGTTTTGGGTCTTTTTTATTGGGCTGGCCCAAAAGTTTGTTCGGTTCAGTTTCTTTTCGTAAGCTGGTTGCGGGGGCCAGACTGAGACCCTCTGTAAACTCAGCGCAGGGTCCGAGGAGACCCCTGTGCCGCCCCCGAGGGCAGACACAGTCTGGATAGGAAAACTCAAGGACAAGTAGCACTTGGTTGCCTTTAACTTTATTGGAAACGTTTTTAGATTGCATTGTGACAGCTGTTGTAACAGTGTGCGTTAAAAAAAATCAGCCCTGGTTGGTGCTGCTCTGTGAACTGAGAGCCGGCCTGCGAACCAAAGGGTTGCCGGTTCAATCCCCAGTCAGGGCACATGCCTGGGTTTCGGGCCAGGCCCCCATGTGGGGGTGTGCGAGAAATCACCACATGTGGATGTTTCTCTCCCTCTTTGTCCCTCCCCTTCCCTCTCTCTAAAAACAAATAATCTTTTTAAAAATTGGTGAATTTTTACGTAGCCATTTTCATATTAAAGATGGAAGGAAATAAACAACATTTTCATATTGGGCTTTGTTCCTTCAAGAAAGGTGTAAAAATGCAATTGGAACAAAAAAAATGACGTGCGTCACGGACAGAGAAGGTGCTGTGAGTGACTGAAGGTGTCGAAAGCGGTTTGCCAACCTTCCCGCAGGGAATTTCCGGCTGGCGGGTGCTTCCTGGTGGGCGGGGCAGCTGAAGTTGACGGTGATCAAATGGAGACGTTGGTCGGGAACAGCCAGCGTCACCCCAAGAGGGAGACGGACAACCTGCACCAGGCGCCCACGTCAGGCCCCGGAAACCGTCCGCACCAGCTTGGTTGCGGGAATCGCCTGGCTGTCTGGGTTCCACACAAGGTAAGTGAGAAAAACCTTCTTGACTGTATTTCCGCAGGCCACTCTCCACTTAAACATGACAAAAACAGTCCATTTTTCCGGCGATGGAAAGTGGAAACATTGCAAATTCATGGGCCACAAGCAACATAGGGTGGGCCGGGCGGGGTCCGCTGTCATGAGCCCCTCGGCAACACGGGCGACCGGCTCCGCTAGCGGGACCCGCATCTGGGATCCGTGAGCAGAAGGGCACCACCCTGCCGGGATGCCCCCCGGCCGCGGGCCGCTGTGGGGACAGGCAGAAACGGCCACGGCCTGGCTGGGCAGCTCTGACTCACCTGCCGCGTCCACCAGACTCTACGCCTTCAGATCTCCACTCATTTCAGGCTTTACAAAATGCTCTTAATGGAAAAAACCACCAGCCCCTGGAAGGCCGCAAAAGGCAGCTGGAGCCGTTCTTTGCTCCAAAAGATGGAAGTTTTGAGAAGGTGGGAGTTATGAACTTGCCTGAAAGATGGCAAAGGCCGTGGACCAAAACGGTGAGTGGGTTGTTCCATCAAGTTATTGGTGAAAATGAAAAATGTCTTATTTTTACTTTACAACTGAATGGACTTTTGGGCCAGCCCAGCGGCTGTTGGTGTTTCCAAGCAGAAGTGCCCCCAGGGGCAGGAACCCAACTCTCCTTGCGTCACTGAGCTCAGCACAGGCCTGGGCTCCTCAGGCCTCGTTTTTCCTGAGTTCGGTTTCCAAGAACTGGTCGTCAACATCCACCTGGCGTTGGCTTTGTGGCTGCCCGCGGACCCCACCCGAGCTCTGGTCTGACCCTCACCCGGCCCCCTCAGGCAGCACTCGGGGATCACACAGGCTCTGACGGGGTCCGGGCCCTGGACTTGGAGCAACACCTGGCATTCGAACCCCACGTCTTCAGAGCACGTAGGTCAGGTCTGCCGTGGACCGTCCCTCGGGCAGTGTCTGTCCAGTGCTTTTCTGTGAGCAGTTGGAATCCTGCCCACCGCGAGCGTCCGGCTCAGGCCCTGCCGCCCTCCTCGACGGTGGTGCTCTGACACGAGGCTGTCATGGGTCATGTGGGGCCCCGTCACCCCTACAGGTGTCACTGGCTCTCTGAGGCAAGAGCTTCCCTGCTGGCTGTTACTTGATGTAAGAGACACAGGATGCTCTGCGACCAACCACAGGGACCTGCAGACTTTCCTTGCCTGGAACTGGGCCCAGTCTGCCAGGACTCCCGCTGACAGGTGCTGGTCCCACAGGGAGTGAAGGCCAGTGCCCGAGCTGCCCCCAGAGCTCACCAGAGCAGCCTGGGAGTCCGGTCTCCTGGAGGGCAACCTCCCTCCAACGTGGATGCTTGAGGACCCGCTGTCCTGTCCCCGAGGCCTCGTCTCCCCTCCCCCTGGTCTCTGTGGCTGCACTGGGACACCTGCTTCGCTTCTGTTCCCAGAACAGACCGACTCTTCCTGTGCCCTCAGCGTGTCCTGCCCATCCTTAGAGGCTCCTCCTCTGCCTCCTGCACAGCCGCGCACAGGTCACACCCCGGGGAGCAGGCACTCCCTCCCCCTCCCGCATCTACGCTCAGGCCTGAGGTTGGCCGGGCGGGCCTCACCTGCACACATTTCACGTTGATCCCGGGGCACACAAACTTCCTCCAGATCAGGTTGGCTCTGCTGTCCCCACAGGTGATGGGGTACACGATCTCAGCCTCCAGGTTCTCCCCCTCTTCTGTCATCTTCACTGCTCGCCAGGCACAGGGACAGGGACAGAGCAGGACAGAGAATCAGCCACAGCCGCTCCAGAGCACCGCTGCCCAAGCACAGAAGCGGCTGGCAGCCCAGAGCCCAGAGCCCAGGGGATGGGGAGGCCAGGCCAGGGCCAGCGGGCGGGAGCAGGCAGGCCCTGGTCAGGGCGTCGGCCCCATTCACACATCCCTTCACCACGGCGATACAGCGTAAGGACACGGAGGACAGGTCGACGGGAGGACCACGCGAGGACATCGCGTGAAACTTGGAATAATTCCACAGAAAGGTGTCCCCGGCGTCCGAGGTGCTCACAGGCCTTTCACGGGAGGACCTCTAAGGAAGGTCCACTCGAGACCTGGTACACAGAGCTGCCTCTCGGGGATCCCCGCAGCCACACCGCACCTGGGGCCCCGCAGCCTGGCCACCGGGACGCCCGGGCCTACCTAACACGGCTTCCTTGAGCTGCGAGGACGCGGTGAAGGCGGCTGCCGCTGCCGCTGCCGCATTCTCCGTTTCCATGTTGTCCTCGCTCAGGTCGCCCCTGCAAGAGGAAGGGGGACATCAGCACCCGACACCCGTGGGCCTCCCAACCGCTGCTTCTGTGGCCCATTCCAGTTTGGTCCACAGTTGCGTGCCCGAAGGTCAGGGGACTCTGGGGACGGCTACCACAACACGTCCCCCAGCAGGTGCTCCTGCAAATGGTCTGTTCGCTGGCAGCCCGTCTCGGGTGCCCGACAGCCACGGCGCCGTGGAGGCCCAGCACTGCGGCAGGAATTCCAGCCCCCACTTCCCTCCTCAGCAAAGACTGCTGTTTCTGTTACGATGACTGCATATGGTGACAGAGCTACCAAAACATACAAAGTTTTGGAAAGAAGGCTGAAGTCCTCAGAGATGCCCTCACTGTGCTCCCCTCTGCAGGGGTTTGTCCCAGGCCTGGACGGGGGTCATGGGGACACCTGGGCTGCACAGGGATCCCTGGGAAGGCGACAACAGTGCAGGTGACCAGAGCGCCTGGCGGAGCCCGCAGGGCCGGCGTCACCGCAGCAGCAGAGAAGGCTGGGCCCCAGGAGGGAAGTGCCATGGGAACAGGCGCAGGGCGCAGGGACATGGGAGGGACAGCAGGCCCTGCAGTTCCTGAGGGCAACGCCATGGGGGGCAGAGGAGGGGCAGCTGGTGCGCAGGCTACTGCAGGGCAGGGGTTCATGGGGCGGTCAGCGGGATCTGGAGGCCTGGTGCTGTGGACTGAACTGTGCCCTGCAACACTTGCTGAAGCCCCAACCCCAACGTGACCGGACACAGAGATAAAAAGCTTCACAGGAAATTAACATCAGAGGAAGTCACGAGGACTGGCCCCCGGCTGAGGCCTGCGGTGGCCAATCCAGAGGAAGGCAGAGTTGCCTGCACCCTGGAGGCACAGGGCAGGTGGCCACCTGGGAGCCGGGGAAAGCCCCCACCAGAAGCGGACCCTGCACCTCCACCCTGGACTTGCAATCCCTGGGACAGTGAGGACCTTCCTCCAAACATCCTGCAGGACAGGGGGAAGGCCAACGCCCACCCTGCGCTGGGTGGCACGCTGAGGTCCTCACCCGTGAGCCGCCAGGCTGGTTGTCACCAGCACCGTCTTGACCTCCTCCATGCCACTGCCGTCCACCGCCGTGTCGGGCGTGGTCACCACCACCACCTCCTCCATGTGCACGCTGACGTCGGGGGTCGCCATGGCTGGGTAGGAGGGGTGCTCCACGGGTCCCGTGTCCTAGAGGAAACAGCAGGACGGCACAGGCTCACAGGTGGCCCGTGTCCATCCCTGAGGAGCCCCTCTTCAGTCCCAGGCACCACTTTCGGGCAGAAAAGATGACAAGGGCTGCTCCCGGGCCGCTGTCTGGTAACAGTGAAGCTGGCACAGCTGCCTGTTCTGAGCCGTGTGCGACCGGCCCCTGGACCTGAAAGCCCAGAGTCAGGGCGGGGGCGGGGGGAGGAGGCCGGGGTCCCGGCAGGAGCCCCTCTGGTTGTTACCTGCTGCCTTCACCCCCAGCCACATCCCCTGGCTCTGCATAGAGCGCAGCCACAGCCCCGGCCGGTGCAGCTCAGTTGGCTGGTGTCGACCCGTAAACAGAAAGGTGGAAGGTTTCATTCCTGGCCTGGGCACACACCAGGGTGGTGGGTCTGGTCCCCGGTTGGTATGCATGTGGAAGGCAACCAATCCATGTTTCTCTCTCACATCCATGTTTCTCTCTCTCCCTTCCCCTCTCTCTAAAATCAATAAGCAGGTCTCAGAAAAAGAGACAGGGGCAGACCGGCCCTGTCTCTGGGCTGGGGAGATGGAGGGAAACCCACACGGCCTGTGAAGCAGGCACACTCCTCCTCCCAGGTGACCAGCAACCCCACTTCCGGGCACCAGTGGCCAGAACAGCTGTGAGCCGGGACTAACCCGGGCCCACACGCTCCAGCAGACACAAGCAGAGGCCCAGCCACACACCGTCCACAGACAGCGGGCAACCAGAGTGTGGCCAGTGTGTGCAGGAAGCAGGACTTGGCCCCAGCAAGGGCTGGACGTCAGCACCTGCTGCGGCATCGATGGGCCTGGACAACACGTGCTGAGTAGCGGACCAGGCGGAAAAGGACCGTGTTGCAGGATCCCACTTACGCCAGCACCACGAGGACCAGGAGTCGACTCTGCAGGCAGAGGGGAGCAGAGGTTCCGAGAGAGGGGAGGGCCAGGGTGTGGCGGGGAGTGCCCATCCGGGAAGGGGGAAAGCGCTGGATGCTGACGGCTGCACCAGGTGTGGACAGACAGATAGTGCTGAACCGCCCATTTAAATATGGTGCAAATGATAACTTTTATGTGATGTGCATTTTGCTGTAATTAAAAAAAAAGTTTCAAATGCTATCAGAACAGAATGGCTTATTATGACTAGATATAGGCTAGAAAGTACAGAAAAGGTTGCTTAAACAAAGAAAAAGAAACCAAGTCCCTGGGTGGTGGCTCAGTGGACTGGCACCAGCCTGCCAACCCAAAGGTCGCTGGTTCAGTTCCCAGCCAGGGCACATCACCGGGCTGCAAGCCAGGTCGCCAGCCAGGTCTATAGCTGGAGGCAGGTGAAAGGCAACCATACATTGAGGTCTCTCTTCCCTCTCTGCCTCTTTCCCTTCCCCTCTAAATATAATAAATAAAATCTTAAAAAAAAAAAAAAAACTTTTAATAAAACAGATGCTTTAAAAAAGCATTCCTGGGTAGGAAGAGGGCATAGGATGATATATGGTCATGGAAAAAAAGACAATAAAATATAAATTATTATACTTGGGGACAAATACTTAAAAACAAGACAAAAGTGGCTTTTGTCTTCTGCAAAATCACAAATATTTTCCTTTGGAGGATGAAAAGGGGTGTGTACAGGAAGTAACCTCCCAGAGCGCTCTGACCACAGACCCCCTTACTGGGGAGGGTGGGCCCTCCCGCCCCGGCCTGTTACTTTTTTTTTTTTAACATGGACCGCTTCACCAGTTTGCATGTCATCCTTGCGCAGGGCCACGCTAACCTTCCCTGTATTGTTCCACTTTTAGTTCGCGCCGGCTGCCGGAAGCGAGCACTGCCGCTTTAGTAGGTGTATCTCCTCCCAGCCATCCTCCAGCCCCCACCCCCAAGGTTCGCACACCTCCGAGGTGCCCAGCAGACCCTACCCCGAGAACAGGAGCCCACAAGGGCCCTGTGCGAGCCCCCCTCCCCCACTTCCTGCCACCACCCTCCCGCTCCCTCCCCAGCAGCAGCTGCAGCTGCAACCTATCTGCGTTCCTGGGACCCAGTCACGCAGCGGGTCTCCGCTGGGCTCAGTGAGCTGCCGCGGTGGCCCCAGGCGGGACACCTGAGTCACAGGGCCACTGGACGCACACCTGAGTCACAGGGCCACTGGACGCACGGCGGAGGTCATGCACCAGGACACGCTCGGTTTCGGGGTTGTTCAGTGTTCCACATTTTTAATTACTTGGCAGTGTTTTCGAGGTTTACAAGGTCCACGTCGGAACGCTGGGTTTCCTGCCCTGGCGGTGGGGCTCGGTGGACTGAGCGCCGGCCCAGGTGTGGGCGTGGGGGCCGCAACCACTCATTGATGTTTGTCTCCCTCCTCCCCATTCCCCTCCCTCTAAAACTAAATAAAACCTTTTTAAAAATTTAACTTTTAGATTCCCCAGCCAGGGCACATAACAAGGTTGCAAACCAGGTCTCCAGTCAGATCTGTGGCTGGAGGCAGGTGAAAGGCAACCATACATGGATGTCTCTCTCCCTCTCTGCCTCTCTCCCTTCCCCTCTTTCTGGAAATGATGAAATAAAATATTTAAAAAAAAAAAAAATTAACTTTTAGCTTCTCTTGGAAAAGGTCAGAACTGGCAGCCCCTGAAGGTGGTCCCTCCAGTCCCGCCTCTGCTGGGAGGCGGGTCCAGGTCCCCGGGGTCGGGTGGGCCCAGGTGACCCGCTGGTCTCCGCCGCACTCGGCCAGGCCCCACGCCCGCTCCCCCCACGGGAACCGGGTCGTGGCTGTGAGGAGACACGCAAGCGGCCTCGCCCGCAGGCCGGACACACAGCGGCCTGGGTTTGGAGCGTCTTGTGAACACGCTCCACTCAGACACACTTGCGAGTCGGTAGGAAAGACGGACGCTCAGGCTGCCCCTCCGGTGCGTCTTGTCGAGACCTGCAGGGCGCAGCCTGCGGGCGGATCTGGGCCCCATCGGCTCTACTCGGGGTCCACGGGCGCTGCTGCGCCCCACGGGTTCTACTCGGGGTCCACGGGCTCTACTCGGGGTCCACGGGCTCTACTTGGGGTCCACGGGTTCTGCTGGGCCCCACGGGTTCTACTCGGGGCCCACGGGCTCTACTTGGGGTCCACGGGTTCTGCTGGGTCCCCTGGGCTCTACTCGGGGTCCACGGGTTCTGCTGGGTCCCCCGGGCTCTACTCGGGGTCCACGGGCTCTGCTGGGCGCCAATGGGCCGCCCGCGCCAGCTTCCCCTCGACGCGGCTCCCTGGGCGCCGGGGGCGTCGGCCCAGCCCCGCGGTCCTGCTTCCCGTCGGGACCGGACGTCAGTCCCAGGGCGCCTGTGCGCGTGCGCCGCGGAGGCACGATAACCGTGCGGGGACAGTTCGGGGTTCGGGGCCCGGTCCCCGAGGGGCGCGCGGGACAGCGGGTCTCCCTCCGTCTCTGAGAACAGAACTTGGAGGGAGTCGCGGGGCCCGGGACACAAGGCGGCCTTGGAAACGGGGCGGCCGCGTGGAGACCGCGCCGCCCCGCCGGGACCCTCGGGGCGCCTGGGGCGAGCACAGCGGGGCCCGAGCCCCCAGCCCCGTGCAGAGGGGGCGCCCCGACCCCCAACGCGAGCGCCGCGCGGGCCGGGGGGGAGCGGCGTCAGCCGGGGCAGCCGCGCCCGGGGTCGCCCGCCACCGCCGCCCGGCCCGGCCCGCCGCTCCCGCCCGCCCGGCTCCGCCCGCGCCGCCCGCCGCCTTCCGGCAAGATGGAGGCCGCGGACGCCGCCTGACGCGGGCCCGTGACGCCCGTGACGCCCGCCGCGCGCCGCGCCGCCGCCCCTCCCCCGCTCCCCTCCCCCCGCCGTAACGTCCTGACGCTCCGCAGGGACCCCTGACTGGACGGCGGCGCGCGGCGGAGCGAGAGGCCTCGCCGCGGGGGGCGGCGGGCGCTTACCTGGGCCGCGGCCGGGCCTGCGCGGGCGCCGGCGGGCGCGGGGCGGCGGGGGCCGGCGGCGGGGGCTCCGGCGGCGGCCGCGGGCTCCGCTCCTTGTTGGGGATTCGGCGGCGGCGGCGGCGGCGGCGGCGGCAGCCCGGGCGCGCGCTTCCTAGTGACGCCGGCGGCGGGGCCGCGCACGCAGGGCGGAGGCGGCTCCGGGACCTACTTGGCGCTGCGCGCGGAGCCGGGCGGGGCCGAGAAATAAGGCGCGGCCGCGCCGGGTGCGCGTGCGCGGCGGCCCCGCGGCCCCGCCCTGCCCGGCGGCGCACCTGCCGGCGCCCGAGGGCCCCTCCGTGGGTGCGAGCCGGGCGGAGGGGGCGCCCGTGCGGGGACCCCTGTCCTCTTCGTCCTTTTCCGACTCTGCGTCGCTGTCTTGTCGGGGGGAAGGGACGCGGGGTCGGTGGCCGCGGGCAGGGCCGCCCCGGACGAGAGTCCGGTCCGCGGCCTTCAGGGCCCAGGCCGGCGCCCAGGGCCACCCAGCGGGGCTGAGCCGGGAGCTCCATCCGCGGGGTCCTCCCCGCGCCGGCTGCCGGGCGCCGGGCCGCGCGCTTCTCTCTAAGATCCTGTGACCCTCGCCCCTCGGGGGCCGCCGCGCCGGATCGGCCCCGGGTGTGGCGGGTGGGGTGAGGGGCGCCGGAGGGTCCCGCTCTCGCCCGCTCTGAGTCCGCCGTGCACAGCCCCGCGGTTTCGGGGACGAGGAGGAGGCACCACTCGGCTCCCTTGGCTTCCTTTGGCCGGTGAGCCTGGAGCAGCGGGCCGGCCGCGCGAGGGGCCGCGGGGTCCGCCTCCCTCGGCAGCCGGCGCGGTGGGGCAGCCTTGCTCCGGCCCGAGGACGCGCGTCTGCACTGCCGTTGCCTCCCGGCTGCCGCAGCGGGAGCTTCCCGAGGGCGGCGGGGCCTCAGGCCCAGAACCGGGCGGCACGCGAGAGCTGTCCTGCTGCGTCCCGTCTGGTTGCCTTGCCTGCCGGCAGCGCAGAACTGGAGCCGCGCGCGTGGAAGGCGGCCTCCTGCTCTGGGAACCGGCGGAGACGTGTCTGCGGCCCGACCCCGCGGCGGGCCGGTTCCCAGCTCGGGAGGTTGTCAGCAAACGTCACTGCCCTGATCTTGTCATTAGGACAGTCGCACTTGCATTGTTTTCAGTGGAGCGAACTCAAGCCAGTGACGGGAAAAGTGTTTCTTTTTAGAGTAAACGCCTGAGCCGGTTATCTGAGCTGGTGTGCTCCGTGTGCGTCTTTTGTTTACCTGAGTTTCCCTGCCCCCGAGTTCTGGACACACATGCCGCCTATAAAGTCATCAAAGGCCTGGAGGTCACTGCTTTTGACATCCTGCCTGTACCAGGCTCCTACTGTCCTGGTCAGGATGATCCATGGCCGCCAGCTGCAGCCTGAGCACCGGGGCCTCCGGCCTCTGTTTCCCCTGCAGCAGGAACTCAGGCCTAGCATTTGAGCCCGACCTCACCTCTTCTGTCTCCAAAACGGCCAAGTTACAGCTCTGGCCTCTGCTTCGCTGGCAGGACAGATTACTTCACGCTGGATGGTGGGGGTGCGGATTTCTCCGCAGGAGCACCCGTGGGAGCTGTCCAGCCCATGCTGGGCTCAAGGGGGGGTGACTTTCACTCTTGGTTACAGGCAAGAGGAGAACATATTGTCACACAAGTCACTGGCTTCGGACCCTAGAGAGACACTCGAGGGTCATCACCAAGCCCCAGGATGCCTTGGGGTTGCTGCCCCTGCCTTCTACCCAGGCTCTGGACCAGACAGGAAGCAGGACAAACGCAGCCTCCGCAGCCAGCCATCCTGTCCCGCAGCTCTGCTCTGGCCCTGGAGCCCCCACTCCTGGGTCAAGGTTCCACCCAGGATGAGACACCAGGCAGCTGGCGTAAGAGCGTGGAAAGTCCCAGGTGGTTTAGGTTCACATTGCAACCGATTTTTAAGAAACTTGCCAGTGTCATCAGAACTATTTCTAATTGTGGTGGGAAACCAACGTGATAACCAATGCCCACTGGAGTTGGACCCCACATGCAGGACACACATAGGGACAGTGCAGCTGTTTCTTAAACACACAGGATTTTTTTTTTAATTGTTCATTGACTTCATTTAAGTTCACTTTCACTACGTGGGGAGAAGGGTGCGTGTACACTAGGCTTCCGCAATGAGCGCTGCCGTGGCTACAACCATCCCAGCCCTCGGCTTCCTTTCCACATCCCTCCAAGTCCCGCCAAAGCTGCAGGCGCACCCCTGGGTTCCACTCCCGCCTCATCACCCCTTCCGGAAGCTGTCTGGGTGGGAACGGGTAGGAGGCATGGGTCTCTACTTCCCCCTAAGCCCACTCAGGGGACCAGCCTCCAACCCGCTCCCTGGCTGGGCCCCCGTTGGTTTCTGCAGGATGGAAGCTGGGGGGCACTGGGGGTCGCAAGCACCTGATTTCTGGGGTGCTGGCTCTGGGTCCTGCAAGGACTTACACTCTGTCCCTTCACACTTGCCACCAAGAGGAGGGTCAGCAGGGACCCTGCCACCAGAACCCAGCTGTGGTGGGACTGTCATGGAGAAGGGGAGGATAATGCAGTGGGTCAAAGACTGGACAACCGGCACGTCCACACAGGTGACTGTCCTCAGAGGCTGAGGGAAGGGAAGAAACCCGGTCCAGCAGGGTCTTGGCAGAAGAGGCCCAGAGGCAAGCATCCAAACTGCAGGTTGGCCAGAAGAGGCCACCAGCCAGGAATGCCAAGGATGGATTGGGTGGAGAGATGGCTGGGGAACTCTGGCCCTTGCCCCTGCTGTCTACTGAGGGCTCCTGGAGGGGCACCTGTGGCTGCCATCCACACCCGGCCACACCTGGTGGGAGTGGATCCTGAAAACCCTACCCCCAGTCCCGTGGCCAGGAGCATTGTGGGTGTCACCGAGAAGGGGCCAAGATTCCAATGAACTTTAAGGACAGGTTAGCAAAACTCAGGGGAGTCGCAGGAATGGCAGCCACTGGGCTTCCTCCACAGGTGCGTGGCCAGAAGCCCTCAGATGGAGGGGCCAGCAGGTGTCATGTTGCCCACAACCTTGGGTCCCTGGTGGAGAAGGTCCACTCCCCTGGAGACTCAGGCCAGGCCCTGTGCCACATAGCCCCCACTCCATCTGCAGGCAATGGCCAGTCCAGGGTATCCGTCACAGGCCAGGTGGTCTCAGAAGACGCCTGTGTGGTCACACTAAAGGGTGCTGCAGCTCCCGCCCCCCAGCTCCACTGCATATAAGATCCCAGGGCTGGCCACCCCAACAGGGGCACCCTGCCCCTCACTGCCCAGAAGTCCACCCTGGTCTAACTGCTACCCCCCCCCCCCATTTGCTGAGCCCCTCCGGCACCCGAGGACTTGCAGGTGGTGTTGTGCTTGGATAGGCTCTAAGTGACAAGGTGCTCACAGGACAACCCAGCACAAGGACCACGTGTTGCTGCCTCCAACACTGGACTGAGGTCACTGTCACATCTGCTAAGAGGGCTGGCAAGAGGGGACCCAGCCACCAGCTGGCCTGGGCCTGAGCTGAGGGACCCTGTGGCCCCTCAGGAGAGCCTGTGGTCAGCGCGCTGCTGCTGGGCTGCCCGGAGAGCGGAAAGGGAAGCGTGAAGCTGGGGGTGCGGGGCGGGGTGGGGGTGGGGGAACGAAAGTCGTCTAGACAGTTGAACAGAACAAAACCAAAACCCGAACGTGTTCTTGTCCCAGTTCAGGATCCAAGCGCCGCGGTGTCCAAAGCCCCTTAGCCGGACATCTCCTCCCGCTGCTCCTTGTTTCTGCGCACCTCGGCCGCGTGCAGCTCCTGCGGGGACGGGGGGGGGGGGGGGGGGGGGGGGGGGGGGGCC